>CAHIKZ030001803.1:252500-582500 GCA_903632075.3 Acanthosepion pharaonis
TGTTATAAGGAAAAAATTGTAAATCCCCATCCCCAAAAAGAAATATTTGTGATTAGAATATGAGGTCATGCAAATAATACTGTTTAAACAAAAATAAAGAAATCATTTATTTGGGAAGCTGTTTTAATTATTAAATTTTGAATTATAACAAAGCTTCTACTGGAAGAAAACATGATCAAGAACTGCATGTACTGCATCCTCTGCGGTTACAATATGGAACACCAAGACGAAACCAGACACCTCTGTTAAAAAGAAAAACATGAATTTATAAATAAATAAAAAGACTTTCCGAACATTGAAAAACTGTAAATCCTAGAAAGACTTTTATAGATGATATTGTATTGAGATAAAGAGATAGCACGTCAACCTATATGAAACAAAATCAAATAAAAGTCATAAGCAACATGAGAAAAATCAAACATTTAATAGAGAAGCATCACATATGCTATGCTCAAATCTTACAACCACTAGGGTAGATATAAGATTATTAAAACCATAGGAGGGCTACTAAAAAAAATAGAGAAGAAAGAAAAGAAAATGGCGACAGTATTAGAAAGACAAAAATCTGTACCCAAGTGTTGTTTCGGACATGACCTAGAAAACGGAAGTGTTAATAGAACTGTCTAATTTCCTGAGGGGTAATGTATTCAATACCTGTGTTAGGTATATACCGACTATCGGAGGAAGTACAAACATTATAAAGAATGTAGTTCCTAAAGATTACAAAAAGAATGTTTGAACGTATCGTGTATGGTTGAGGAAGGAGAATTTTCTCTAAATCAGATGCAAGTCCATTCTAGGAATAATTTAAATAATAATACTGCTTGTCATGAAAAAAAAAAACATTTTAAAAAATCAATTTTACACACTCCTTCACAGACATGGGAGTACAAGAACCAAAATATTTGATTTAATCAATACATAAAATAAAATAAAAATAATTCCGAAT
Organism: Acanthosepion pharaonis; assembly: GCA_903632075.3. Taxonomy (NCBI): domain Eukaryota; kingdom Metazoa; phylum Mollusca; class Cephalopoda; order Sepiida; family Sepiidae; genus Acanthosepion; species Acanthosepion pharaonis. The sequence goes on from CAHIKZ030001803.1 coordinate 253,450, forward strand.
GAACAAATGTAATAAACACAGGTTCATCTATTTTAATTTTTCTTATCTTTTTCGTGATAAAACAAATTGTAGCAATCAGTTATCTCCCCCTTAGGAAACTTAAAATTTTAAGCTGATTGTGATTGAAAAATGCGAGTTTTTTCATTAACTAGATTTGTTCCAGTCAAGAATAAGTACACAATGCACACACCATAAGGATTGATAATAATAAACATCTTTTTTAAAAATAAACAATACATAAGTCAATTCTTACGGGAGAAATGTTTTGTATTGCGGCTAAATGTGTGTACGTGCGTACAGTCAGCTACGTATGTCTTACTTAAAGGAAAAGCGTATCGTGAACCCTTGAAGATGAAAAAGAAAAGTTAGGAAGAAAACGGAAAGCAACAAAATGGAGTAACAAGAAAGTTTTCATGTGTAGACAGTTTACATTGAATTTAACAATAGCAAGGGTCTTATGTTCGGTCATGTCGTTAAATTAACAGCAGAATAAATTGGGAAATGGTTACTGGACACAAATATGGAGGAAGTTGAGTGTACCTAGCGACATTTAAACAGACGTCAAGTGAATAGAAATGAGAGTAGGAACCGAGTATTAGTGAACGATTTATTATTATTTACAACACACTGCTCAAATGGTGGGGGAGTACGATAGTAAATGAGTTTGTTCTGTTTAAGTAAAAATAAAAAATAAAAAACAAATTGTTTTTTATTTATTATTATTATTATTATTATCATCATCATCGTCATCATCACCACCATCACCACCACCACCTCTGGTTTCTGTTGTATACACATTTCCTTCCGGGTCCCCACCAGAGACCTAAGGTCAGAAATGTCTTCATGTATGGCAGGCGCGTGTTACACCCGTTTTTCTCCTCAGGGTGGGTGGGAAGAGAAGCCCCCACGCCCCGTTGAGGCCTCTGCCAGTTTTTTTTTTTTTTTTTTTAAGCAATGGTTTATGGCCATCCGCCATTTTTAAAAATCATTTTTAAACTTACGTTACATTGTCAGTCATTAACGAAGTATCTGCATGGCCAGTGCGGTGCGTACTACGCAGGCACCCCTGACAAGATTAGTATCCCAAAAGAGCTAGTTTCAGCAATACTTTTTTTTTTCTTTTTTACCTTTTACTTTTTTTCTAAGTTATATTTTCACTCATCAACTATAATAATCGAGAAGTCCAGTGCTTACTACCCTGCGTGAGGACTCCATGTCTCCTGAGGAGGGGTGGCAGAAGTGCTGATTTCAACAGCGCTTGTATTTTTTTAAATTGTAATTTTCTTTCTGAACAGTTCTTTTAAAACAATTTATGCATTTATTTAGCTATGAATCGTATTCAAGGAAACATTTTTGAGATTATTTTTTTAGTGCAAGTGCATAATAACAGGACCAGGTGAAAGAGACGCTAGTAAGAGACGCTAAACAATGGATCAATGTAAATTGCGAATTATCTCATTTGTGAAACGTTTACAGAAAAGTTCTACCCTTAGCCTACCACAAACTCTAAGAACCCCTAATTGACCCTAATTTTTCCATCAAATGATCAGAAAAACAGTAAACACATAAAGTCATGTTATGCATTAATTAGCACCCTTTTTTCATTTTTTTAAGAAAATTCAGTTTGTCGGGGAGGTTTTTTGTGTTGGAATCTTTGTAAAATCTAGGTGGGGAAACTTTGAAATCGACATGTAGTAGAGAAAGTATAAAAGTTTCGCGTTTTGGGAGCCCCGAGACCCTAATGCCGGCCCTGACATGATATTTTCCACTGAAAAAAAAAAAAAAAAACTTAGTTCACACACATTTTACATAGATAAAGGTCTTCGTATAGTGTGAGCTATACTTGTGAGTACAATTATTTTTGTATTTTTATGACATGGGCTTCCAGGGATTCCTTCAATGAGTCTATAGGAATCTTTTCCAATCAACCCGAGGGATCCAACTACAACTGTCCTCATGTGCCACTATTATTATTATTATTTCTGGCGTGTATACATTTCTTTTCTAAGGTTAGAAATGGCATCATGACACTTTCCACTGACAAAAAAAAACAAAACAAAAAAAAAACATATTTTACATAGATAAAGCCCTTCGTAGAGTGTGGGCTGTACTTGTGAGAACAATTTTTTGTATTTCTTCGAGGCATGGGCTTCCAGGAATCCCTTAAATTAGTCTACTGAAATCTTTTTCATGTGCCACATTATTATTTATTTATTTATTTTTTACTTTAACAACACATTTTCCGTGTTTCGGAAGATTTTGCCATATTTCGGGTACTATCATTCTTCAATTTTTTTTCAATAAATCAGAAAAAGAGAGATGAAATTTCTAGGATTCATAATAAGAAAGAGGGCTTAGAAAATTTGGCATTCACAAAATATACCAAGGGGAACAAAAAGAAACGATCAGTAGAATAACTAAGTTGCTTGTGTAAATGGATGACGGAACAGGAATTGGGAAGAATACTATAAAGATAAACATTGCTAAAAGCTACAAAATTTAGGAAGTTGTGGAGAGCCATATTCGTCCATGTCTTCAAAGTACATCGTCATTATTCGACCATAGTCGGGATCATCGAGCTAATGCGAACGATCCTTTCTTTAGCTGTATGCTATGTGCTACGCCAGGACTACTTACAGTTTGAATCCAGATTTAATTTCTCCTAGACCGGTTGCCACCGTAGGCAAGATTTTCCACTGTACAAAAATGTGTATCTGTGTAAAATGTGTAAAAAGTGTATCTGTGTAAAAAATGTATTTATTTTCAGTCAGTCAGTTATGTGCCATGCGCGATACACGCTTAGGCGATCATGTATCTTTCAATACATGACTGACGAGGCAGATTTTTTTTTCCCGCGGTAGGTTGCCATTTCTTTCTGCGGTGGACCAGTTGCCATCCAAGGCTATAGAACCCGATATGTCCTGCTATTTACCTATAGCTGGGGTGGAGAAGAAGATTCATACCTTTCCCAAGGGTATTATCACATAAGTAAATGTAATAGATTCGATTGTAATTCAAAATCGGCTCTCCGATTCCTCAATCCGAGCCACTATCCCTTACTCCACCGTGCCTCCATTTATCTTCAATAAACTAAAATACGCTAATTTTGATAATTTTTAATACACGTTGATATGACAATTGTTATAATGCAATCCGATTTGTTTAAGAATATAAATAAATATTTCTAGTGTCATCTAACGAAGAAAAAAAAGAACAAAATTTTACGCTACACATTAGTTCAGATAAACTCGTGAGAAGTTGAAATATTTATCAAGTGCTTTAATGGTGTTTAAGTTAAGTTTTAAGTTAAGTTTTATGAAATATAGTGAATATTTGTATCACCGCATTGATATCTGTTAAGAGGTTGACGTGTAATATTGAAGTATATGTTAATAGTAAAAATGTGAATGTTTCCTGATAATTTCAGTAAACATAGCGACTACTATTGGTCAGCGTAGATGAATAGTCTGTAATTTAGGATCCAGATAGTCTTCGGACAAGGGGTTTACAAAATGGTCATTAGTAGCGTTTCTGATTGGATGGCAATTGTCTAGTATATTTTTCAATCATTTTTCTTTAGCTGAAACTCACCTGACTTTTATTAGTTTTTATTATTTCTTATTCAAAAGCTTGAACAAATAAAGTTGCAGAGTGAGTAAATACTTAGTAGAAATAATGTTAAAAGAAGTTATACAAGTATTTTTGCCATGGTTAAAATATATTTTTTGACATTCTTAATATCTAATAATATAACATTTCTAATAATGGTAATGGATAGCGGCTTGGACCGAAGAATCGGAGAACAAAGTTTGAATTTCAGTCGAGTTCATTACGTCCACTTACGTGCTAACACGAAAAGTATGAATCCATCTCTTCAACTCTATGGATAAATAGCAAGGCAACTGGCCTTGGGTGAAGGAAAACGCTGAATTCAAAATCAGCAATGGCTGCAGTACATGTGGTACATCTATAATCCCAATGAGGGTTTTAAAAAAAATCAAATCCTTTATTAGTTTCATATATCTGCTCAATATTCTGTCAAATTCATTCCATTTGATTTTAATAGCTCATTTAAAAATCCGAAACCGCTAAAAACTTCATATCTTTTTTTTTTTAAGCGCTTGATCTTTCTTTAGAAAATATATACCATTTTGTAGTTAATCTTTTTACGCTGGTATCTTAAAAAATAACAAGAGAGACTGCTAAAATGCTAAAAATACATTGCTTTGTTTTATTTATGCTCACAATACAACGTTCGATCCTTGATTTTATGTTTGTTGGGATCAGTATTTTTTGTCAATAATTCACAGCATTGTTTTTTTGTATCTACCTAAGTCATTTCATATTTATCCGTCTATCCCAGCCTGTTCATATCTCTCTATCTCAGTCTGTTCATTATCTATCTATCTATCTATCTATCTATCTATCTATCTATCTATCTATCTATCTATCTATGTCTGTTCATATCTATCTATGTCTGTTCATATCTATCTATCTATCTATCTATCTATCTATCTATCTACGATGCGATGGATAAATTGTCGTCTAAATTACGCATAAATGGAAATAAAACTAACATTTCATTTTAATAGATATAATTACCAAAATTACACAAAAATATCTTGGAATAATAAGAGTAACTTTACTAAATGAAATCATCATTGGCTTCAACCACGCCCTTCAGACAACTTCGGAATCTCCTACAACTCTTCTGGGCAGTCTCCTTGTTTAAGTTGGTGAATGCTGCTATAATCCTTGCATTCAGTTCATTTTTGGTGTTACAAGAAGTTTTTTTTTTTTTTTGGTCTCTCGCTCAAGTGCGCCCCACACATAATAATGAAGGAGTTTAGGGTCTTACAGTAGTCACCCTCTTGACCTAGGCAGCACTATCTCCTCAAGGCACTTGATGTAGCCCTCCGTGTTAAGTGATGCCTTGTGGGAAGATGAATGAAGGCATAACGTCGCCATCACTAGTGATCCACTCCAAACACCTTCTTAATCACCATGAGGCTCATCCAACTCTTTCCAAATCTTCTGTACTGTCACCTAAGCATTCTGAAATGTTCGTAGTAGAGCTTACGATGCGAATGCCAAGCAGTAAAGCATGCCGTTTCAAAATTTATGGTGAAGTGGATTGTGTCACGGTGCTCTTTTTCTCAGAGACAGTGCCCAACTGACCCTACTATACTGAGCAGCTGACAAAATAAAAAAAACAAAAAAACACGCATGAGTAAAATTAAAAATATAAAATGGCGACAATTTACCTATCGCATTCTGTATGTATGTATTATCTATCTATCTATCTATCTATCTATCTATCTATCTATCTATCTATCTTTTTAATCTACTGCAGCAAGAATTTTCAAATTTTCACATCGATAGGAACTATTATTGAAATATATTTTTTGATTAATTTCTATAGTTTATAGGTTCCGTAATCTATTTATACAATCCATTTAATTTTGCAAAGAAACACGAAACTCTGTCTTACTAAAAGCCACCCCAAGTTTACTGCTACGTCCGCAGTGTAAGTTGTTTTCGCTGACTAATAACTTTTACTTATTTTTTTTAGTCGAACTATTGTTTTCGTTTTTCTTTGTTCTACATACTAGACACATTTCGGCCAAATATTCTCTGGCTTTCTTCAGATATACATTATTTATTTATTTGGATGATATGGGATATTTTATATGTTGATTGTTGTACATTATATACCAAAAATATGGAGACAAAGTTGATTGTTGTGTTTAGCAGGAATTATCACAAACCGGTAAAAATAACATAATAGTAAATACATAAAATATTCCATAGCAACAATAACAATATTAATAACAATAATAATAAATCTTCAGATAGAAATCACTAGAATGAGATATATCATTACTTGTTAGTGGGACTTTGGAAATAATATCAAAATGAGCAAAGAAACATGTACATCAAATTCATGGCAGCCCTAAAATATATATATAGATATTTACTTGACCCCCCCCCCCCGAGTCAGGTTGTGACACAAGGTAAATTTTTAACGTGGGACCCGAGTGTTTTCACTCGAGCCGCTGGTCTTAGCTGGTCAGAGCTTGTCCAAGCTGGTCAGAGCTGGTCTAAGCTAGTCATAGCTGGTCCAAGCTGGTCAGAGCCGATCCAAGCTAGTCGTAGCCGTGATACCACCAGCACAGGGATGGAGCCCTGTGCCAGGTAAAATACATATATGACAAAAAATTATATTCATCATATTTATTTCTCGTGGACTGCGTATATTTCTCTCTCCTTCTCTTTCCCTATGCAGCCACCACAATTACATATATTTTATCTCTGATTAGATTGCACCTAATTTGTTTACAAAACACTTGTCTCTTGAAGTATGGAGCAACTCAAATTCAAAGAGGAATAATAATAATAATAATAATAATAATAACAACAACAGCAACAACAATTCTTCCTCTTTGGTATCTCGACTTTACGAATTTAGGCTCAGAACTAGATTGGCAGCTAGGTCTCTTCATTTTACAATGGAAATGGTTAGATGTAAATGTAAATTTCATCTTAACGTTTTCTTATCTTGCACTTCTCGTTTATGGAAACTCTATCCTGGCTTTCTAATCAACGTTGATCTTCAAAAATTTAAATACAGCGTCAATCGTTACCTTCCGTCGTAATTACTGCTCTTTTATTGCTCTCTTTCCTCATACTCAGCAACCCCTTACGTTTATTGCCTTGCTTGTAGTAGTAGTAGTAATAATACTAATAATAATAATAATAATAATAATAATAATAATAATAATAATAATAATAATAAGAAGAAGAAGAAGAAGAAGAAGAAAAAAATTGTTCTCACGGGTACAGCCCACACCTTACGAAGGTCTTTATCAATGTGTGTGTGTGTGTGTGTGTTTGTTATAATTGGTCAGTGGAAAATGTCATGACGCCATTTCTGACCTTAGGTCTCTGGTCGGAACCCGGAAAAAAATGTGTATACACCAGCAATCAAAGGAATAAAACAACAACAACAACAATAATAATAATAATAATAATTTTAAAAAGTAACATGGGTTAGTGACAGATTAATTTAAGTATATTACCATAAAGATACTTAACAATAACATTAATACTACGATACATATTATATGTAACATCCGTTTCAAAAATAAAACAAAAATACATGAAGAATAATTGACACACATAAATATGAACGGTCTTAGTCCGGGCGGAATTTTTTTTTTTATGCGACATTTAAGTGAATTAGTAAAAAGAAGTAACATGCAAAAGTAGTTACTACTCCCATTTTTTTTACCTCTCATTCCATTTGTGCCATTTTTTACCAAAATTCAATTCAGGCTCAAATAATTATAATACATTAGATATTTACTTTGGCAGTTACACTATGAGTCAGTTACAGTTTTTAAGGGAATTGGATATTCTTTTCTGTCAATTCATCCAAAATAAAGTCACATATCGCAAATTAATTCACCCCAAGTATTTTAAATTAAGTTTTTTTTGTTATTTTTTGAAATTATAAATTTTGAATAAAAGTTTGTTTTTCTTATTAAATTGTTGGCACATTTTTCAAATTATAAATTTTAAATAAAAATTTGTTTAGTCTGCCTCGCAACAACTACAACCCTCAGAATGAAAAATTACCAAAAATCAGTGACTTATTCACATTTTGTAAGTGTAGATGATAATTCAGCTACCTACAAGGTTTTTTTTTACAATTTAAAAAAATCTGTTTTTGGTTTGTTTACCGGGGTGAGCGTGAATATGTACCCCACACTTAGAAATAGCGCACCTGAGTCGCCCATATTTGGGGCGATCTCTAAGGTCAGCCTAACCGGAGTGTAAGAGAAGGGCCTCACTCTGGGAGAATTTGGAGTGAATTTTAGCAAATTTTATTTCGGGGTGAATTAACAGAACAGATCTGGATATTTTTTTCATAGCACCTATATTGTTAATGTAATAACACTTTATCCTAAAAATTCCTATTTACTAAAAAGATTTTTTCTAAGTTTTTAAGGTAATGACTACATTTTAATGGCCGTAGTTGTAATCTTTCTTTGTTTTGTAGATACTGTCCAGTTTAGGAATGTTGTTTAGATGCGCGGCAAATTCTACGACAATCCTTGGACGGTACCAACACTATGATGTGCGCTGTTGATAAAACTTATGGATTTTTATGCAAACAAGTTATAAATTAAAATTGATTTTTATGCATATATGAAAAGAAATTTTTAAATTTTATACAGCAAAGAATGATATATATATTTTATTAGTCATGTGCATCGATAATTGAACTTTGTATATTTGACTAACTTCAATATTTTTTTCTTCGTACTAAGGAACATTATTGAACTGAATTCATTATTACAATATTTGCATTAAATTAAATAACTTGTGCAACACTACCAAAAATAAGTTTGCGAAATGATTGCATCTTAATTTTTTTATGCTATGCTTTTTCTATAAGGTTTTATTTTTCTTTTTTTAGATGTAACCTATCACATCCATTAATTTTAAATAAATGTCATCATTGAATTCATTCTTTTCTTGTATTGTCTTAAAAATACTTAGTCGTTTTTACAGTGAAAACAGAAAGATTTTCATTCAGGAAATGTTATATCTAATTTTAATAGCTTAATATTCGTTTTCTAGCTTGTCGAGGAGTTGGATTGTTCTTTCTGTAATTTTAAGTGACTTTACTTAATCCTTTCTACTCCTTAAGATATTAATACTTTACATTTGGTAGGAAGATTAAAAATAATACACGCGGCATCAATCTATCTGGTTAACATTAACAGTAATTATAGATGTAATTTATGATATAGCTTTTAATACTATTAATTAAAACATCCCATTTTTGAACAGGTTAAAAAGATTTTAAAAAATGCATCATGGATTATTTATTGGTGACAGGCGAATTACATGAATACACTTAATATTAAGATTAATAAATAATACTTCGATGCATAAATAGATTATTTGATTTTAAAATAACGTAATAGAAAAATCTGGATAAAATAAACCAATAACTCAACTGGACATTTACATTTCTAACCTAATACTAATATTTTTATAATTATTATAAACTAAACACTAGTTAAATAGTAACATTTTTTTATTTTTTATATTTACATAATTCCATCCATTTATATAATTCTATCCACAGAAAAAACAAAAAAACGACACGACACGTTTAAACTGAGATTAGTAATAAAATAAGAAATAGATTAGAAATAAAATTAATATTTTAAGTAATATTAAGAAAAGAGTATTTAATTTAATTACAATAAGTGTAATTAATAAGACGATTAACGCTAAAATATGGTTTATTAAAAAATGCTATTTATTTATTTTATTAGCCGTTGCTATAGAAAGTTAATCCCTTATTTTATAAACAACTTACGATCTATTTTGTACAGGTGTCTGCTTGTCATGGGAAATGGATTCGTGCTACCTTTATTTAGGACTTGTATACGTGCGAGAAATATTTGGTCTTTCTTATAACTTTACTTTCCTTTACCTTCCTTCAGGTGTGACGAAGATAGGCATAGACATGTAGTGGAAACAATACAGCATAGTAATTATAACTTGCAAAATGAAAAGACAACACGTTTGCATTGCAGAAAAAGGGGTTACTTTAAAAAAAATGTTACATTAAAGGCACGTTATAAAATAAAATAAAAATGTGTGGAGTCTGTTCGATTGACCAGAGTGATAAAATTATTCCTATTTATAGAAAAAAGTATAAAAACTGCTTCCATGTTTGAGATAATTCTGATCTCTAGTTGGTTTATAAAACGAAGCCCACTTGATTTGTATTTTTTATTTTAAAATTTAAATCTAGCGTCTGTGTTTTGGCGCCATGTTTTATTCACTTCGTCCATTTCTAAAGGTGGTTGAACGCCATACTTATCTATTTGTTTTCTGGAACTTGCGGTGCACTACGTCGGCCATACTAAATTAAAGTATTTTTATTTTATTAAGATATATTAAATAAATTAAAGTATTACCTATTTTAATTTAAAATAGTATTTTATTCATTTACCTTATCTACAAGCCGAAGTTATGACATTTCCTACCTAAACAAAGAGATCATAATTTATGACTTCGTTTTCTTCCATTACTTTTTTTCTTATGACTTTTCCAGTCTTCCGTCTGTCACGTAACAATAATAGGTTTTCTTTTAAAGAACTAAATATCTTAAGCAGTTTATATAAGGAAATTTTAACTTTATCACTCACAAATATCTTACTAAAAAACAATAACTTTTCATGGATTTATGTTAGTTACTGTAACATTTATTAGTTTAAAATGAATTATGAATTTCTTATTGCTACTAGGTTGTAAAAAAATGATAGCACATACGAAATTGATATTTTGATAAATCCTATTAAGAAAATTTCATATAATTTTTAATATATTTTCCAATTTTATTGCTGTAATCCGCTCTTTAGTCTTTTCATCTTCCAGCTTTGGAACAGTCCACCATTTATTAACAAAACAAAAATCCATGCCACTTAACGTCACCAATACAGGAGAGATAACACTAATAAAGCCAAAAGTTACAGACATAAAAGGTAAACAGTACATAGTTGCATTTCTTGTATCATATATATATATATATATAGATATAAAGATAGTGTTACGTTGTATCTTATCTACCATGTCTATTCAGGATACAAGTGATCATGTCTCTCCACAACTTCTAGTTTTTCTTTGCCCAAAATAACTTTTGACGTTTTAACATCCCTCTCTTATGTATTCTAAACTATCAATAATTAAATTTTCAAACTATTCTACGAGAAAGAAGAATCATTTCTCAGTTAAGGAGTTCCATTGAGCAGCCTCTGCAAAGTTTCTTATATAAGGAAGAAACTCATAACACTTAAATGGCATTGTCAAAATTTAACATGTTTGGATGTATATGTCAGAGAAAGAATATTTCTATACCAGTTTTTTTTTTTCTGCTAGTGATATAGATACGTCTTAGATTTAATTTATAAATATTTTTTTTACCTGTCATCAAAAATTATTACTGGTTTAATTGTTACTATCACATATTTTTAATATATTTTCCCATTTTTATTTGTGTAACCTGCTCCTTTACGAAGTCGGTCTTTTTATCTCATAATGTCAAAATAATGGCGTCACCAGTGCAAGGGAGATAACTATTACACAGAGGTTACAGACAAATTACATATATTATTTCATTACTACTATAGGAATATATGGCTATTTTAATGATAATTTAAACTTATAAATAAACCTAAATTATAAGTTATTTTTTTATGGAATATATTGCTAAATGTTAATTTTTCACTAACATTGGATAAAGTCAACATGTGGTTATGTTGAATTAACATACTAGATCTACTTGGCGTGTTAGATGGATATATATTGCCCAGTGATCTGTGTTCAAGCTCAATCCTAATTTTCAAGGTAGACAAGTTCTTCCTACTTGGAAGGCTGAAGTTGTATAATTCATTTTATAAGCTAGTTTACACCGATTTAACAACGCCAAAATAAGTTAAGCTTTTTTTTTTATGAAATATAGATAACAAATTAATTATAGTCAATTTCATTAATGACTGATAATATCCTTAGGTATCTAATAAGAGAAGGAATTTTTTTAGGAAATTTCGAAACGCCAATGTTATTAAGAACCTCCCTGTTTATTAATTCCACACTTATGCAGCTTCAGAGCTCAAACAGGAAACCGTAATTATAATAATTGGTTCAAGTTTTTACTTGTACGTTTTTATTATCGAATAAGTTTTATTTTTTAAGGTTTGAAAGCAACCTACCTAACCCTCTACACACACACTGATGATTTCATTCTGACAAGATGATGGTGCGCGAATGTACTTTCGATTTTTATGTCTGTTCTGCGAGTCGATGTTCAATTTAAGCGTTTTTCCATACTAGTTAAAGTTGTGCCAGGGCCTCTTCGCATGCTACTATCTTCAGAAAGTGATAACTTCGACGTAGTACTGTAGTGTAAATGGTTAGAAAACTTGTCTCGGTAGATCACTTACGATTGATTTATAAATTATTAGTATATTCAATTATCACTTAGTGCGCTATACTTGCGCCACATCTAAGCTACGCTTAGTAAATTACTATCTTATCAGAAAGTACAAGTATTTGAGACGTGGTTGTGAAAAAACGTTTCTTTACTTGTAATTTAAGTATTTTTTTTATTTTATTTTACCCCTCTTAAATGATTTCCCCAACACCCCGCTTTTATTAAAACCCTTCCGTTTATAAAATATCGAGAAACATTTATTAGTCACTGCAATTAAAGTATAATTAAGCTTTAATATACTATTTTATTGGTATTTTACAGTAGTCGGATGTAATTATTTATAGTCGCATGGCGACGTTAAAAGCGTCTTACTCTTATATCTATATATGCGAGAGTTCTATAAAGGGGTGATAATACGTGTGTCACTTTGGTGTATTAATTTGCTTGGAGATAAGTTTAACTTATTAGAATTTGAGAAGCAGAGTTCTTTTTAAAAAGTAGACAATGTGGTAGATGACAACGCTCATCGTGTGTACTTACAATTATACATGCTCAATTGGAAGTATACACTTTATACAATTATTTCAGTATGCAATTTGAAATATAGGATGTGATGAAATTTTTACGGACAAAATGTTGGGTAACTGAAATAATTTAAATTTTTCCATTTTGTTATTCAATTACCCACCAGTCAGAAGCACAGATTTGATTATTAATCTTAAATTCCTTCAGAGCGAAGCCAACTGGGGGAATGCAGGAAATTTGCTTGGATATTTTCTGCTAATTCACACGCGATTTTTCAAGCGTAGCTTAGATGTGGCACAAGACCGAAAGTATGGGGCACCCAGTGTGGAACGAACTCACTAGTCATTCGTAATCGTGCTAGGGAGACAAGCTTGTTAACCATTACACCACCTCAGGGTGCCCAATCCACACTCTAAAGTATTAATTCAACCCAAAATAAAAAGAATTTATTTTTTACTAAAATTAACTCCAAATTCTCCCAGATCAAGGCCCGTCTATTGCACTCTGGTTGGGTTCACCTTTGCGATCGCCCCAAATGTGGGCAAGTCGGAGGTGCTATTTCTAAATGTGGGGTACACATTCGCGCTCACCCCGATAAGCACGCCAAAAACAGATTTTTTTTTTTTTTGTTTTTTTAAATGGTAAAAAATTCCTTGTAAGTACATGGAATATCATCCGCACTTACGAAATGTGAATAACTCCCTGATTTTTGTTAATTTTTCAATTCATTCTGAGGGTTAGAATTGTTGCGAGGCAAGCTAAACAAATTTTGATTTAAAATTTATAATTACAAGAGTGGGGCACCTCGAGGCGGTGTAATAGTTAGCAAGCTTATCTCACTAAAACAATTACGACTGAGGAGTGAGTTCGATCCTCAATGGGTGCCCCATAATTTCGGCCTTGTCCCACATCTAAGCTAGCTTGGAAAATCACTATAATTTCAAGAATGCCAAAAATTTAATAAAAAAATAGACTTTGATTTAAAATTTATAATGTCTTGGGGGGGGAATTAATATTTGTAATAAGCAACTTTACATTATTTGAGGTAAATTAACAGAAAAGATCCGTTTGTACTAATTTTAATTGGAAAGTTTTGTCTGTTTGCCAGCCTTGAAAATCAGCATCAGAAATCCTGGTTTCTACCTGGATTTAATTATCAACCAACTGACATCGGTAGACAAAATATACCAATATCAGACATCAAGTATGTCTAAATGTGTATGTACATTACATAGATACACAATTTAAATCCATACCACATGGCTTTTTCTTTCGCTTATAAAAATAAAAGGCTAAAAAAGTTCATAAAACAAGGTTGTTCTGTTATTATTTCAACTGCTTTCCTTTATTTAAATAAGTCAGTCGCTACAGTTCTAAGTTTTAAGTTTTGTTGCATGAGGATTTTGTCAGACACCCCTGAATAAAAAATATATATGTAATTTTGTTTAAACAACATGAATTAATGTTATGAAAGTTAAGAAAAACTCCATACAGAGCAACAAAAGAGTTGCCTAATATTAAAACTTCGATTAAGGTAAAAAAAAGTAATAATAATTTTTAATGAAAAGAAAATTTTTCTTTTTCAGACCTACTTTTTCCTAACTCCATAAAAATTATATTTTAATTTAGGATTTAAACTCAAGAGAAAACAAATTTTAAAGTAAAGACGTGCTACACGGCTCCAAAAAGTAAAAATTGGAGTCGATTTACATTTAATGTACAATTCTAAAATAGATCTTGATTTTTCTTATCTCTAGTATTATTAGGCCAACAAATGTTCATTTTTTTACAGTATACTTCTAAAATGGACATTAAATCCATCGTTATGTAAATATGTACGGAAGTTTAAAAAGAAAAAAAAAACAGATTATTTTATCGTATAATAGCATACGTTTGGAGGTTAGACTTAGGCTTTTGTAACACTATGACTTGAATCTCTCGTCGCAAAGAAAAAAATATTGTAGTTTTTAAATTTAATGCAGTTTTTTCTCATCGTTTTTGGCTCCTGTGCCCTAAAATTATGGACGAGCGAAAAAGATTCGCTATTTTTATAGAAACGGATGCAAAGAATTCAGTTTAACATTTAGTGAATTAAAAAAGCATTAGAAAGTTAATTTTACAAGATCACATTCATTTAAAGGCCATTACATACAAAAATTATGAGTTCCTACAAAAATAAGTTGTTAAGAATATTTAATACAAAAAAGTAAAAAACATCAATTACACCGGAAAAATCCTTTATTGTATAAGTTATTTTCTTTTTGAAAATGTATTTATTTATAGTTTATTTAACAATGCATTTTTTAATGCACATTTAAATGTAATTTTCTAGAGGGCACAAGGGAAATAACTCAGGCGTATGTTTCTCATCATAATTCCTTTTTTAAACACATTTTTTTTTTTATCTCGTATTATTCCTTTTAAAACTTTATGCCGTGTTTATCGATTGTCCTTTTGTAAATTTTAATCTACCACGCATAAAGAAAATACGTACCATTAGAAAGCTCAAACCGAAAAAGGAAAATCTGCAAAGAACATAGCATTCATTGTGGCTGTTATAATTTCTAAAAAAAAGTAAAAATATCCATTCGGAATAGTAGCAATGGATTTTTTTACTACAATGAGAAAGTTAGGCAATATATATATATATATATATATATATATATATATATATATAGTGTTCAATTTTGAATTGCTTATGAAATTAATTAATTTAATAGGTAATAAATAATGGGACTGTTTGTTTTTCCAGTTATACATAGTGACTGAATCGATAAATGCTTTTTTTTTTAGCGTTAGACTGATCCGATAATAATAGTAGTATTTTGAAAAAACATGAAATTAAAATTAGAAACTACTAAATTACTCAGATATATTGAATCCAGCATAATTGAAACTAAGGAATACAGAAGCAAAGTTATTTATTAACAAATCATTTTTACAAGAGAAACACCAAAAATATCCCCAAAACAGACCACCAAAAATATCCCCAAAAGTCTGGATGATGAAACCAGAACAAAATTTTTTTTAAATATTATACAAAATCTTATTTTAAAAATAAATAGTTTAAAAATATAGTGTTTAGATCGCATCCAAACTGATTGATTCTTTTGTTGTTGTTTTTTTTCTTTTTATTGCATATCAACCCTTCATGGGTTATTTAAATCTGAAACATATTTTCGGGCTGTAATAATGTTTTTTTCTTTTTGTAAGTGAATATTAGATTAACAAATTTTAAAAATAACTATGATTTTTTTCAGATACAAACCTACTATTTAACCTATAACTGGAGGGAGAAGATGAATTCATATTTTTCCTCCTTATGTGTCCCCAAAATCCCCACTGTCTCAAGCAATGACACAAACACGTTAGGGAGGTTATTTACTATTTTTCTTGTCTATTCTTGCCTTCAATATGTCCTGTGAGTGTAACATACTCCAAGCCCTCTTTTCTCATTATGTGCACTTGAAATTTCAATTGTCTCTTTCTGATTATAAATATAAGAGGCCTTTTTGTTTCCATTTATACTCAAACTTTCCTCGTTATTCACATGTTCAGTGCGTAGGATTCTCATTATCCTTCTGTAGAACCGCATTTCTATTACCTCGAGTCTCTATTTTACCTGGAAGTAGATTGTCCAGCATTCCCTCTGTTGAGGAGGATAGATTTTGATCGTCACAGTGCTATACTCTTTTGTTTCATTCTAACGAAAGTTTTAGAAAAGCATATTTTGCTATTCCAATGTACCTTCGTATTTATTATGGGAATTTGAAGATAGGCAACAAAGTTATATAATTGACGAAGGATTCTAAGGGAAAATACCAACTTGAAAATTTTTAGGACACGATTGAATGCACAATGTCTGGTTCAAAACAATTCTAGTTTTTCAATATGCATACGATTAGTGAGAGAGTTGTATAAATGCTTGGTAAAAGCACCAGAATGGATGTCAAAAGACAGAACTCTACGAATATAAAAATATGACTATTTGCACTATTTACATTGTTCGAACTGTTGTCCTCATCTTTATTGTCATATTCACAATGTTTCGGCCGTTGTACTCTCCGGCCTTCTTCAAGTGATATTTGTTTGAATTTCGAACTGAACACAGAATAGTTAATCTGTATGTTGACGTTTCTGAAGATTGGTTCGATGACGTTTTTGTAGACGATCTTCCCATGCTTATTTTCTAACTGGGTTGACATATTGACATATAATCTTCACGTTCCTCTTTCACACAGTAAAATCACTGAGAATCTGTTCTATTACCTCCATCCACAAATATCATAGCAGGGATTGGCAATAGTCAAGTTATTTTCTCACAGAAACGCCAACATATTAATTGACTATTCTGGGTTCGGTTCGGAATTCAAACACATATCACCTGAAGAAGGCTGGGACGTATAACGGCCGAAACGTTGTGAATGTGATAATAAAAATGAGGACAATAGTCCAAACAATGTAAATAATGTAGTTATCATACCTCATCTCAGAAATATAGACAGATAAAAAGATGACGTAAAATAGACAAATAAATAGAGTTAGTCGGCGTTATGTGGGAAAATAACTTTAAATACAAGGGAAATATCTTTTAGTGTTATTTTTCTCATGCGTCATAACAAATTGAAAAAAAAATAATATATATCTGCATACAAAGAAGTAACTTTTACTGAAAAATATTTTGCTGCTTAAGACAAAATTGTGGGTAGGCAACAGAATTTTCTTATTAGAAAATTATGAACATTTTTGGGGGGGGGGGGAGGGGAGGGAGATCAAACCCCAGAACAACCAACATGGCTATGGACGAAGCATAGATGTCAGGTTGAGGCTAGCTCTTGTGTCTTCATGATTAGGAATTGAAGACATTTTCATTTATGGAAGGATGAGGTGAAAATTTAGTCTTGTAAAAATATTAATCTCGTAGACAAAGAAAAAAAAAAAAGAAAACAGATGAAGTGGAAATCCAAATTTTCTATATTCCATGAATTGTTTAAATGTTTTACGAAACTTGTTTTCTTTCCTTTCTTTTTTTTTTTAATCTAGTTACTTTTTTGTGAAATAAAAAGAGTTTTCGTATAACAAGAAATAGCTAGACACACGAAGAATTTTTTATTGACTTCGACTAGTTCTGCTACAACAGGCCGCCACTAATACCATCACACGAACTACTTAGAATTTTACTGACTATTTGCTACGTTGTATTTTTATTTATACCTAGAGTGCGGATGTAATAGTAGACACAAAATGAATGTGAATAGTTAACAAAAATACTCGGCGAAAAATTAAGTTGAAGAATATAAAATTTCTAATAACTTAATAATTAATAACATGCTTAAAAAATGAAACTTTGCAGATTAATAATTTGATATATGCTTTAAATGCTGTATCATTTTTATCTCTTTCCGTAAATTATAAGTTAATAAAATTTTATTTTAAGTTGGCATCCACTCAGTAAGAATATCTATCCTATTTTATTAATAATTTTCAATAAAAGGCGTTTTTATTTTGTTTGAAGCTGATTAATTAACCGAATATGTTCCAAGAATGGATCCGCTATATTTTTTACAAATTCTCAAAATATACAAATTTTTACAGCTTTTCTTCATAAACTGTACAAATTCAAAGTGTAAGTTAGTTGGAATTATAGGGATTCTTGTAATGAACGTATCTTCCTTTTTGGTTTTTTTTTCGTTTATAATAGTAATATATTGGAGAAACTGCTTAGCTAGATATGTTCCATTACATAACTTGAAGCAAGATTTTTGAGAGATATGAGGATCATCTCAACATTTAATTTAAACTTGCTGGAAAGGAACAAATTAGAGCTCAAGGGTTGATAAAGGAGGTTGTGTTTTCAACAGACTCTGGGGTGATCAAGACTATATCATTTAACACGTGCAGCTGAATATGTACGAGAAGCTTCGAGTTTATTTCTTCAATTGCATCATTATTTGGGCAAAAATGCTTTTCATTCCGGGCTATTGGTAGCGTGTGCAGTTTTTGGAGATATATATATGTGTGTGTGTGTGTGTGTGTGTGTGTGTGTGTGTGTGTGTGTATATATATATATATATATATATATATACACACACACAAGTATATATATATATTATTTAAAACGTTTGAAAAAATGATTAATCTTGAATTTTTTAAAAATTTTATTTAAAAACATTTCTCAAAAAGTAATAATAAATAAAATTTTGGCAAACGTGCTCGTAAAAAGAAAATGAATGCCAAAAGGAGTGTTTTTCCCTTGACACTGCTATTATTTTAACTACTTTCGTCCCTCGGCAATGTTTGTTTTAAAAAGCAATGATTAGAATTGTAATAAAACCTAAACACATGATGAAAGTGAATTTATATATTATATATATATATATATATATATATATATATATATATATATATGTTTATGAGAATTTATAACAAAAATATTAAATACTATTTATTTAGTAGATTGTTTATTTACAAGAATAATTTTATACAATATTCTAAAGACCAATGCAATTGTATTTAAACTAATGAACGCAATGCAATATTTATCATTTCCTAATTTATAAATAAATAATTATGAAAACAATTTTTTATTCATAAATTTGCAATAATTTACTAAATTCTAAAAATATATGGACCAACTATTAGTAAATCCTTATTTACCATTTTATAAAGTTTGAATCGATTGGCAATTAGCCGATGTTTTGTCAACCATTCCAATAAACAATATAATAGTGTAAATAAACAATCTAATAAATAAACATAAATACTTTTGGTGTCATATAGTGTGCTTTTTCTGCTTGGTCAGAAAAAATGTTTTATGACTCTAGCGTTTTGGGACAATATTCCGAAAGTGGATGAGCAAAACAGGACGAAATTAAGGTCTGCTTTTTTACCCTTTTTTTTTTCATATGCTCTGTGGATGTCGAAGTGGGCACCGTTGGGGTTAAAGGATTGGAGTTCCAACAAAGTACAACATGCATGCAAATAATAGTGTATATTTCTAAACTCATTTTTTTTCTTCCTGTGTAGAAGAGAAAAATTCTCTTGGGCGTAGGAAAAAACATATACTAACAAGTGTTAAACAATTGGAGTTCCAACAAGATATGACATGCATGCAAAGTGTATATTTCTAAACTCATATTTTAAAAATTTACTATCTGATTAAAATATCCAATCAGTATTTCCGTATTAGTTTCTATTTTGAGAAGATAATTTCAAATTGTACACCTAGACCGACTGCTTAAGTCTTTCATGTTCATTAATGAATTAGTTAATCAGAAAAATAATTAATTAAAATATTATTTTTTGCGTTATTATTAATTAAATGCAACTATTATCACTAAAGTTTAGTTTAGATGTCATTTTAATTACTACAAATTAAGTACGGTTTTCATTTTAATAAAATATATTACGCAAGATATTTTTATTAAAAAATATTATATTGTGGCATTTGCTGTTATATTTTACTGTTAATTAAGGCTGATCAATTAGCTAAAAATCTATGATAATTAATAACGAATGGTGAATGGTACTGGACGGGGGGGGGGCAAGAATGTTTGCCGAAAGGGAGCAGTTAAGGCAGTACCTAAACTTAACACGCGGTTTAGTTAAATGAACCAATACAAAGAAAATTATTATTTCTTTCAAAGCCCAACAACTGCAAATTTAACAGATTAATACTTTGAAGGTATTTTGGTAAGGACAGCATGAATTCAGCAATATTTCTTTAAACTTAATATACGTAATATTTACAATACAATTTATATCTTTATGCTTATAACAAAATATTTTTAAATGCATCCAAGCATTTAACCAGATTCTTTATTCAGTAAAGCACAGGTTATTTAAAATATAGGTAGTTGAATACATTCCAATAAAGTTTTATTGATAGAAAGGAAAATGCAAGTCTTGGTGAAATTATACCAAAAATTCAATGTTACGAATAAAGACGGGACACAAGAAACCCACCTACCTTAAATTTTTCATGAACTTGAATCGTTATCTCTTTAAAAAACGGTAGGAATTTGAAAGTTCTTACTTTTTTTAATAAAAAGTTATTTACAAAAATTGGTCAATATTGTAACTAAAAATACTTGTGACAACTTTTTAAATCGGGTGTTCTCAACCTAAGGTACCTGTACTCGAGTGAATGATTTTCGAGAAGTGCAACAAAGTGGCTTGTGTCCTTGTGTGACGGATCATTATTCAAATTGCTTGCTGGTAATGTGCCTTTTTGGATTACCACTCTCTGACGATAATCATGAACAGCACGATATATGAAAGGCTCTTCCTTTTTTTTTTTTTTTTTTTTTGATTTCGTTGCAGCAAGACACTTTTTTTTTCGCTCCAAAAAACATGTATTTCACACGCACACGCACACACACACACACCGAAGATTGTATTGAACTGTTCATAACTTTAACTTCATTTCTTTCTTTATCCTTCTGTAACATGTCTTGTTAATACATTTATTAATTGTTGTTTACTTGAATTCCATAATTTATGTTATTTTTTTAACCTGACTCACA
This sequence comes from Acanthosepion pharaonis, assembly GCA_903632075.3. Classification (NCBI taxonomy): domain Eukaryota; kingdom Metazoa; phylum Mollusca; class Cephalopoda; order Sepiida; family Sepiidae; genus Acanthosepion; species Acanthosepion pharaonis. The sequence goes on from CAHIKZ030001803.1 coordinate 274,519, forward strand.
TGAGTCCATTAAGTATTGTTTGCGGGACAAATGTATCAGGAGGCATAAAACAGATCAAATCCTCTCAACGCAGCAGCCTTGAGAGGATTTCAGAAAGTTCGCCGTATCAATTCATTACCACTAACTTGATGCTGCTTATAATAACCATAGAATTTATTTATAAATTTCTTACAATTTGGAGAATATGCCAGATGCTGAAGAGATGAAGGAACATCTTATTTGTTTGCTGACAAACTGAGCACTTAAAATGCAATTACGAAACAGGATTTAGTTAGAGTTTTAGTGCGTGACACTGGACATGTTCCCAAGACTTTGTGGAAAAGCATTTCGCCTTCTCATTCTGTTTGCTACAACATAGATGTGTGAAACTGGATTCATTTCTCTTTTCACAACAGTGCATGTCGTAGCCTGTCGGAACTCCAATTTTTCTAAAGGTTGTCGACTATAAAAATAGTTAGGAGTCCCTGATTTAAATGAAATCATTATTTATTTTACACTGTGCTTTTACATTCACAGTCTGAGATTTTGGAATAACCCCCCCACCAAAAAAAAAAAAACAACAAAACAACATATTTTACAATAACCAGATGCACAATAATTATAAGAAAGATTATAATTTTTTTTTAATTACCAAAAATCAGGGAATTATCCAATTTAGATGAAAATTTCAGTACATATTCGTTAATTATTTACTTTCATAATGAATAGTTTGTTTTTGTTTTTTTAAATCTGAGGAAATGTTATACTTTTTGTAATAACCACCAATATTTTCATGACTAAATTTTATTGGAAAAAAATGTTTAATCGCAGATTTTTACATTTCCTTAAAGATTAATCACATCTCCGCTGAAAAAAAAGTTTTACAAAGATTCCAACAACACAAAACATGAAAAAAGCATCACCAAACAAACTGAATTTTATTAAAAAACAAAAATAAACCAATGAAAACGGTTTTAATGCATGACAGGACTTGATGTGTTTACTGTTTTTCTGATCATTTGACGGAAAAATTAGAGTGAATTAAGGGTTTTTAGGGTTAGTGGTAAGGGTAGAACTTTTATGTAAACGTTTGACAAATGAGATAATCTGCAATTTACATTGATCCATTTTTTAGCATCTCTTACTAGCGTCTCTTTCACCCGGTCCTGTTGCACCAAAAAAAAATCTCAAAAATGTTTCCTTGAATACGATTCATAGCTACATAAATGCATATATTGATTTAAAAGAAATGTTCAGAAAGAAAATTACAATTTAAAAAAAGCAAAAACAAACGCTGTTGAAATTAGCACTTCAACTTAGCGAAGCAGGTCCGACTCGTACCGGAGTTTAACGAAGCCGACGTCGACAAGTATTTCAAACACTTCGAAAAGGTCGCCTCAAACCTAGCATGGCCCATAGAAACGTGGCCAATTTTACTGCAGACCGCATTAAAAGGCAAAGCCCAAGAAGATGAAAATTTCCGTACATATTCGTTAATTATTTACTTTCATAATGAATAGTTTGTTTTTGTTTTTTTAAATCTGAGGAAATGTTATACTTTTTGTAATAACCACCAATATTTTCATGACTAAATTTTATTGGAAAAAAATGTTTAATTGCACTTCTGACCACCACCTCTCCCCAGTAGGCATGAAGCCCCCACACAATTGAAAGGTTCCAGGTAGTAAGCACCAGCCCTGTTGATTATTATAGTTGATGATTAACAATAAAACTTAGAAAAATCAAACAGTACAAAAAGCAAAAAATGCTGCTGAAAATAACTGTTTTGCATAGATACCGACTGTATATTGTTAGTTAATGATTAACAATGCTATGTCAGTTTAAAGATAATTAAAAAAAAATGGCGGGTGGTCATAAAACAATACTGAAAAAAAAATGGTACAGGCAACAACGGCGACTAAAAAAAGACGCACTGCCTCTAATTATTAATATATGCTCAAAGTAATTATCAGTAAAATTAATATTATTAATTCCAGACATTAATTAACAACTAGTATTAATATTTCAACTCATATTTCTTTGATACTAATTATGTTGTTCTTTATTGCAATATTCAGACAGTATGCAGACGAATAGGAGTGTCGCGCAAGAGCATCACAGATTTTTTTCTCCGTGGGGTCATCCACGGGGGATACAGAAACATTAGACACAAATGACCTATACTCTTCTCTCACATTTTCGTCATTGTGTTTCCTATCCATGGTTATTTTGTTGAAAGAAATTAACCCCTGGGGTGTGTTCAGATTTATGGCTCTGGACTCGGTATTCCGCTTCGTCCAACAATTCAACACGAGGTCTCCTACTTTATTGCAGTAGTGGTACATCGGGAGTTTCCTTTCTCTCCTATTCGTCTACCGATAGGATTTTGAGAGTTGGTATCTCTCGAACTGGGTGGTTGGCCTAAACTAACCGATTGACCCAACTTCAAATTCGGACCAGAGCCAGACCCATGTCTTGGGTGTGGACCGCTTCCAAACTCGAACTGGTTGCTGTGACTGAGTTTACCCCGCTTATGTGTTAATGCTTTATTCATTGGCGAGGGTGGCCATCTCATATAAGCTATCCACCCTCTTCTCATTGAGGTAGTTTTTAAATCGTCAGGGACACATTCTTTAAATTCTTCTATCAGGGTCATTTGCCTCAGCCTGTCATGATCTGCCGCAATGTTTTTCGCTGGGGTTCCATCTATCAAAATATATTTCCTTCTGTCTCGAAAATTTGATAATGGCTGATTTGATAATGCTATATTTAGCGCAGTCTGTAACTGAGAGAGCGGCATACGCTTCTTTATTCATTTTTGCCATTTAACAGGGTCTGCACGAAAATTGGCCACGTAAAAATGCCAAATGCTCGGTTTGAGGCGACCTTTTCGAAGTGTTTGAAATACTTGTCGACGTCGGCTTCGTTAAACTCCGGTACGAGTCGGACCTGCTTCGCTAAGTTGAACTCACTTCTTGCATCGTGAAATTCCCGTCTTTCATCTAACTCCCAAAATCGTGTTTCTTGCTCGATTCTCGCCTTTTCAATTTCAAACTTTTCCCTTTTGGCTTCGCCTCTGACTTTAGCCACGGCCTCTATTTTTGTTTTCTCGAGTTCTAGTTGCGCATGCGAAAGTTCCGACGTGTCTACCAATAATTGACGTAATGCTTCAACGTCGAAGATATCATTGTCTACCATGTGTTCGGCGACTACCCTAACTAGCTGAGTTTTTTCTCATGGACTTCCTTATCTCTAGTTCTAACTTCTTCCCTATTTCAATTATATCGTCTTTTTTCATCTTACATAACTTTTCCATAGAGAGTGATACGAGAAATTCTATCTACAGCCGACATCTTGGTCTGCTGTTCGCCGATATCGTGAAGCTGTGTGATTCTTACTGAGCGAAAAACCAGGGAGAAAACATTTCCGGGACGAGCCCCCAATTTTATATGTTAGGAACGTGTAGCATATAAGGGAACCATATATATATATGACAAGAAATCAACTTATTAGTCTTGATGGGTCGGTCGAGTTGATATCTCCACACAGAGTTCTAATTCGCCGAAGCGAGAGTTCTCATGCGAAAACAATATCTTGTCGACCGGCAATTTTTCTGGAGTCCTTTTATTTCGAAGTAGCCGGAGATCCACAGCATAGTGTACGGGCGTTCATTGTCTTCTTTATTCCGATGGACAAATATTCGTTCGGCTATGTTCATCTGCTGTTGGTCAGACTGGAAACTGCCCCATTTTTTTTTTTTTTCATTTTTTTTTTTTTTAGATTTTTTTCTCAAAGTTTTGATGGGGTGCAAGACACTGCGCTGTCGGCCCGTGGTCAACTCCCAGTTGCGGTGCGAAGCTGTAAGGTTTCTTCCACCAGCGTTTTGGGGTTGACTCTTTGTCGCTGCCACCAGCCTGTGTCCCGGTCGATCTGGTCGTTCCCGGTTCGATACCAGCTTTTCGTTCCCAGCTCACTTCCAACGTCTGGTTACCGAAGTAACTACTTTGATCTCAAGTCTAACCTACCCACGTTGTGACTTTGATCTTAGGTAGACGAAATCAATCAGGCGTCGGGCCGTCGGGCCGTATTGCAAGCTGAATCCGGGGTAAAGGTGATATCGCACAAGCGTAAGTAAAAAAAGCAATAAAACAAAACTCAAGAGGTTCAAATATGTTGAGAAATAACAAATTATCTTTATCCGTCTGTTATATACAGGAGAGTGTTTCTCTCCCAGCCCGTTTCTATGGATTTGTAACACTTTTGCGCTTCTTAAGCGAGTTTTGATATCTTAAGTCGTTCGTCAATATAACATGCTTTTGGTAGGAAGTCGAAGTCGATATCGAAAAGGACGTGGAAATCTCTCGGTCAGCTTCTGCGAGGCAACGGTCTCCAACTGCAACTCAACTCCAAACTACTGCAACTGAGAAACTACCCGGGGACGTTCGTTTATGTGGACACCGACCAAAACCCGCTGTGGGGCCTGGCGTGGCTTGAGTTCCCAATAATTCTCGATTCCCAGCAAGAATTCTCTTTGTTCTTAGGCCAGGAAAATTAATTACTTCCCATTTTTGGAAGATTAATCACTTTCCATTTCGGGGGTTTCTCCCTCGTCCGTGAGGGAAGGTCGGAGGAGAGTTATCCTCCTAGACTCTTTCCTCTCTCACATTGGTATCTCATACCAATCCCCTCAGTGGGTGTTAACAACTTCTCCGTCTTTCTCATACATTCACCTCCGCCTATCACCCATGCTACCACTTGACCAATGATCTCTCGGCAGTGTGGGTGTGGCTAGACTGGCCCTCTTAAAATTATTATCCAGAATTTTGTTTACAAAATCCTTTTTTTTTTTTTTTTTTTCTTCGGCCAAAACATTTTTTTTACAAACCCCAGATTGCCAAATAATTCTTATCACATCTTTCTTTTGGGGACACCCAAAATTCACTTAGTCGGGTCTCTCTACCGACTCATCAATCACTGTCAAAACCCGACACCTGGTTTTTTTCTGCTAAGTCAACTTTTAGCTGGGAGGTCCGTATTTTACCTGAGAATCAAATTCTTTATTTTTCTCATGCCTTAAAATCCTCTTATCACCAGATGCCCATTTTCGACGACGCTGTGTCTGACATCAACAGTTTAAAATTAAATAATAATAATACGATTTTCTTCCTCATGCCAGAATTCTAACACATACCAGATGGTTTTCCTTCGTTGGACCCAGGAATTAAAATTAAATGATATCTCTGAAAGATAACTAATATCGATTCTCTCTGCCTGTATTATAAATAGGTCGTCTCAAGCGAAAATTTTTTTATGACCGCCATGTGTCGGTTGGCTTTGTTTTTTCTTTCTGAATTCTGTTTCCCTTTGGCGTCATTCCCTTACCATGACATTAATCAGTTTTGACAGAATCTCATATCTCGCTTTTTCTTTGGATTTTCTGTCTCGTGCGAAAAGTATCTTTCTTCGTAAATAAAATAAAATCTTTTTTAACGTCGCTCAGTCTATCTTTCGATATAGCTCTTTCTCGCCTTAAGTCTTTCCTGTTTTTAATTTCTATGGTTAATTAGTTGTGGAGGTGTCTACTCGGTCCTAACCGAATTTAAGGGAGTAGTCGTAGGTCCCCTGAGCATCCGTAGATTTATTCGACCGGTCCGCTGGTTTAATCCTGCTTCCTGCCCACGTTGTGATTTGTTTGATCCAGAAAGCAGAAGTAATGTCCGTCCATTCACGGTCGACTGAAGATGTAGAAACGGCTGGGGAGTCTGCGCTAAGAAATTTAGAATGCAGCAACAACAAGAAAAAATATTAATATCTGCAGAAAGCCGGACAAACATCGATTCAATGGTTGAATTGTTAATGTCTTTTATATAGCAGAAATGAATAGTAGTGAAGAAAAACTGGTTACAGAAATGAAAAGTAAAAAAAACTCATATGATGGATTCTAGACAGAGAGAGAGAGAGAGTGTATGTGATTATCTTGTTATTAAATCGTCTCAGAACGATATATGACTCTTGCGATGGAGGGATAAAGATTTCTGAACGGGGCTTAAAGTTATAGTGGCGTTCCTCCTCCCAACGCTCGCGCGGGCCAATTCTCTCATCTCTCTTCAAGAATTTTCTCCAGTCTTCCTTTTTCAGCATAACTACGCGTTTATATAGATAAATCCGGCTGGTTATAACTGACCCTCGGCCCTACAACTTCGCACGCGATTATCACGGGAATCTGGCTGCTTCAACCAAAATCATGTGAATTCCAAAGTTCCTTCTAGCTTACTCAGCTCTATTTCAATTTTTAATCGATAACAATTATTTCGACCATTCCAATTGTCCTCTGATGACCCAGATTCAATGGGTACAACTTCTGCCCTAGATCAGATTTCCCCATCAGTAAACAAAATGCTCGTTATTCAAATCTACTCCAATTTCACTAAAAAGATATATATGTGTGTGTGTGTGTCTTTCCCAGACTCTCTCTGTCACATATATATATATATATATATATATATACATATATATATATATATATATATATATATATATATATATATATATATATATATATATATATATATGTGTATATATATATGTATGTATATATATGTATTTTTATGTATGCATATATATATGTGTATATATATATATATATGTATGCATATATATATGTATATATATATGTATATGTATGTATATATATGTATGCATACATATGTATACATGTATGTATATATATGTATGTATCTTTATATATGTATATAAATATATGTATGTATATATGTATACATACGTATGTATGTATGTATATATATATATATGTATGTATATATGTATGCATATATTTATGTATATATATATATATATATATATATATATATATATATATATATATATATATATATATATATATATATATATGTTTATATACATATATATATGTAATTTGATTAATTACTTTATTTCTAAGTCCTTTGCAAAATTTCAAAATGTCACAAAACACCGTATTTAGTTTTCCTTTGCTCGACTTCATGTCTCATCTCAATTGAACAGAAAACTTTTAGCAGGTGGCAGATTTTTTTCCGTTTGTTCAAGAGGACTAAATCTGGTTTATTATGTTCTAAAGTCGTTATTACCTGTATTATTACCTGTATTTTCTCTTTGCTATTCTCTGAAACTTCCTTTTCTTTTGTTCATAATACTTGTTGTTTTTATTTATATCAAGCTACTCGTGACCCATTGATCCACCGATGGTTCAGGTTATAAAACATTGAAGTTGATTTCAACATTAAAAAATTGTTTGTTTGAAGAAAGTTAAATAAAAATACTTACTGTACAAACAACTGATATTTTTAAATCTCTTTCACTTAAAATGTTTTCTTAAATCACATTAACTTAAAAATATTTTTTAATATGCCAAAAAATATTTTTCAATCATATTCACTTGAAAATATTTTTTAATTATGCTAAAAAATATTTTTAAATATTTAAAATATTGTTTAAAGAAAGTTGAAATATAAATAATTACTCTAAAAAGAACTGGACGAAACAGCAAAACAGGATCTTTTTCTGTCTATCTTTAACTTAAAAGATATTTTAATTAAAAAATTGTCTGTTTGAAGAAAGTTAAAATAAAAATACTTACTACATGAACAACAAGTCGTAAATCATTATTCACCGGCCGGCCGAACCGCACCACACAAGTACGCAATCACAGACTTTTAGAATTATATGGATAGAAATGACCTGAGTGAGTGTTTAGAACGTTCGGTTCCCAACCATGAGACTCGGGTTGCAAAACAAAAACAAAGGCGTGTATTGACCATCTTTAGTGATTTTCCAAGCGTAACTCAGATGTGGCACAAGGCCGAAAGTATGGGGCACCCAGTGAGGACAGAACTCACTCAATCGTAATTGTTCTAGCGAGACAAGCGTGCTAACCATTACACCACCTCGAGCTGTCCATTTGACCATCTTTATATTGTTGGAATGGTGGTAAGAGCTTAATTTTGATCTACAAAACAACAGTTATTGGTTAAGAAATATTTAGAGACCACATCTGACTGAATCCTACAATTTGTTAACATTTATGAGAAGAGTAAAAATACAACTTTTAGATCACCTATAAAGAAAATAATAAATTTCTAAAGGAACTCGACTTTACCGTTAAGGAAATATATAAATATACCCAACTAACGAATATAGCAAAAAAAGTTTTTTAAAAATGCTGCTAAGGCACAAGATTTAAACAATTTGATAAAAGGCTCAGGAATGAAAATCCTTACATAGCTGCCAATATGAACTCTAAACGATGTCCATGTAGATAAATACACAATCTATCAATACATGAAGAGTGCAGAACTAAAAGTAGAGATGGATGCATTTATATTGACTTCACAGAATCAAAACCTATTTAATACAATCCATCAGACATACATAATAAAAACACTGTTCAGAATAAATACTGTCTATTATGTAAACATCAACACGCTCAGATCCCAATGTAGTTTATATTGGAACTAAGCCGAACGGACTTTAGAGATCAACAGTTTAGAGAACGCCAGTATGTTCAAAAAATCACGATAACAATTCCGTCTACCCAATTTAACACACAAGTCTTGGGTCAAACCGTTGTATGGTTTTCAAACATTTTCCAAATGCGTCGCACGCTGAAATCGCCTCTCCAGGCTGATAACATGAAGAAGTCATTTTCCTGACATAAGTGTTACTCTCCTGGAGTTTAGCATCAGCCATGCTGATGGCAGGCAGTAAAAGGTTCTCTGTAAGTGAATAATCGAGCAAAATTCAATTACATTACGATCATTAAGTTCAGAAAGTAGAATTGTTTTTATTTTTCAACAAAACTTTGCTGCATGTTTTATGCCATTTGCCTCTTGGATTCCTAGATAGTCATAGTCCTCGACCTAGTCAAGCTTTTTTTTATTCCGGTATCTATACCAATCACGTTATTGTTGAATCTCTCTCTCTATATGTTTCTGTCCCCAATAAAACACACGATATGTAAGTACTTTAGCGACATCAGCTGAAGATTGTGTTTAACTAACTTCATTTATTTCTTTATTCTTGTGTGTGAATTTTTTTTTTTACCCGGGTTCCCATGAGTCTGTCAAATATTGTTTATGGGACAAATAATAGCAGGAATTATAAACTGATAAACCCCACAAAAATATATTAAGTGTGAATGGCTAAACTTGGACTTAATCTGATATTACGATATTGGCATCTGTCCCTGTGTTTATTTTTAACTTCATGGAATAGCAATCATTGAGAGTTATCTGCTAATGTTTGGGTATCTGAAGACCAGATGAATGGTGTTGTTTGAAAATATGGATACAATATAGCTACATGCTTATTCCTGGCCTTTATCACAAAAGTTATCTTCATACACTAGGCCACTCTCCTTGTCTTGTACTTTAGTTATTATATCTGAATTTTTACACACACATACATACACAGATAGACACACACACACATATATAATAACGGCAAAAGGAAAACATTTCTTACACACACGCACACACACACACACATATATATATATATATATATGCATCCTCATGTAATTATCGGTTATTTCTGTCGGTGATAGAATTCACTCAGTCTATTCATTCAGTGTAAAAATATTTTTTTTGTATTTATCAATACTTCTTTCATAGTGTATCAGCTAAGGGTGTTGTTTTGGGTATTTATTTTTCATTTTATTCATATGTATTAAAGTGATACTGATTTTCTGAGCCTGGCCGCATCAGATGTTTGTTAATGCATCATCGGGTTATTCTTCAATTTCAATACACATTGTTAGTGATCTGTGTTTATATGTCACCTTGAAATGGGCAGATCCGAGATACTTGATTGTCTATCCTCCATATCCTTACAGGAGCTGTGTTGTTATGAATTTGTTGGATTACTTTTCATGAACTCTAAACGATGTCCATGTAGATAAATACACAATCTATCAATACATGAAGAGTGCAGAACTAAAAGTGGAGATGGATGCATTTATATTGACTTCACAGAATCAAAACCTATTTAATACAATCCATCAGACATACATAATAGAGTCCATTTATTTCATTATTCTTGTCTAACATGTTTGTTAATATATTTAATTGTTTGTTTAAATTTCATGCCTTATCTCTTTTTTTTTTTTTTTTACCCGAACTCAAAGTTTCAAATATGGTTTGTGGGAGAAATAATACCAGGATTCATGAATTGATAATTCTTTCCATTCCCTAAGATTATTCACAAGATTGCAATTCTTAAAAGTAGTTTTCGAATATTTATCTAAGCCGAACCTTTATGCCTGTCATCACTTTCTGATTGTGATTCAAATTAGTATTTTTTTTTATTTATAATTTCCTTTGGTTTGAATTGTATGCACGTTACCTGTCTCCTTCGGTTCTGGACATATACAAATAATCAACATCGGCCTTTGTGTGATGCACGCGATAGCAAGTGAGAGGTTTTTTGTTTGTTTGTTTTTTTTGGGGGGGGGGTGACGGACATTCGCTTAATTTCAACTATGCGCCACTTAAGAATGCCGAAACTGTATTGCACCCACGGAATATTAATATTATTTCCTGCTTTATATCCCCCGAGAGCTGGGTCCAAACTATGTTCCTTAGGCCCTATAGGAAAATTGTCATTTAATTGATAGCATTTTTCTTAGTATTTTCTTGGCTTTCAGGTGTTGCAGAAACAGTCGGCCAGAAATATTTTGTCTCATATTGTTTTTATCTCCTTGGAGTGAGACGCTCTGATTCTGAATACTGATTATCAGAGTCTGTGGTAGTATGCTCTTGTTTTCAGGGAGCTGCTCTGGTGTCGATCTCTGAGTCGTCACTATCGGAGCCTTAGACCCCAGGAGAATCCAATTGCATTGTGTCGTTGTTGCCATCAAGATGGGGATATATTGCTTTAGGAGAGAGCTGCTCCTCTCTCTAATCTGATAACCCACCGGCAGGGTCTAAATCTTGAAGAAAACGTTCGACTATCTCCCGTGGGGGTGCTGGATGCGCGCATAGAGATGGTTCACCTCGAGCAGTTCCACCTTACTCACAGGAGAATCATGCTTGTTTTGTTGAGCATGGTAAAATAGTAATTGGCTGTGAGAGCCGCGAAGGTAGAAATTTATGAGGTGGTCCGGCTTACGGCCACTCCCTGTGCCAGTAGGAATTTTCTTAGTTGATCGGACATAAAAGAGATCCTGCGATCTATATGAATATAAGCAGGTGCTCCGAATATTGAGACAGCGTATGACCTTTATTGCACTTACATGTGGACAGGGAAAGGCAAAAGAGAATCGCGAGTATTCGTCAACGACAGTTAGTAGATATTTGTTTCGGGATTTAGATGGAAGAAGGCCCTTAAAGTCCATGCTAAGCTTCTCGAATGGCTGTGTAGCTTTTATTAGGGTTCCCGGTTCGGACTTAGGGAAACTTGGTTTTACTCGATCGCAAATCTGACAACCGTCTATTATTCGTTTCACGTTTTCAACTGACAAAAGCAAAATCACCCTCGTGATGCCTGAATGACAGAGTTCATTATGAACTTTTTGTAGATCTTTGATGCTGTTTATTAATCCACACACTCTTGACAGCACGTTCGTCGTTGCATTTTTCTTTCCCGACTGATAGAAAACGTCAAACAAAAAACAGGAAAGCTCTCCTCTCCATCTTTCTATCTTTTCATTTTTTATTTTGCTTTACGTCTTGGGATTAAACATAGAGACACTAACTTAGTCAGTGATTAACTTAAAGCAATGACCAATTAATGACCATTTTTTAGCGCTTCGACTATGGCATAAGCGTCCTTTTCGACAACTGAATATCTGCGCTCCAATTTTGATAATGTTCTGGAGAAGAACGCTAGAGTGCGTCCGGATTGCCTTAACGCGGCAGCTATGGTATGGTTGGAAGTGTTGGTCTCTACTTCTAGGGGAATGTCAGAATTCACCAAAGTGATGGCTGAGTTGGCAATAACTCTTTTTAACCTCTTAAAGGCTTTAACGACAGAAGAAGGTAAAGGAAATTTGATAATTTTCGTAAGTGGGTGTATTTTTTTCAGACAAGGAGGGTATCCATTGAGAATATTGCGAAGCGTTCGCCAGAGCCACCTGACTATTACAATATACAATTTTAAATCTGTTTCTTTTTGCAATATCAGTTCTAATAAAACTCTCTGAGCTTCCTGTGTCAACTAGAGCATTCATTTTCTACCCCGTTTATTTTTACCGTTTTTCTCTGTAGCTAAATGGTATAGCACGTCAGGCTATATGACGGTTCCGTGTACGATACAAGTTCGATTCCTGTCGTAGGACACATATTTTCTATGAAATTTCCCGGACATTCAGTCCGGTAAATATTGTTAATACTGTTTATTATAAACAGTACATTTACTTAAATATTTGTATCTATAAAAATAGCGTATAAACAATAAATATATTAAAATAATTGTCTGACTTAGTCCATTTCATCATATAACATTGATATAACTACCCTGGACCAACTGGAGGAAATTACACATAGACTCACAGAAATTACCAATAAATCTGAAGCTCAACACCGGTTTAAAATTATAAAAAAACTGAATACATTATACAAAGGTACTATCACTCTTCCTAACAAAACTGATAAATTCATTAACCTTTCCAACTGTGAACTAACTAAGCACCAAAAAGAATTACTTAACCTTAGACTTAACTGCCATATATACCGTAAGTATAATCGACTTTTTAAAAAATAGTGATTGAGACGCTATACCAAAACATTGTTAAACTCCAGGATGAACAATTAATAGTAACTACACCAGAATTTAAAGACTTACTTAAGGTCGAGGCATTCAAGGATCGGCATGATAAAAGCAGAAACTCCTCAAAAATACTTTCTAAATAACTAAAAATTGCCGCACAAGAACTACGCAACCACCCTGACATTATTGTAAAAAAAAAAGTTGATAAGACCAACATTTTCGTCATCCTAAACAAATTGGATTACAACAAAAAACTTGACCACATACTCCATGATCACATAAAGTTTAAAAAACTCAACAAGAACCCGACCAACCAACTAAAATCAAAGCTTAATAAACTTATTAATGCTAATAATGCTGAACAGAACTCTTTAAAACTCCCTAAAATTGTTGGTGATTATAGACCTGGTTACATATACGGCACTATAAAAACACATAAACCTAACTATCCTCTCCGTCCTATCATATCGCAAATTCCAACTCCTGTATATCATCTAACAAAATACATTAACCAACTCATTACTCCCTACCTTCCTAGTAAATATAGTGTTAAGTCAACATTAGAAGTAATCCAAATCCTAAAAAGTGAAAAACCCAACAATGAAATCATAGCTTCACTTGATGTTGAAAACTTATTTACCAATGTCCCTGTTAGTGAAACTATTGACATAATTATAAGAAATATATACAGTAACTCATCTTTACCCCCACTTAAAATTAATCCTAATATATTACGGAAACTACTATTAGCTTGTACTACTGAAGTCCCTTTCTTAGATCATAATAATATATATATATATATATATATATATATATATATACAACGTGATGGTGTCTCCATGGGTTCAGTACTGGGTCCGACATTTAGCAATTTCTACATGTCGAACCTCGAAAATAAGATATTTACAGATTTTAAAAAAACATCCATCTACCTAAGATACGTTGATGATATTCTTATGTTAGTTAAAAATACAGATGAAATACTTCAACTTCAAAAACGTTTCCAAAATAATTCTGTCCTTAAATTCACGTATGAACTCAATACTACTAATAAAATTCCCTTCCTTGACATATTGATAAACACAAATAATAACAAATTTACTATTTCGCCATACAAAAAAACCTACCAGCATAAATTCATGTACACTTAACTACAAGAGCGAATGCCCATATTACTACAAAATAGCAATTATAAAAAAAATCTAATACATCGTGCAGAAACTAATTCATCCACAAAACAGATTTTTACAGTGAACTAAAGAATATAAAACAAACACTTATTAATAATAGCTTTCCAAACTATATAGTTGATGAACAAATAAGATGCTTTCTTAGAAATCTCAATACTAAGCAAATAGTACATAATACTGCTTCTACTAATCTCAAACATATTAATCTCCTATATCGTAATCAAATGCATACTAATTATAAACAAGATGAAAATATACTAAAAAAAATTAGTAAATACTAATATATCTACAACAGATCCTAGCAAAAAAAATTAAGTTAATCATATACTACACTAAATCTAGTATATCCAACTCAATTATATCAATGATTCTTTCTCCCCGGTTAGCGATTTGTAAAAAAACCAACATAGTTTACAAATTCAAATGCCTTTGGGAGATTGTATCTCCGCTTGAATTAAATAATATTTATGTTGGTCACACCAAAACTCGCTTTCACGACGCTTGACACTACATTTGAATGATAATAACATTTTAGGCATTTAAAAAACATGCCTCATATACACAATTCCAAAATCCTTGTTGAAAACACAACTAAAAACATGAAAACAAAAACAAAAAACTAAAAATTCTTGAAGCTATATACATAAAACAGTTGAAACCTAACCTGAACAAAATAAACTATGAAATCTCCACAAATATTCTTAAATGCCTATAATTGATAACAGAAGCCTATGGTTTATACCAACGGCTTCCCATATTTAATACTTATCGTTTTCACTCTCGCGTGGTCATGTGTGACGTCACGAGCTGCGGTGCGATTTTCGCTTCCAGCGTCTTATATACACGAGTTTGTCGTTGCTTTGAAATTTTCCATGTAAACAAAAACAGACTATCATCATTATTTTGTCCATGTATTGTTTAATATATTGTACAGTAATTGTCATCTTTGATAATGGCTTATGTAAGCCGAAAGCTTAGATTGGATTAAAAAAATATGTATCAATATTGTGATTTTCTTTCTTCGTTTAATGATAATGTTATTAAGTTTATCAGACGTTATGAAAAGAATTTACAAAAAAATAAATACTTGTCTGTATTATTTTGTCTATATTATTTAATATAAATATATATATATATATATATATATATATATATATATATATATATATATATATATAAATATATATGCTTATATAAATGAATAAATATTATATTGCCCACTTAAACTAAAACATATTAAGCATTTTTGTAAAAATGATAATAAAGATGTCCAGAATTATATTTAAAAGAGTTTATAAATCTCTTACATAATGGAATGTCTTAAAAAAAATATATATAAAGTTGTAATAATTATTATGCTTCTTAGAAATATACAATTCTAAATCTGTTTCTTTTTGCATTATCAGTGCTAATAAAACTTTCTGAGCTTCCTGTGTCAACTAGAGCATTCATTTTCTATCCCGTTTATTTTTACCGTTTTCCTCTGTAGCTAATGTCAGGCTATATGACGGTTCCGTGTACGATACAAGTTCGATTCCTGTCGTAGGATACATATTTTCTATGAAATTTCCCGGACATTCAGGCCGGTAAATGTTGCATAGAACACAAGGTCTATGGAAAGGAATTATATTTGAATATCAGCTATACGAGCATATCATCGAAAAATCAATTATATATTTAGTGGATCTCACTCTCGGACGAAAGTACTGATTCTAAGAATCAAACTTAAACCAAGCGATGCAAGCATGCCATTCGTTCTGCGTCGTGTACCCAGTTCCCGGTTCTTTTGTTCTATCCAATGACAATAAATGAAACAAATATCATTTACTTTAAGTTGAAAATAACAGAGAAATGGATTTTTAAAACAAGCATTAAGCACGATTAATTGCTTGCTTGCACCTCGTAAATCATAAGACGAGTGATTTACGATGTGTTGACACTTTTATTAATGTTCTACGGAAACATTATGTGTTAAAACATAATTTAAGAAAATGACGAGTAAACTCCGTAATCTTAAAAATGTTGAAAATATTCTCCGTAATTTAAAAATGTGGACTTTAAATTTACTATCATGTTCTTATTTACTGATAATGTCGTGCATGGTCACCCATACTTTCAAAATCGGCGCGTTTAAAATATTTAACTTATTTTAAAAAATTATTTTAGGATATTTTTTTGTATTTTTTTTTCATTTTCGCTTAGTAAATATAGTCTTCTTTTTAATCCTTTTAATAACTTAACAAAGACGACTTTTTTAAGAATTTTTAAAACATTTTTGAACGTTTATAAATTATTATAGTTAAAAAAAAATAAACAATTGTTGTAAAAATTAATTATTCATCAAATTTTTTTCTTCTGACTATAATGTCCATAATATATTTATTTTAAACGCAATTAAAAGCTCAACTAATTAAATAATTAAATAGTATTATTGCAATTTTTATTATACGATTTGGAGCAGATTTTAGGAAATAAGGTAAAAGTTTGAACAAAAATAATTGTACTTGTATTCTTCAAGGAGTCCTGCATTTAACTAAAAAGGAATTTGTAAGACGAATTTAATTTATCGAAATTTCATGAAATTAATTGAATCTATAGATGTAAAAAATATTTTTATCAAGATTTTCTAATAATAGTAAATAATAATTTCAAAAATACATTAATTCATTTGTGAATAAGTCCTGAAAGTTTCATTAAAATCTGACAATTGTTTTATTTTTGCAAGAATTTCAAAATTAATTTGTTATTTTACCGGAAAACAGGCGCGAAAATTTTCCAGTTCCAGTGATCTGTTATGCCGTTGACGCATTAAAAAAAAAAAAAAAAAAAAAAAAAAGAAAAAGAATAGATACTTAACAAAAATTTCGAACGTGTGAGAAGAAAGTAAAATTTTTTTTAAATAATTAAAAAATACTTTGTTCTTTCCTCTTAATAATGACTTCAACATTTTGACGATAAACCTTTTTTTTATTAAGTTTGGGGCTTTATTTCTTCATGCTGCACTGTTTTTTAGCGAAAAGGTGGAGGTACCTAGCTTAATTTCAGCTATGGGCTAGTTAAAAATGCCGAAACTATTGCACCGACGGAATATTATTATTATTATTATTATTATTATTATTATTATTATTATTATTCCTTTTGGTTTTTATTGTATACACATTACACACCTCCTTTAGATTTGAACACATACAAACAATCAACATCGTCCTTTGTATGATGTATGCGATTGCAAGTGAGAAGCTTTCTTGTTTTGACAGATATTCGCTTTATTTCAGCCATGGTCCCTTTAAGCATACTGAAACTGAATTGCACACACGTAATATTATTATCTTTATTATTATTTAGGTTTCCGTTTTATAAACGTTTCCTTCCGGGTCCCAACCAGAGACTTAATATTAGAAATAACTTCATGACATTTTCCAGTAATCATTTTTTGTAAAAAAAATAACAAAAATAAAATATGATTACAAATATTTTACATAGATAAAGCTCTACGTAATATGTGAGCTATATTTGTGAGAACCATTTTTTTTTAAGGCATGGTCTACCTGGGACTCTGTCATTCAGTCTATCAGAACATTTCCCAAACATTCCGTTGGCTCCAACTACAACTGAAATTCTTGCAATACTTTTTAGTTTTTCGCTATAAGATCCTTTTTATTTTTATAGTTTTTTTAAGATGTTAAGTTACATTACAATCTGCATGAACTGCCATGTCAATAAGGAAGCACATTCTGTTTTAGTTGTCTTTGAACAGGATGTCTGAGTGATTAGCTTTGATTGTTCTGTGTACATTGTGAAATAAAAATGTGAAAGGGTTGAAAATCAAGAATATTTCTCAGTTTCTTTTTAAAAAAAGTTTCATATTTTCCAGTGCAGATATTGGCCCACCCTATGATGAGTTTCATATTCATTTAGTGCTAACACGGTGCAATCTGATACAAGATGGTCAATTGTTTCTGGATATTTAAGCTTTTTTGCATTTCGGCATGTTATATCCTTAATTAAAAAAAGAATAAATAAGAAAACATTGCTTTGAATAATACAGCATATCCAACTCTAATCTTAATTTGTAATTTCTTTGCTGACTACAAGGACAATTAGGTAAGAAAAGCTGATGACCTAGCAACAGGTCCGAGCGAGATCTAGGTTTTTCAAACGCAAAGTGCCGAAAATTGTTTGATCTTCCTTTATACGAATATTCAATCGAGAAAATAACTTTTTTTTTTTAATTGAATTTTCCGAGATAGCTTTGGTTTATCATCTCTTTTCACTTGTTAATTACCAAAAAAAAGGAATTTTTCGTAATGAAGACGAGTTTGAAATTCAACTCAACACGCTATTTCATATATCAAATTGGGGAATTTTAAGCGTGATAATCAATTATAAAACATATGTGTTTTTTTTTTCAATTGGACAGGCTAAAACTTATATAGCGCCGAATCTTCCTTTACCCGAACGATGAATTCTTTTTGCTGAATAAAAAGAAGGGAATAATCCACCAATACTTATGGTGAAATCAGTTTAAATAAAAGAATTAAATAATAGAGGGTGAATAATAATTTTCGTGTGCACTTTAAAAATTTATAATTTTATTTGTATTTGCGAATTAGAAATAATCTGTAAAAATGTCATAATACAGTGTTTCAAGATGGAGCTCCTTGTCACTTTGCTCTAAATGTGTTAAAGTTTCTAAAAACAGGGTAGAATTTTAACAGATGGATCGGTACAGGGTGTGGACCATTTTATTTCCTCCACGTTTAAAAAATTTTTAACTCCATTTTTTTTTTTTTTAGAAATAATCTGTAAAAATGTTATGCAACCAAGTTTAGTTCATTAGAAGTTTTGAAAGCTAAAATAACTAATGTGATTTCAGGCATTACTGTAAATCAGTTGGCAAATGTTTTCCGTGAACTGCAAAATTGTATTACCCTTTGTATTGCTAATGATAGAGGACATGTGGAAACATAAATAAAATTTCAATAAAACTTTAAAAAACATAGATTTACTTCTTTCTAATCCTTTTTACAAATTATTTCTATCACAAATAAAGTTATAAATTTTTTAAAGTGCACACGAACTTTATGGACAACCTGTATATCAAATGAGATCGCTGCACAAGCAAAACGAACTGAACTGAAAGTAAAAAGAACAAAAGAAAAATATAAAACAAAAGAAAAAGAGAAAAAAAAATAGGAAAAGAGAAAACCCTTATTTTATTTTAGGCGAAAGACTAAAGCTAAGCGGGCTATGACTATTCATATCAGATATATAACGCATACATCTTTCCATACACTATCTTCTATTAATGTTTTCATGTATCGTCTTGCTATAATAAAATCTTATTCAATTATATTGGCGTTTGTTGTTCGTTACTCTTAATTGTTTCTCTTTATACGCGTATTTGAACCTTTTAGAGAATCTTTCCACTACGGAGTGATAAACCTTGGTCATCGTTTTTAGAACCAGTTGTTTTTTGTTTTGTTTTTTCTTCTCTTTTTAAATTTTATGTTTCGGAAATTGGCCAGTAATACGGGTTAACACAATTATGTGTAGTTGGTAATTTCTATTTAGCAAGCATTGGTCCTGTGCTGAAAGAATAAAACTTTAAATTTCAACTTTTAACCCGCTTGAAATCCCCTTTTGAATTTGTTGGCTTTGACACATAACGTCATGTCTTCTGTAGTTCGCAGGTATCTTTGAAGAACGAGAGTTCTTTGCCTTCTTCCGATCTGTACACATACAGACGATCAAAATCTGCCTTAGAATGACTAGTGAGAAGCTTTCTCATTTTGACATCCATTCGCTTATGGTTAAATTAAGGATCTTGACAATGTATTACACCACAGGGACAGCTAAAGTATTCATGGCTGATATTCTGCTTTGTGAATTCAATTCGGTATTTAACAACAGACGTGTAGCGGACTCCTGGGGTGGGGGATATGAAAGCACGACTCGAGCGCCCCCGTATCGTAAGTGATGAGGTCACAAGTGGCCCGCTAACGTTTTTCGTATTAAAGACGTTAAATCTGACAAGGTGAAACAAAATGGAAAACAGAACGAGGACATGTATGATTAATGCTAAGTTTATTATATGAAGAAGAGACAGTGAGGTATATTGGTCTGCCAATCATGGTAATGGTGGTCGGAATGGTCGAGTCAAGGTGCAGACGACCGGAAACCTCCCGTAGTAATTACAACAGATAGTTTACGGGGAAGGTTGGTTGGTCGTCGCAGATGATCGCTGCTGTTCGTTGCAGGTGGTCGCTGCTGGTCGGCTGATCTGGTTTCCAACTAGACGTGTTGGGAAGGAAAGAGGAGATGGCGTTGCGATGTTGTTGGGCATATCGAATATCCGGTGCTGGCGTTGCGTGTCTGCTGATCGAGTCCAATATCGAAACCTCCCGTAATAATTACAAACGTAGTGTACGGGAAATGTTATGGACGACGTGCGAGCAGCCAGTAGGGACGGAATGCCGAGAGTCGAACATGGGCAAGGAACCAGAAGTAAAGAGGCGAAGTAAAGAGAGAAAGAAAAGTAGATCCAACTCGCGTCCAGTTGGCAGACAAAAAAAAATGGGGGGCGTAATTTAATACGCAGCCCTGGTCGACGTCCTGGCCACGAAGGCCAGGAGCCTGCGTACCGACCGTTCAGGCGCCGACCAGGAATTCGGAGAGAAGTCGCTGTGTTATGCTAAGGGAGACTAACAACAGAAATGGTCTCGCTAAAATGTTATAAAATCTCTCTAAAAAATTAGTTGAGATTTGCTACGCAAAAACTAATGTCTAAAAATGCTAAGAGGTATATTACGACTAGGTTCGTAATCAGATGAACAAAAAGGTAATTAGCTCATCTCTAAAATTAAATTACCAGCGTGTAGGGAACACGATCGAAAGGTCAAGGTTGAAGTGCCCTGATCTCTTCTGCTTTAGGGAGCGACCAAAGGCGGCCGCGACAGACGCACACACCTGCAGTATTATTTTCTTATTTATCCTTCATTTGGGTATGCTATATTCCATCTCCTTCGCCGACTCCTGGTTATTTATAGGCTTCTTCTTATTCCAGTTCCCTAATCTTTGTGCTAAAATCTAAATCTATTGAGTGTGTTTCTGTAATTCTCCTTTTACTGAATGTTACTTTTGCGCATTTTTCTAATCCAAAATCCACACTGATGTCACTGAAATATTTTACAGTATTGGAGATACTCTTCAACTTATTGTCATCTTTGGCAAATACTTTGAGATCATCCATGTAGAATAGATGATTAAACTCTTCCTTTTTTACTTTGTATCTATAGTTCATGCGAAAGGTGATATAATAATATATAAAATAGGTGATTCAGTTTGCCATTCTGTGACTTGTATCAGTACCTACTGTTGTTCAGATGACAGCTAATGCACGGCAAAAGGCAGCTAATGTAAGGCACCTTCTTGGAAGATCACGCTTTTGATGTTGATTCGGCTCGATGTTAATAACCCGTTTGTATGGTTTAGGTTTAATGTAGTCTTCCAGGTTTTCATGTTCTCCGTTATGAATTTGACCATTGTGGGGCATACTCTGTATATTTTTAGGCTCATCGGTATCCATGAGTGTGATACACTGTCGAATGCCTTTCTGTAGTCAATCCACCCCATAGATAAGTTCCTTTTCTTTGCTTTCACCCCTGCCAGTTTCATTAATAATTAGTTGGCCCTTGCATCCGTAACTTCTTTGACCTCCCTTCTGTTCTACTGGGAGTTTCTCTCAGGGAAGTTGTATGTCCTCTCGGTTATGATAGAAGTGATGATCTTGTACAATGATGGCCCTGTATTTCTTCGGGTTCTGCGTCTCTTCTGTTTATGGGTATATATATATGTTCCTCCCCACGTGACTCATTTGGGATATTTTTCTAGGTTTATGATTATATCATTGTAAGCCCATGCGAGGTCTTGGTGGATGCAAGATAAATTTTTTTATCCAAAAATTGACTATTCGGTCTTTTCCTGGTGCTTTCAAATTTTGGGTTTTGCAGTCGACAGCGGTTGTTTCAGTAATATTGATCTGCGTCCATTTTTGACCCACTCTGTGTTGTTCCTGTTGTTGTTTGATCAGTGTAGCTCTTTCATTGTGCATTTTGCAGCTTTCCCACATTTTACACTAGAAATCCTCGACTTCTTGGATATTAGGAGAATCATTTATTTCTATTGTATTTTATCTTAGTTCTCGATATAATTTCTTGGCATCTTCTTTGTACATCTTGTTTTTTTTTTCATAACGCTTGATTGTACTTTCGCTTGAATTTGTTCTTTCAGCTTTTCTTTAACTTTTGGTACGTCAGTCTTATTCTTTATGTCAAGGATTCCTTTCAGTTGTCTCCTTTTCCTTTTTTTCTTACATTTGGGAGCCCTTGTCTACGTCATTTAATAGTGACAATTATCCTTGTAGTTTGTTTATTTCGGTTTCTATTTTTTCTTTCCAGACTGGCGTTTTTCTTTTTCATTTACGTAGGGTTTTTACTTTTTCACCTATTGTTTTTGTGATCGGTACCGAGGCCGCGTGTATAAAATGACTTTTTTAAGCGTTTCACGCTAAGCAAGGCAGGAGAGCCACTAGCACGTTGGGGGTTACAGAGGCTGAAAATGAGAGAAAAGACTGGGGATTGGAGAATGAGGAAAGGATAAAGATGAACAGGGTTCAAGTCAACAGAAGATGGCGGTTGACACTGCATTTAAATTTTTGAAGATGTAGTTATCAGGGAAGCAAGTAAGAGGAAGAGAGTTACACAGTTTGGAAGTGCGAGAAAAGAAATTGTTGTGGGGGTTACATCTAACTATTTCAACAATAAAATGGTGGAGCCTAGATGCCAATCTAGTAGCGCCCTTAAATTCATATTGTCGCGTCACCAGAGAAAAAAAGCTTTTCAGAGCAGTTGCTATGAAAATATTTGTAGAAAAGACAGAGGGAAGCCATATCATGTCTGTGAAAAAGAGACTAAAGTCGAGATGTCAGATCAGGATCGATTACATTGCAGATCCTTCTTTGGATTTGGGGGGAAACCACGGAATGAACTGCAAAGCCACAAGACTAGATAAGGCAACAGTATTCAATGGTAGATTTGTAGATGTGTAAGATGGACTCTGACGAGAAAAACTTTCTGGGACGACAGAGAACCAACGTTCCTTGCAGCTATTGATTCACTGTAATTGTTCCACCTCAAACCAGTCGAAAACGTGCGGCCAATGAGCAGTGCGGCAGTGAGGCGCTCTCCTGGAGTCGAGCATCAACCATGCTGATGGTAGACAGGAAAGTTTCTCTGTGATGGTTAAACGAGAGCAGTTTAGTTTTGGGGGCGTTCACATTCACAAGTCATTTCCTGCCCCAGTTAACCACTGATTGGAGGCCCTTTTCAAGAACAGCGACCAGTTTAATTTTGTCAGCGCCGCCGGATTTACTATTGAGATAGAAGTAAATAGTAGTGTCGTCTACATAGATTCCTTCTTGGGTTCCCAAGTGGCGATCTGATGTCATATTTGACCCCCTATTCCGATGTTCGTGGTCTTTGCTGATTTGATGCCCTATTCAATCCCCTATTATTCCGATGATCGTTTTGCTAGCTACCTTTGCCGATTTCATATTTGATCCCCTATTCTGATGATCGTGCTCGTAGCTCCCTTTAGGATTATGCATTTCTACACGTCACTGCCAAAGCTGGGATGACATCCAAGATCGGCTGGATGCGAATACACACCGTCGCTCGCCATTTTCCGTGATCGACGTCAACAAAGCATAACAACAAATGATTTTCAAAACACTGTTGGAAAGTAGCAAAAATAAATACGATTTCTCACTGAGTTCCGGTCACGGAAAACAAGACTCCACCCTCACTGCCTGACCGTCTCTACTGACTGCTGACCATTTTATTAACTGACTGAATAAGTCATTTGTCATCATGTCAGAAAGAACACAGGAAGAGCATTGATGAAGTTCAGAAACAGTGTAGGATCCAGAATAGGGCTTTGGGGAACACCCGCGTTTGTATGAAAGGATCTGAATAGAGTCCGTTCTGAACGACCTTCATTTCACGATCTGACAGGAATGATTGGATTAAAACAAACAATCGCCCTGTAATACCATAGCCCTAGAACTTACGTAGAAGACCAGCTTACCAAATCCTGTCAAACGCCTTTGAGATATCTAGAGCCTCAGCTCGAGCTTCATTATTATTATCAAGAGCATGATATACATATTCAGTGATGACCGTAAGCCCATCAGCAGTAGACCGGGCAAAACAGAATCCATATTGTTCGTATGCTTAACTACTTCGGCATTGATTAAAGCCTTGAAAACTTTGCCGAAAAGTGGTAGGAGACTGATAAGTCGAAAGTCAGAGAGGGCAGAAGGTTCTCCGGTGTTCTTAAAAACAGGAATTTTAAAGGACTCCTATTAAGCTGGAAAATAAGAAGCAGCGAGGCAGCCGTTGTATAGTTTGAAGATAACTGGAACCATATCAGGGACACATTTCTTTAGGACAACGGCTAACCCCCCCCCCCGTCATTTTATGAAAGTCTAATTTAGATATGATGTCCGAGACCACTGACGGGCTTATGCACATATCACTCAGTAGAGCCTCAGTTCTAGTGGAGAATTTGGGTGCGGGCACTCCGGATGAGTCGAGGGTTGAGTTGGATGAGAATTTCTGAGCAAAACATTCAGCCTTATCTGCTGTGATTGTTAGGACTTTGAACTGATTGAATAGAGGAGGGATTGAGGATTTGCTGTTGTTCAACACCTTCTATGCTATACGTTATTTCATTTTATCAGAAAACAGTATCTTTGCTTCACTGAGGACATGCTTGCACTTATGAGCAGGGACAAAGAGACGTCTGCTGCAATCAAATATGTCGCTCTGGTACATTTGGAAGAAGTGATTCCTGTGGGCTATAGCGGCCGAGCAAGCAGGTGAGAACCAAGGAGATTAACGCGGTTTAACTTGGTATTTTCTTGCGCGTTTTTGAAAAGGGTGATTAAAAACTACATTCCAAGGGACGTCGCGAAGGAAATCACGGACCGAGTTCCAGTCTGCTCATTGATAACAGAAAGATATTCTATTGGTAGGAGGTTCAGGGCTGATGGGGGTGGAAGGAGATGCTTACAGACACTACCGCGTAATCAGAGTTGCCAAGAGGACAGAGCTGCGTATCGTGACAAGAGTTAGGGATAGAGGTAATGAGAGATCGAAAAGGGAAGCGTTTCCGTTAGGTTTACTGGGAAAACGCGTAGGAAAGTCAACCACTTGAGTGATTGAATTTATGGCTTGGATGGTCAGTGATAGAGGGTTTAAGCAATGTGATATGGTGGACGTTAAAGTCACCGAATACGAATATATTTGCAACAGATTTATTGGTCCTTCCATTTCGTCCCTTATTTTTCTAATTGCTTGATTAGCGAGGTTGGTGGTTCCCTTCACGTGATGGTTCTTTCCTTACTTTTGGAATTGTTGGCCTTCCCTCGAAAGACATTTCCTTTACATTTTCCTATTTCTATCGGATGTTTTTGTCATCTCTGTTTCTCTCTCATATTCGTCGTCATTATCTTCCTCTATTTGCTTGTGTACCTCAGAGGGATTATTTACAACTG
Organism: Acanthosepion pharaonis; assembly: GCA_903632075.3. Lineage (NCBI taxonomy): Eukaryota > Metazoa > Mollusca > Cephalopoda > Sepiida > Sepiidae > Acanthosepion > Acanthosepion pharaonis. Next base: position 300,067 of record CAHIKZ030001803.1, read on the forward strand.
GTTTTTATTTGTTCCTCTGTCTGTGTCTTGTCTGGGGTTTTGGCATTTAGCCCCACGATGTAAACGTTTAATCTATTTTTGATGTTTTCTCGGATGCTGTCGAGTTCTATATCAGTTATTCTTTTTCTTCTGATGATGTCAGGCCTGACATTGGCTAGTTTGCTGGCATCGATATTTAATCTATTTGATGGGTGTTTTTCTCATCAGATATTATAGGCGGCTTTGGTCGTATTTATCGTAGCAGTATAAAATGCTATCATTACTTCAATATACTCTTCCCTAAACCATTTATTTTTTTGTGGGATTTTCTTTTAATTAATATAGAGGGCTTCTTTGAGGATCGTCCTCAGCGTGGTTTTCCTCTAGTTCTCGTTGGGTAAAATTTGTTCTAATTGCAGACTTTTCTGGTTCTAGTGTGAACATATTCAAAATTCGTCCCGAATCTTAAGAAAATATAATTCAATAAAACTCAAAATATTCTTGACTGTTGGTACTTGAATAATAAAAAAATATTATTTTATTTTATATTTGTCCAAAAGAAAATCTACATTGAATATTTATCTTTAAAATATTGAAATTCTTTATGTTGCTGCTCATAAAAAAATTTCTTTTTATTAAATAAAGACATATTTGAAAAATCGTAAAATGTAAAATTTAATGTTAATTTCGAGAGTGAACATTTTTTAAAGAATTTTATTTTTTTCTTTTTGCGGGGGGAAGTTGATTTGTGTTTTGTTTCTTGTTGTTTTTTGTTTTGTTTTTTTCATTTTTAAAACTGTTAGAATATTTTTGTACCAAAGTTCAAAAAGGAAATAATAATTTTATGACTGTAATCAATTAACAATATCAGTTCTTTATCAATGAACAGTATCAAATTTATCAATTTTTCTCTTTTTTGTAAAACTACCTTTAGTTTAATAAATTTTAAAATCAGAATAGTTAAAAAGGAACCCTATTGCTGTGTTGCTTTCATCATTTTTAAATATCGCTTCTTTGCATCTTCACGCGAGAGTTTGTGTTATTGTTTGTTTATAAAAATAAAATAAAATAAATTATTTTCTTTTCTTTATGAAATATATTTGTGAAACCAACAAAGCCCAAAAAACAAAAACTCTTTCATAATGGCATATGAAAGTCGAAAGTACACAGACATAGGACAATTCATATTTAATTTAAATATAAATTGTCCTATATCTGATTCCGGCGCATAATTTAAATATTCACCGGAATTAGGAATATTTAAATAATTTTATTAATTTTAAAATAAATTTATAACGTCCTTTAACAAAAAAAAAAAAAAACTTTCGTTGGTAGTCAACAAAACTTGTAAAATCACAAACTACTGTCCTTCATTATTTATCAAATGCCGGCTCCATGTTCGTTTTGTAATTTATGTTGTAGTCGTAACGTTTAATCTTGATTTTTTTATCCAGTGTCAGTGTCAGTATACAGATTCATATACGACATCCAATCCCAACAAAACAACGTCATGAGAAGAGATAGAATCATATTTTGGAATTCTCGGGTTGAAGTCAGATGATGAAGGTTTTTCCATTTACTATTGTCTTTTTTTATGCTTTACAATACATGATGGAAAAACGGTTTGTTTTTATTTAACCTTTATTTTTATTATTTTAAATTACCTATTTCTGCAACTGTCACGATATATTCCAACCCAGAAACGGAGCTTATAAATGAAATAATGAAAGTATAGCGAACCGTGGGTTTACGTGTTGTTAAATTAGGAACACGTGTGTTTATTCCTGCTAGAAGAAAGTCCACTACAAGAACATGGCGAACTCAGAGATTGAATCCACCATAAAGAAGTATAAAGCAAATAAACAAGACCGATATATATATATATATATATATATATATATATATATATATATATATATAATTGATGAATCATTCATACAAAAACAAATATAGAGGTTAATGATTTAAATGGCCATTTAAATCATTAACCTCTATATTTGTTTTTGTATGAATGATTCATAATTTATAAATTATAATTGCACCTTTAATTGAAATATATATATATATATATATATATATATATATATCGGTCTTGTCTTGTTTATTATATATATATATATATATATATATTTGCGTATTAAACAACAAAATTTACAATCGACAAAGACGTTAACATTTGTGTTTGTATGTGAACGTAAAAAGTTTGTATTTTGGTGAATGTTCGCACGTACGTGTGTGTGTGTGTGTGTGTGTGTGTGTGTGTGTGTGTGTGTGTGTGTTTTATGGCGTTTTCCCACAAATGGGCAAAACGCAGATCTCTGAGAGAGATCACATTTTTAAAAATGTCCGCTGAAATGCAAAGTAAAACGAGAACGGGGCAAGAAAATTGCCCAGTATTTATAGTGTAGGGAGAGCGTGCCACAGTGAACAATTAGGAAATTAAGGAGGAGTTAACTCCGACAAAAGTCATTCCATTTCGAAAAACCTACATGTTTTGGAGAAGGTTTGTGTCTGAGATCACTGTCCTTATAGAGTCCTTGTCTGAAATGTCATTCTCAGCGGAGCTTCTTTTTTTTTTCGGCAGTGTCACTGTCAGTCTGTGGTTGTTGCTCAGGTTTTTATTCACCTTGAGGTCATCGTGGTTGGGCTACAGGTTTCAGTTTGTCAAGACATTTATCTGGTTTCTGAAGTCATTTTTCTTTCATTTTTTTACGACTTATCAACCCTTTGTGGGTTTTTAAAACCGAAACATATTATGGCTTGTAAGAATAATTGTTTTTTTTTCGAGTGTATATTGCATTAAAATATTTTTTACAGATATAAGTCGTACTATTTAAATATAATGTCCTACTATTTAAATATAATGCCCTGCTATTTAGCTCATATTGGATTTATACATACATTGGATTTCGAATTCGGGTCTTTGATTTGTTATTCCAAGCAGCAGTTCATTACACCACCCACAACTCCCTCTATCTTCCGAAGCCCCGGCTCGTTGACAATACATTCCCACTCAGAAATGAAGCTCCTAAGTGAAATAGAGTAAATCATTCCGTCTCGAAAGAACTATACACCTGAGTATCCTAGTCAATCCTTACTTCCGTTGACAGTACTCGTTGACATTTTTGTAACTGGAGTGTCATATGCAACACTCTATTCTGCTGACACTACTCTTTGACACTTTTACAAATTTACACAAGACATTCATTAATACCAACTTTACCAGGGTCATATACATCTCTCTATACTGCTGAACATGCTCGTGGCCACCTTTGCTTAGGGGGTATGATATTCGACCCCCTATTCCCTATATCGTGTTCGTATCAACCTTTGCCTATTTCATATCTTATATGACCCCATATCCTAATTATCGTGCTCGTAGCTACTTTAGCCGAGTGATGTCATATTCGACCCCCACACTATATCCGATGACCGTGCTTGCCGATTTTATGTCATATTGGAACCCCTATTACGACAATCGTGCTCGTAGGTTACTTTGCCGATTCAATGTCATATTCCACCTCTATTCCGATGATCGAGCTCGTAGCTCCCTTTGCCGATTCAATGTCACATTTGGCGTGCATTTCCGATGATAGTGCTCGTAGCTTACTTTGCCGATTCAATGTCATATTCGACCCCTATTGTGATGATCGAGCTCGTAGCTAACTTTGATGATTCAATGTCACATGTGACCTCCATTTCCGAAGATCGTGCTCGTAGCTTACTTTGCCGATTCAATGTCATATTGGACCCCTATTGTGATGTTCGACCTCGTAGCTCCCCTTGCTGATTCAATGTCATATCTGACCTGCATTTCCGTTGATTGTTCACGTCGCTTACTTTGCCGATTTAATGTCATATTCGATCCCTATTTTGATGATTCGAACTCGTAGCTCCCTTTGCCGATTCAATGTCATATTCCACACCTATTCCGATGATCTTGCTCGTAGCTCCCTTTGCCGATTCAATGTCAACTTCGACAACTATTCCGATGATCGAGCTCGTAGCACCCTTTTACGATTCAATGTCACATTTGATCTTCATTTCCGATGATCATCCTCGTAGCTTACTTTGCCGATTCAATATCATGTTCGACCCCGATTCCGATGATCGAACTCGTAGCTCCTTTTGCCGATTCAATGTCATATTCGAACCCTATTCTGATGATCGGGCTCGTAGCTCAATTTGCCGATTAAATGTCACATTCGACCTACATTTCCGATGATCGTGCACGTAGCTTACTTTGCCGATTCAATGTCAAATTCGACCCATATTCCAATGATCTTGCTCGTAGTTTATTTTGCCGATTCAATGTCATATTCGACGCCTATTTTGATGATCGACCTCATAGCACCCTTTACTGATTCAATGTCACACCTGACTTGCATTTCCGATGATTGAGCTCGTAGCTTCCTTTGCCGATTCAATGTCATATTCGATCCCTATTCCGATGATCGTGCTCGTAGCTCCCATTGCCGATTCAATGTCATATTCGACAACTAGTCCGATGATCTTGCTCGTAACTCCCTTTGCGCATTCAATGTCAAATTCGACAACTATTCCGATGATCGAGCTCGTAGCACCCTTTGCCGATTCAATGTCACATTCAATCTGCATTTCCGATGATCGTGCTCCTAGCTTACTTTGCCGATTCAATGTCATATTCGATCCCGATTCCGACGATCGTGCTCGTAGCTTACTTTGCCGATTCAATGTCATATTCGACACCTTTGTGATGTTCGAGCTCGTAGCTCTCTTTGCCGATTCAATGTCACATTTGACCTCCATTCCGATGATTGAGCTCGTTACTCCCTTTCCTGATTCAGTGTCACATTTGACGCGAATTTCCGATGATTGTGCTCGTAGCTTACTTTGCCGGTTCAATGTCATATTTGACCACCATTTTCGATGACCGTGCTCGTAGCTTACTTTGCAGATTCAATGTCAAATTCGACACCTATTCGAATGATCGAGCACGTTGCTCCCTTTGCCGATTCAATGTCAAATTCGACACCTGTTCGAATGATCGAGCACGTTGCTCCCTTTGCCGATTCAATGTCACATTTGGGTGCATTTCCGATGATCGTGCTCGTAGCTCCCTTTGCCGATTCAATGTCATATTCGACCCCTATTGTGATGATCGAGCTCGTAGCTCCCTTTGCCGATTCAATGTCATATTCGATCCCCATTCCGATGATCGTGCTCGTAGATTACTTTGCCGATTCAATGTCATAATCTACCACTATTGTGATGATCGAGGTCGTAGCACTCTTTGCCGATTAAATGTCACATTTGACCTCCATTTTCGATGATCGTGCTCGTAGCTAACTTTGTCGATTCAATGTCATATTCGACACCTATTGTGATGATCGAGCTCGTAGATCTCTTTGCTGATTCAATATCATATTCGGTCCCTCTTCCGATGATCGATCTCGTTTCTCCCTTTGGCGATTAAATGCCACATTTGACCTCCATTTCCGATTATCGTGCAGGTAGCTTACTTTGCTGATTCAATGTTATATTCGATCCCTATTCCGATGGTCAAGCTCGTAGCTCCCTTTACCGATTCAGTGTCACATTTGACCTGCATTTTCGATGATCGTGCTCGTAGCAATACTTTGTCGATTCAAAGTCATATTCGACACATATTGTGATGATCGAGCTCGTAGCTCAATTTCCCGATTCAATATCACATTTGACCACCATTTTGGATGACCTAAGCTTACTTTGCTTACTTTGCAGATGCAATTTCAAATTCGACACCTATTCCGATGATCGAGCACAATGCTCTCTTTGTCGATTCAATATCACATTTGACCTCAATTTCCGATGATCGTGCACGTAGCTCCCTTTGCTGATTCAATGTCATATTCGACCCCTATTGTGATGATCGTGCTCGTAGCTTTTTTTGCCGATTAAATGTCACATTTTACCTGCATTTCCGATGATCGTGCTCGTAGTTTACTTTGCAGATTCAATGTCAAATTCGACACCTATTCCAATGACAGATCTCGTAGCTCACTTTGCCGATTAAATCTCACATTTAGCCTGCATTTCCGATGACCGTGTTCGTAGCTTCCTTTGCCGATTAAATGTCACATTTGGCGTGCATTTCCGATGATGGTGCTCGTAGCTTACTTTGCCGGTTCAATGTCATATTTGACCACCATTTTCGATGACCGTGCTCGTAGCTTACTTTGCCGATTCAATGTCAAATTCGACACCTATTCGAATAATCGAGCACGTTGCTCCCTTTGCCGATTCAATGTCAAATTCGACACCTATTCGAATGATCGAGCACGTTGCTCCCTTTGCCGATTCAATGTCAAATTCGACACCTATTCGAATGATCGAGCACGTTGCTCCCTTTGCCGATTCAATGTCAAATTCGACACCTATTCGATTGATCGAGCACGTTGCTCCCTTTGCCGATTCAATGTCACATTTGGGTGCATTTCCGATGATCGTGCTCGTAGCTCCCTTTGCCGATTCAATGTCATATTCGACCCCTATTGCGATGATCAAGCCCTTTGCCGATCCAATGTCATATTCGATCCCCATTCCGATGATCGTGCTCGTAGATTACTTTGACGATTCAATGTCATATTCGACCCCTATTGTGATGATCTGGATCGTAGCTCTCTTTGCTGATTCAATGTCACATGTGACGTCCATTTCGATGATCGAGCTCGTAGCTACCTTTGCAGATTCAATGTCATATTCGATCCTTATTCCGATGATCGAGCTCGTTGTTCCCTTTCCTGATTGAATGTCACATTTGACCACCATTTTCGATGAGCGTGCTCGTAGCTTACTTTGCAGATTCAATGTCATATTTGACCTGCATTTCAGATGATCGTGCACGTAGCTTTGCAGATTCAATGTCATATTCGACCCCTATTGTGATGATCGTGCTCGTAGCTCCCTTTACCGATTAAATGTCACATTTGACCTGCATTTCCGATGATCGTGCTCGTAGCTCCCTTTGCCGATTCCATGTCATATTCGACCCCTATTCCCATGCTCGTGCTCGTAGCTTACTTTGCAGATTCAATGTCATATTCGACCCCTTTTGTGATGATCGATCTTGTAGCTTTCATTTCCGATTCAATGTCACATTTGGCCTGCATTTCCGAATGATCGTGCTCGTAGGTTACTTTGCCGATTCAATGTCATATTCGACAACTATTCCGATGATCGAGCTCGTAGGTCCCTTTGCAGATTCAATGTCACATTTTACCTGCATTTCCGATGATCGTGCTCGTAGGTTACTTTGCAGATTCAATTTCAATTTCAATACCTATTCCGATGATCTTACAAAAATAGCCATTTTGTTTCACACTTCTGGTGTCTTATCAAGTGATAATGTTGATTGCGAAATAAAGCGTTTTTTGGAAAATTCAAACCAAATCAAACCTCATCAATCGGGAAAATCTTGTTACGAATCCTATAACGACCAATCAGAATACAAGTATACGAAAATTAAAAAAAATCGTGACAGTCTATACTAAATACAAACCATTAGTTTAGGTACCTCCATGAGATCGCTAAAAAAGAGCATAGCATGATGAAAAAGACGCCAAATTTGACGGAAACAAAATTTTATCGTCTAAAACGTTCATGTTATTATTAAGAGGAAAGATCAAAGTATTTTGGGGGTATTTTTTTTTACATTTTTTAATCGTTCGGGGTACGTCCGAAATTTTCGTTAAAAATCTTGTTTTTTTTTTTTTTGAGTCAGCAAAATTGATAGATAATCGATTATGTCATCCATATTTTTCCATTTTATAAAAAAGATGAAAATCTCACTTTGAAATTCTTTTAAAAATCAATTATCATTTTTTCAAAACTTATTTTAAGAAAATCAGAAATTATAATGTTTATTTAAAATATTTTGAACCAAGGTTGACTTAGCTTCTGCGCCGAAAAGATGTAATTTGAAAATAAAACAAAGCATGTCATAACCTTTCGCGTCACTTGACAGGTGATGAATGACGTATTGACAGATTACGGAATCATAATTTGTTCTACGGAAGCCGAAAAGTGAAGTTATTTAGATTTAAGTGAACAAATTATTTACCTCATTATTTTTAAGGAAAACTTTCAGCGCTCTAATTTTTTTTTTTTTTTTGTATTTAGCTTTCACCTTTACGTTTACGATGCTTTATGGAAAATATTATAAAGAAATTAAAATAAGACTGTTAAGAGTGAGATTAAATTTCATATTTCATAAGAAAGGTATCTAATTAATTTATAGGTACATTTCTTATGAAATTTTATCAGAAGTGTACATAAAATACTATAATTTTATGTACATTTATTACATTTTATTGTGTTATTTGTATTTCCATTCATTTTATTACTAATTTTGATATTTCATTTATGGAAAAATGTCATAACTGAGATTAATATAAAAAATAAGATCATATAAATTTCATAAGATGATACTGATACTTGTAGGTACCCTTCTCAGTTGAAATTGAAAAAATCAAATTAACTTCTCCACATGTGTTTCGCAAAAAAGTAAAGGCCTTAACAGCGGAGAACAATGCTTAACTCAAATAACACAACTTAATTGTATTCTGGTTGGTCTTCCGTACTTTATAATTACAGCCCAATTATAAACACAAAATTACATTTCTTAATTACTGCAGGTCTTCTGATTAGTCAAAACGATACAATTTACAAACGCTAAAAAAAAAAAAGATCTATCTCATAAGGACATTTTGGGAAACCCAATGTTTTTTTTAACTAATTTTATAATATTTTAACAACTTAAATGTAAAAATCTATTATAATTAAAGAAATAACAAATAATTGTATTAAAAATTCATTTTTTATCGAAAATTTTTTTACTTTCAGAAAATAGTGTCCATATTCATAAAAACAACTAAAAGCAAATAAAAGCATTTGAAATTAAATAATATCTTTGTTTTATTGTGTTTTGTATGTTACAATTCAGAGCTGATTTTCAGGTAGAGGAGTCCAATTTAAAACAAAATGATTTGCATTTCTCAAAGCCTTGTGCTTATTGTAATCACTAAACCCGATGTCATCGAATTTCTACCGTTTTCGTATTTTAGTTATGGAGGTCAATAAATATAAAAAATATTTCTGCCATTTTAATTAAAAAAAAAAAAAAACTTATTTATAATAATTTCGATCTTCTGTGAATAGTTTCTGAAAGTTTCATTAACATCCGACAATTATTTTCATTTTTGCAAGATATTCCAAATTAATGTGTGTCATACAAAAAAAAAAAAGTGCTAAAAATTGTCTATGTTATTTTACTAGTTCCGATGATACAAAGAGAAACAAGGTTTTTGTATAAAAATTTAGAATGTTCTAAAAAGAAAGAAAATTTTTTTTTAAATAATTAAAAAAAACTTTGGTCTTTCCTCTTAATAATAACATGAACATTTACACGATAAAATTTTGTTTTCATCAAGTTTGGCGTCTTTTTCATCATGCTATGCTATTTTTTTAGCGATTTCGTGGAGTTACCTATTTAGTTGATTAAAGTTAATGTTAGATTAAACTAAAAATCAATAAGAAATAATTAAGTTTTAATTTCACTGCAAAATTAAAATTTACAAATTCTAAATTAAACCGAGCATTAGATTTAAAATATTACAAAGTTATTCAAAAATGAAGCGGAGAAAAAGAATATATAGAAAACAAACGCTCCTCTAAGGAGATAAAAAATATTATTGCAACTTAAATACATTTGAAGTGATGATGTGGGCAGGGAAAGAAATTTTGCAAATGACAATACATACACAATCATATTATAATATACAAAAGCATAGACGTATTTAGATATATAAACACGCAAAAACAGGGACGAAGCGGGAAACAGATGTCCACGAACCCTCCCAAAAAAAGCTCCCACCGTAGCTCACACAAACATAAACATATGTGAACAGTATGGGACTTGACATATATATGTATATGTGTGCTGTTCTGTACAAACGTACGCATTTGATTGCTGAATTCAATGGTGGATTGTGCAACAAATAATTTTCCTGAATGTAGCGATGTCAATCAACACTCAGGCCGTTTTTCTATTTTTCCGCTGAATAATATTTCCTCCCACGCACGTATATACGTATGCTGGGGTTTGTGTAAAACTATGATAGGTAAAAATTGCTATTATTTTTAATTTTTTTTTAAGGCTGTTTTGTTATTATTTTAAAGCCGGTTATTTGCTTGCTTTTGTGATTGCGCATATGTAAAAGCGGTGGTATTAATTTTGCCGGTGGAGAGAGGAGTAATTTACATTAATGGTGATTGCGGATTAATATTGCAGTAGTAATTGTGATGTGGTAGTAATGGTGGGGGTTTGATGATAATAATAATTGTAGTAGCGAATAGTTATTGTAAAGTGGTAGAAGTGATTAGTAATGGTGGTGGAATGATAACAATAAATGCAATTATTATGATGGTAGCTTGAACTAGAGAGTAATTGTTGGCGTTATGGTATCAGAGGTTTCTCTTTCCATGTTTATAGGGTCAATGGTGGTTTATGTGGTGATGTTTTTTTGGTTTTTTTTTTATCTGTTTGGTATAACTTCTGGTAATAGGTATTTATTTTCATGTCTACATTTAGAAATTATTTCTGATCTTGTGTTTATTAAATTCTTTTGCGGGGTATGAGAAATTAATGCTACTTTTTCGTGTAGGCAAAGTAGGCATTTTTAGTAATGTTGTTGTAGGCAGGTGCTTTTTTCAATATTTCCAGCTTATTCTTGGTGTAATATTTCTGTCTTTTAGATGCCATATGTACGTGGATAGTGTAGTGCTGTTTGAGTATTTTCTGTCGGAGAATGAAAGGTCGCGGTTGTTTTTTTCATTTCTTGAATGGACCCTCAGTGGCACCGATGTAGTACATTGTGCTGTTGTTTGCACTTATTTTGGCTTTCGTGTATTCGTTTGTTGGCAATTTCCCTGGAGTGGACATGTTGTTCTATTTCTGCAGTTGCATTGAGGTTCCTTGGTTGCATTATTGTAGGTTGTCATTTTTTCAAAAACGTAAAAGGAAATTATAACTGAAACAAGCGTATACAAGTAAAACCAAATACAAGCAATCACACACCGGTACCCATATACAAATAAACAAACTTACTTAGATTCAAGCACAAATACAATAATAAAACGACACAAGCTACCCATCAAAATATTACATACATGAATAAACATATAGGTAGAAATGGTGGGCAATCAAATAAAGGTAAAAAGGTAAAAAATAGCGTATGTACAATCCATAAGTCGTTGAAATACACATATCAGGTTATAAACAAACTAAATAAATAAATGAAAAAAAAGATACGTATACATATACACACATATAAACAGCCATACACACACACACACACACACACATATATATATATATATATATATATATATATATATATATATATATATATATATAAAAAAATAATAAATAGAAAATGATACAGGGATGACGTTCTCATAATCTAAAGAAACTATAACAAACAAAACACAGAAAAACTAGAAAAACAATCATAAAGATTTTCAAAAACAGGGGATTCGACATCGACATAAAAACTAACCTAAACGAATAGATTTTCTAGATGTCACCTTCAACTTAAGAAAAGGTATATATAAACCATACAGAAAACTCAATGTTAAACAACTGTATATACACACTAGTTCCAGTCACCCGCCATCTATAATCAAGCAGATACCAAAATCATTTAACCGCAGGCAACCCTACAATTCTTCCAATGAAATCATATTCAACGAAGTTAAGAAAGACTATGAAACAGCCTTAAAAGATACTGGATTCCTGACAACACTCACATACACACAACAGAGGGGAAAAAGCCAATGGGAAGAGAAAAATCATAAAAAACGTAAAACAAAATGTAGGAAAAACTCTTACACAAAAACTTCCCCGAATCAAGCGCTCGCCACAAAATATTCAAGAAAAAGATAGTAACAATCAACTACAGATGCACCGAGAAATGACACAAATAATAAAAAAGCACAACAGGAAAACTATCAACAAACCACCCGAACAAATTAAATCCAAGTGTATAATAAAGAACGAATGTCCCTTAAACGGCAATTGCTTCCAAAACAATGTAATATACCAAGTCACGGTAAAATCCTCAGATAACGAACAAAAAATATACATAGGAGTAACTGAAGGACCATGGAAATAAATAAACTACGCACACAAATAGTAAATACATGAACAGCACAATGCTTTCCAACTATATCTGATAAATTATAAACAAAAAGCAAATCATACCAAAAATATCATGCAAAATAAAGAAAATAACATCAGCCTACAACAATCATTCCAAAAACTACAAACTCTGCTTGAAGGAAAGAATAGCTATAATTACTTTCTCAGGTCAAAACAAACTACTAAATAAACGATCAGAACTCATCTAAAAATGCAAACACCAAAAGAAATTTTTACTACGTTATTTAAAAATGGAAAACTGAAAAGAATAAGTAAAAATAAATAAAATAAAAATAAAAAGTAAAATAAAAAATATAAAAATGAAATAAAAAGTAAATAAATTAATCCAATTAAATAAAGTAAATAATAAACAAATTAAAACAATCATTCCCGCCAAAATAACCGTTAGACTACCCACAATGCAATGTTTTAGAAACAATAGTTTGACACGTATTTATATATATATATATATATATATTTATATATATATATATATATATATAAAATTTTTTAAAATGTGCTTGAGGCAAAATATTTCTGTTTATCAAATATATAGCATGTAATCAAAAAGACTGTCAATGACGATTGTTTTTTAACTTCATGTTCACTTTTATATTTACACACGCTCTATCTCTGATATTGAGCACTTTATCCCATAAATATAGCACATATTTTAAGACTATATTTCTTATATATATATATATATATATATATATATATATATATATATATTATTATTATTATTATTATTATTATTACATCAATATAACGCTTTCAGGTGCATCAAATCACCAAATCAGACATCAGTGCTAAAAAATAGCTCACAGTTCCTAAAAATCAATAAAATGTATGCTCTCTTGAAATAGTTCTGAGACAATGCATAGATATAACAAAAACGTTTTCATTGTTCAACGCAAATTGTCCAACAACACACTTCAAAATACCTAGCTTCCTTACAAGAAATTAATTCTTACGACTATTCATTTCGAATAGTTATACATTAAAGAACAGAACAGTTTCATTACAAGAAATTTCTTCCTTAATATGTAAAATAACTATTCATATTTCACCTGAATAATATCACCATGATCTTTTGTTTGTATAGTCGTAAAGTTTATCCACATCTGTATAAATGTTTGTTTGTTTTCTATTTTAAGCTAAACATATTTTTCATTAGATTACTCTTTAAATAAACCTTCTTCGAAAAAATTCCGTGTTGAATGGAAGAATTTAAAAATGGTTTCATCAAGACTTCTTTGTTTTTCTTGTTTTTCGGTTGTTACAGCTATCCAAGTAAAATGAATTCAAAATTTATAATCTCTTTTGAATGCAATGAATGATCAGTGCAGATAATCCGATAATAAAAATGGGTGATACTAGAAGAATTGCTTTACGGGATCAAGAGAAGTTGCTTCTGTTATGTCGACAGTTCATGAAATTGCACAAGAAAATGGCATTGATAATCATTTCACCAGAGTTTTTATCGCCCTTGTTGATCAAGGTTTGTCTTCAATTAGTAATCGTTCTTCACAGCTATCCGAGTGGAATTAAAGTTACAGATTCATACAAAATTCAAAATCTCTTTTGAATGCAGTGAAGAGTAGAAATCTGAATCTTTGTAAACGATTTTATGAAAAATGGCTGACGTTGAGCTTGTGTCTGGAACCCATGAAGAACTACTACTTTTGTAGACTGGAAAGAATTTTTGTGCTTGAAGGTTGACCACTCGGGCTGTATCCAGTAAGACGAGTCCGGGAAGATCCCCATATTCTTTGGCAGACGTGCTCCTTACGTCGTTGGATTAGCTTAGCTTAGCTTAGTTTAGAGAAATCATTGTTTGACTTTATTTGGAAACTGTTCAGCTCGTTTGAAAGTACATTCTCGATGATTTCTAGAGAGATGAGTTTGTCCCGTATAATTCTTAATCCTCTTTCCAGATGGGTTCAGGTCCGGATTCTATTGGACTCTTCCTCAGCCTCCTTGTTGAGCCACTTTACAAGGAGGCATCTTTCTTCGCTGTACGTTAGATTGAGTCCTTTTGTAGTGCTCGGGAAGGAACACTCCCAAATTCTATAAGTCTCAGGTCAATAATTGAATTGGAGTTCCTAACGAGCGAGATATCTGATAAAATTCACCACGTCTTAGTTCGTGTATAGAAGGGTATTTTCATACGTAACCTCCTTTGAAATACTTTCATACTGCCTGTCAGTTGACGTGAAAGAAATTTCCAGATTTTGTGGTCCGATGCGTCAATAGTCTGTGAATAGTGGTCATTGACAGTAGTGACATTTGGGAGGTGAATGGTGTTATCCGCTTTAAGAATAGGAGCCACTTGGTATTGTCCTGTGTTCTATTAAGTGGCTGGAACCCTAAACCCTGTACATTTTTCTGTCTGTTCCGCTAGATATTCGATAGTGTGTTGCATGTGGTTAGGTGAAAAGGGGTCGTCTTATGGATGACTGTTGCTAAAAACGAGCTACAGGTTCGTTTTTATGTCCTTCTAAAGACTTTGCTTCGTCGATAGCATTGATGGCTTTTTTCTCCATTGATAGTATGGCCATTACTGTTTCCAATCTGTTATTCTCTAGTTCCACCTGCATTTCTTTCAGCCAATGTAAGGCGTGCCTAGACAGATTCAGCTGTTGTCTGAGTCACAGCAGCGGAGGCGACCTACTTGAAGCCTTCGAGTCGCGCGAAGCCCGTGATCGGACTCTGAATGAGGGTGATATTTCAGCCATGGTGATAAAAGGTAGACACTACGGTACTACCGTTAGCCTTCCTGGAGATTTGACGTAGTAGTAGAAGTAGTAGTACCTGAAGATGGCGCGAAATGCTATCCTAACCCACCGAAAAGTCACCATTTCATTTTCTTTTCTGTCTCTCGCTCGTGCGTGCCCCAGAAAGTCAGATAAATGCCTTACGACAAATCAAAACTCTGAAGACAAAGTTCTGTTCAAAAATGGTGAAACTGCAATGCTATCATTTGAGGGCAGAATTTGAAGGACAGAAAAAGTAGGTAGCACGTGCCTTAAGCCTGGCGCTTATTCTATCGTTCCCTGTACTTTTTAAGGTCTAAACAGGAATTGGTCACAGCGGTGACTGACCCAAAATAGACCTAAAGATAAAGGAGACAGACAAGGGGAAAATAAAATACAGGTGCTGTATTTTAGTAACAAAATAATATAGTGATGACTATTGGACATAATTAGGTTTCAATAAAATGTACAATTTATATGAAATATAACTCATGAAAAATGACATGTACTAAAGCGAAGGGTCCTGTATTATCGCTTTGGCGGAACGGACCATGATTCCCTAGCTTTGTTGACACCAATTATATAAGAAAGATTGTGATTAAAAAACCTTCTTGCTAACACTTTCCATACATAAATTCAGTATGAATTTGGTACTTGGACACCAAACATACTTCACCTGTTATTTATTACAATTGTTGATTGTTATGAAATTAAAAGTTTTTTTTTCTAGATATATGAAATCTGTGTTGATTCATTCGATTTTTTCGCCTATTCTTAAATATTATATTAACTACTAGCTGACATACGCGGTAATTACCAGGAAAACGGATGTTATCCCAGTTCCCGTTCTCATATCCTTTCTTCGGTTACCGAAAGTAACAACGTAAGTAGCACTGAAAAGTGCTTTTGTGCATTCACAGAGAATACCAAGCCGCCGCCCATCACATGAAAATACCAATAAGTTATGAATACCAACATCGTAAAACGACTTACCGCAAATCCGTTATCCGAAAATCACAATTCAAATTAGGTAGTCCTGAAAAGGGCTTTTATCCGTTCACAGAGAATACCCAACCGCCGCCCCTCACCTAGAATTTTTGGAGGAAATACCAATAAGTTATGAATACCAAAATCGTAAAGCGATTTACCTCAAATCCGTTATCCGAAAATCACAATTCAAATTAGGTAGTCCTGAAAAGGGCTTTTATCCGTTCACAGAGAATACCCATCCGCTGCCGATCACCTTGAATTTTTGGAGGAAATACCAATAATTTACATTATTCGGACTATTGTCCTCATCTTTGTCACCATATTTATTACAACGTTTCGGCCTTTGTACCCACCGGTCTTCTTCAGGTGGTTGGAATGTCGAACTGAACCCTTTATTTCACTCACTGGGGTAGCCTGTTCTAGTTCCACGTGCCATGTTTAACGGATGTCAGTTATCTACTATTAATTTCCCTCTGAAAGTTCTCCACTGCCTTACCCGGGTATTGAACTCACACTCTTTGCGTCCTGTCACTGGATCTAACTAACGTTTTTATCCACTGTACCATGTCCTCAATGTGACTGAATGGATCGAGCCCATATCATGTATTTAATAAATTCGAACAAGACGAATTTAATGATGCACATGGCTAAATTTGAAACGAATTATTTTTTGCAATATAAACGAACTAATTTTTTTCCAGTGTAAATACACACCACGCTGATCGTATTCAAAGAAAGATTATGCTGAATTAATATGTTAAATAGAGAAAATTGTCAAAGACCCATATCTGTATGGAATTTTAAGCTTTATAACAGTTATTATTTGGTAACATGCATATCTTAATTTCTAAAATGTTTGCGAGATCAGTTATCTCCCTTGCTTAAACAGCGTTTCACGTAAGACCCAGCGGAGAGCTACGATTCGGGGGTTCCTATTGATCCCATTATAGATTTTTATAAAAAAAACAAAAAACAAAAAAACAATTAGCCTAGTCACAAACTGGGTGTTAGTTTAACATGTATGCAAAGTTTCATCAATATTGTTTCACGGGTTTAGGGATAAGATGGATGGTCTTGGCGTCACACAGAAAAATAATCCCCATAGAAGTAGACTCGCCCGCTTACATGGAATCGAACCTAAGACGCCCATTTACAAGACCGGAATGGTCTTTGTCACACACCCATAGAAGTAGATGAGAGAACAAGACATAAACAAGACATTCACGGCAACGAGTATCGAGGCAGATACACGTCGTCTCGCTGCTACCTTACATGGCGTCGCCGATATAGGAAACCTGCTACAAACAACGTTGGAATATGGACGAACAAACACAGCAGACATTACTTCGACAGCTCATCGAGCTACAGCAAGAGATCATCGCCCTGCGAAGAGACGGAGGACAGCCGAGAAAGTCACTTACAAGGAGACCCGACAGACCTAATATAGAACCGGACTCAAGTGATGGTGACTGGGCGATATTCATTGACTCCTGGAATAGATACAAGGAGATGTGTGGGTTGACGGAGCCAACAGCGTTAAGAAACGAGCTGAGAACGGCCTGTGCCCCAGAAGTGAACAGGCTGTTGTTCGATATGGTAGGAGCAGAAGTACTAAACTCCGTCACGGAGGAAGAGCTGTTACGACACATAAAGCTCGTAGCCGTCAGAAGCCTACACAAAGAAGTGTACCGGCAAGAATTCCACTCCGTAAGGCAGAAGGAGGGGAATCGATTACGGACTTCGTGGCACGACTTCGATCAGTCGCAAAATTCTGCGACTTTTCAGTGACTTGTCCGAACGGGATAGGATGCGGTCGGAAAGTCAGCTACTCCAACGATATGGTAGCAGGACAAATGGTGGCTGGGCTGGCAAACCTGGAGCATCAAAGCAAGGTGTTGTCTGAGGCTGCGACACTTACGACACTGGAAGAAAAATTCAACAGGCTTGTCAGCCTAGAGACCACGGACAAGTCTACACCCCATCTCCATAGTAACGTATACCCTACTACAACGAGCACACAGAGATCGGGCCGCAGGCAGCGGCCTCGGGAGAACCAGACCGTATCAACCCCGAGAGACACTGAACCCTGTAAATGGTGTGGGAAGAGCTCACACCCTGACGGCTCGAATGAACGAAGGGGTTGCCCAGCAGCAAAGATGACTTGTCACAATTGCGGCTTAACCGGACATTTAAAGGGTTTTTGCAGGAAACCGAAGCAGGGGTCCAGCAACAAATCTACAGCGGGTGTGGTCGGAGCAGAATCCAGAACTCTCACCACCCAAAGACACAAGAAGGGTCGTAACCGGATGATCGTCCAAGATGGACAAGTGAAAAGGAGAGGTGAAATCAACCTGACAAAACCAAAGGCCGTGCCGCACCTGATTTGGAACAAAAGTAAGTTCGAAGAGGTACTCCTGATCCAGCACCAACCCTGATGGTAGAGATAACTCTGATTCCAGAGGCCCATGCGGAATTCGGGCACATATCCATAGGACAAGCTGGCCTCCATACTCACCGGATCGAGGCGATCGCAGACACTGGGGCACAGACATGCTCTAGCGGACCAGAAATCCAAAAAATTCTGAAGTGTCCAGACAAATGTCTAGTACCGACTAGTCACCGAATTCGGGGAATCACGGATAACCTACTAAACATAAAAGGCGTGATATTCGCTAAAGTCAGAGTAGGATCGCGGGAAACACGTCAGATTATATATGTATCAAAAAATACATCAGATTTCTGCCTGTCCGAGTCGGCCCTAAAAGACCTTGGTCTGGTGCCAGATAACTTTCCAGACCCAACTTCCCAGCAGAACGTGGCAACTAGCGACGGCGGAAAGGCACCATGTGGGTGCCCACAAAGAACTAATGTCCCACCTAAGCCGGACAGTATCCCTTTCGCTCCTATGGAAGAAAACAGACCCCGATTGGAACGATGGATGAAGGAGCATTTTGAGTCCAGTGCATTCAATGTATGCCCACATCAACGGCTGCAGGCGATGGAAGGAAAACCCATGGACATCACGTTCATCCGGGGGCCAAACCTTCAGCTGTCCACACCCCAATCCCGGTCCCACACCATTGGAAGAAAAGAGTCAAGGAGGACCTCGACCGAGACGTGGCATTGGGCATCATAGAACCTGTACCAGTGGGTACACCTACAACATGGTGCTCCAGAATGGTGGTTGCACCAAAAAAGGACGGGTCACCGAGGCGTACGGTGGACCTACAGAAGCTCAACACCGCTACCCTACGAGAAACCCATCATACACCGTCTCCTTTCAATCAGGCATCGCTGGTGCCTGCGAAAACTAGAAAAACCATTTTGGATGCATGGAATGGCTATCATAGCCTAACCCTCTCTCCATCGGCAAGAGATGCAACTACCTTCATCACGGAATGGGGTAGATACCGTTATCTTCGGGCACCACAAAGGATTCCAAGCGTCAGGAGACGCATATACACGCAGGTTCGACAATATTACTGTAGATATGCCCAGGAAAACAAGATGTATTGACGATACGATACTATGGGACAACTCTATTGAATCATCATTTTGGCATACTATAGAGTACATAAATAACTGCAGCAAAAATGGTATCGTATTCAACCCCAGAAATTTCACTTCGCGGAAAAAGAGGTGGAATTTGCCGGGTTCTTGATAACAGAAGACGGGATAAAACCCACCAAAATGACTGAAACAATACGGAATTTCCCGACACCAAAAAATATAACTGACATAAGATCCTGGTTTGGAATGGTAAACCAGGTAGCCTACGCTTTTTCTCAGGCCGAGGTAATGGCCCCGTTCCGGGAGCTGCTAAAGACAAAAAATCGGAAGTTCTACTGGGACAGCACACTCGATCGAATCTTCGAAGAGTCGAAAAGAAGGATCACAGAAGAAATCGAGAACGGTGTAAGAACCTTCGAAGTGAATAGGCCAACTTGTTTGTCGACGGACTTCAGCAAAACAGGCTTAGGATATTTTCTTTTCCAGAAGCACTGCAACTGTGCCACCGAAGCTGGACCGAAGTGTGGTGAGGACCACTGGAAGTTAATCCTGGCCGGCTCCCGATTCACTAATGACGCAGAGTCCCGATATGCACCAGTGGAAGGAGAAGCATTGGCATTAGTCTACGGACTGGAAGCATGCCGGATGTTCGTTTTGGGGTGCCCAGAGCTGTTAGTCACCGTGGACCATAAGCCCCTGGTGAAGATCTTCTCGGACAAAGCTCTGGAGGACATAAAGAACCCAAGACTGTTTAACTTCAAAGAACGGTCCTTGATGTACAAATTTCGAATAAAGCATCTCCCTGGCAAACTCAATGCGGCACCAGACTGTACATCGAGATGCCCAGTGGCGTTAAGCCAGGAGGAAGCAAACGAAAAGGACATCGCACAAACTATGGATAGCGCCATAAGAGCGTCATTTAACTCCACCTATGAGCAGGACCCTAAATTAAGAGCAATAACATGGGACAGGATTGTGGCTGCAGCTGCTACTGACGAGGAATGCCGTTCCCTCGCCGAATTCATACAAAATGGCTTCCCTAAATCTCGGCACGAACTGCCGGAGACAATTCGCCGGTTTTGGCATATGAAAGAGGAGTTATATTGCTTGGAAGGGGTGACGATAATGGAAAATAAAATCCTCATACCCAGAAAGCTACGTGCGGAGGTACTGGAATCGCTCCATTCAGCGCATCAGGGCGTCAATGGAATGTTGGCAAACGCTAGACAGCGGCTGTTTTGGCCAGGACTGGACGCGAGCATTCGTCAAACCCGGGCCCAGTGCAAAGTATGCAACGTAATAGCTCCATCACAACCCAAGGAACCCCTAATGCCGCCCTCGAACCCCGAGTTCCCATTTCAGAAGACTGTGACGGACTTCTTCGATTTACGAGGGAAGAACTATCTAGTATATGCAGATAGATACACCGGATGGGTAGAAGTCACTCTGATGTCGTCCGGGAATGCCAAGGCTACATGTGACGCCCTACGAAACTGGTTCTGCACGTATGGCGTACCGGAGGAACTTTCAACCGATGGCGGACCACCGTTTGACTCCAGTGAATTTAACCGGTTCCTAGATAATTGGGGCATAAGGAAACGAACATCATCGGCATATTACCCTCAAAGCAACGGGAGAGCAGAACTGGCCGTTAAAACGGCTAAAAGGATACTTGTTGATAGCACGGACAGTTGCGGTCGCCTATGCCATGACCAGGCAGCTAGGTCCCTACTGACTCATCGCAACACCCCGGTACGAGACCTACATATGTCTCCAGCGATGATGCTCTACGGTCGCGTGATAAAGGACCATCTCCCAGTGCTCCAGGACCGATATCGAATCCACAAACGCTGGAGAGAAATCAGTCATTATAGGGAAACAGCGATGGCAAAAAGACACTTAAGGAATGAAAGAGAATACAATCTAAAAAGTCACCCACTTCAGGAACTGAAAATCGGGGAAACGGTGCAGATACAGAACCAAGTTGGTCCATACCCGCGCCGATGGGCAAAGACAGGAAGGGTGGTGGAAACACTGGGTAACCGGCAGTATAATGTACGCATGGATGGGAGTAACCGGGTAACCCGTCGCAATCGCAGATTCCTCCGAAAAAATAAACCCAGTAGTAGATACTCCTTGCCACTCGATACCTGAGGTGCCCCCAGGAATGTTGGATACCATAGACAACCCAACAGGGCCCGAAATACCGGGAGAATGGTCCACCACTGATATGGATCAAAACCAGCCCGAAACATCCGACACTCTACCAGAACCGATGGAGGTAGATGACACAGCATCCCCTGGAATGATGGAGGTTGAGGAAGACCAACCGGTGCGTCGTAGCAGAAGGGTGACGCGACCACCCAGGAACCTATCCCCACAGACGTGGGGCACGTCGCACGACTACTCCAGAGCCTCAAAACATTGGACCACAACGCGAGTATCTTGTGGCCCCGGAAGGGAGGGGGCGTGTAGAGGTGGAATCGAACCTAAGACGCCCAGTTACAAGACCGGAATGGTCTTGGCGTCACACCCCCATAGAAGTAGACTCGCCCGCTTACATGAGAGGCGAGAGTGGGCTACTTAAACAAGACATTCACGGCAACAACAAGGTCTTTTAGCAACTGGAAGTTCTTGCTTTTTTGTTTGGACAATTTCTTGCATTTTACAGTTAAGTTTTGTGTTTGTATTTTTTTTTTTTTCTTTATTTTACTTTATTTGTGTTTCTTCTTTTTTGTTTTTTATTTTACTTTTCTATATTTTGCATTTGGTTTTTTTTACCCCCTCCCCTCTTTTGTTTTTGTTAATTTTGTTTCTTTTTGTTTGTTTTTCTTTTGTTTGAATTATCTCGGTCTGGTTTTCGTTTTTCTTCCATTTTATTTTCTGTTTTTTTTTTGGAAAAAAAGCAATGATTTTAAAAAAAAATTAAAAAGAAAAAAAAAAACAGTTATATTCGTTTGGTCATAATAGTTTACTGTTATGGACGACACAAACGTAAACAATGTCTCGACACAACACCGCCGGTGCAAAGGAAAAATTTGTCGGAACGAAAATCAGGCCTGAAAAAAGAGTGGACCGAAGAAGAAAAGACTCTTCGTATTAAAAAGAACAACGACAGAAAAACGAAGAGTACGTGAAGGGGAATGAGTTTATTACAATTCCGGAGGCCTTAACGCTATCAAGGTCAAAGTTATCTCTCTGCTAACATCGGATGTTAAAACCCGGAACTTAATTGGTGTCAGCAGGAAACAATGAAGAGGACCTCTAAAGACCCTCAACATTGCCCCCAAAAAAGCCCGCAGAAGATCAATGCCATGTGGGACATTCTGCTTGGTTCGAAGCAAGAGGCGAAAAAGCTGGCTGGAAACATCTTGTCATCAAAAACTTTAGCCTCCAAACAGAATACATGGGGACGAGAAGAACGCGGATTACTGTTCACGGCGTTCCTGTCGACATTACTGAGGACAGAATAGGGCGTTTTTCGCCAAATTTGGGAAGTGGGAAGTCAGTGCGCAGTTAAGCAAGTCTGGAATCGCAACAGGGGACGGAACTTGGTGCTCCAAATAAGTCCTGGAACAAAAAAACTTCAAGGACATTCCAAATGTGTTGACCTGCCGCGACAGATGCTGGTGGTGGAGTGGAGGGCAGGAAGCCGTGTTGTTGGGCGTGTGGTGTGGTGGGGCACATGGCAAAGGCGTGCCCCTGGGAAAAAGGAAGCAGACTACAAAAGAACTCCAGCAACAGTAACAGCAGTGACAGAAGCCCTCCAACAAAGGAAAACCCCAGGAGCCTGGAAGGAGGTGGGGAAAGGGGGAAAGTGTAAACAAAAAACCGGGTCCTCCAGTGCGGAAGGAGAAACAAGAACAACAAAAACCCCAAAGCAGCAGCAGCCACAGCAAAGCCCAAGAAGAATTCAACAGCAACAACCTGCTCAGCATCAGAAACACCAGCATTCGAAAAGCAACAAAAACTGCAGCAACAAGATCAGCAGAAACAGCAAAAACCGGAACAGCAGAACCAGCAGCCGGGCAGCTTCCTCCAAAAGGAGAAGCAGGTGGAGGAAGAAACATCAATGGAGGTAGATAAAATGCCTCCACCAGAACTCCGTCCCTGAACCAAGCAGGGAGGAAAAAGGAAACAGAACAGTCTGGCCGGAGCTCCAGCAAAGAAGTAAAAAGACATGGACAAAACCAGGAGGCGTTCCTTCCCGGCTTCGTGTTCCAATCCCACCCAGCATTCCAACACCCCCCAAAGTTAGGAGCGTCCCTTCAGCCCCCTAATGTTATCAACCCCTCTTCCCCAAACACCCCAAAGTTCACAACCTTCCCCTTCTTCATCTGCTTCCACCCCTCCCCATCGTGATAGGGAGAAGGAAAAAAAAAAAAAAAATTTTCCCGGGTCCAGAGGATATTTGTAAGGTTGATAAGGGGAGGAGGAAAAAAGGACTATCAAAACAAAAAAAGGGCCCTCTTGGGACCCCTTTTATTTAAGTTTACCTCGGTGGATGGGAAATCGGTAGAAGACCCAAGAAACTTCCCTAACGCCCCAGGTGTCATCACCGTCGTAAGGGACACGGGGGCATAATTAAAGTGTGGAGCCATATATTATGAGGCTCGAGAAGCTTATCCGAAAATAAGGGTAATGGAGGAAAATAATGAAGACCTCAAAAGATGAGACATTTTTGTTCTGGGAGGGTCCCGGTTCGTCTCCATCCCTCTTTATATAGGGCCATAAAATTAAATTACCCAACGGACGTTGGCGGTATTGTCCTGGATGGTCGGATGACGACAGA
This sequence comes from Acanthosepion pharaonis, assembly GCA_903632075.3. Classification (NCBI taxonomy): domain Eukaryota; kingdom Metazoa; phylum Mollusca; class Cephalopoda; order Sepiida; family Sepiidae; genus Acanthosepion; species Acanthosepion pharaonis. The sequence continues at coordinate 324,311 of CAHIKZ030001803.1, forward strand.
GTTGGGCACAGGAAACCTGGGACAGTCCGTCGGGGTCCTTACCGCTGCAGATTTCCGCCCGGTATGTGAATAGGTTAATTCTGTTCTTTATATTTTACAGGACTTAAAAATGTCAATTGAGATAGCTACGTTGAATGTGAAGGGCTTAAGGGATCGGGGTAAGGCTGCCCGCCTGCTCCGGGACCTTCTGTCCCTGGATGTGGATGTTGCCGCGATCGAAGAGACCCACTTTGTTTGCAGTGCCGATGCGTGTGTGCTGGAGAACGACTTTGTCGTCTATTCAGCATATGGGGACCGGTTTGCCAGAGGGGTTTCTTTGCTTGTCAGACGGACTCTTGATGCGAAGGTGGACCTTGTGCATACCGATGCCGAGGGCCGGTTGATCGTGGCCGATATTGCCGTGAAAAGTGGTTCGTTCCGAGTCGTTGCGGTTTATGCGCCCAATGACCAGGAGGAGCGGGTCTCGTTTTTTCGACGGTTGGGGCCGTTCCTGGTTGATTCAACGCGCCTTGTTTTAATGGGGGACTGGAATGCCATCCTGGACCCCAAGTTAGACAGGGGTGGGGAGCTAGTGGGAGAAGGGGCGATCGTAGCCTGGTTGATCTGATCAACGATTATGGTCTCGTCGATAGATACCGGGTCGATCATCCAGGGGGGGAAAATGTGGACGTGGGCTCTTAATTGGCCTTCTGACAAGGGTGGTTAGCTACCTTGACAGGATGTTAGTTAGAAGAGCCGACATAGATCTACTAGATTGCCCTACGTTCCACTGGGTAGGCTACACGGACCACAAACTGGTTTGTGCCCGTGTGGCGTTAGACCATAGGCCTAGAATGGCTGGTTACTGGAAGTTCAATCTGTCTTTACTGGACAGGCAGGACTTCCGGGAGCAGCTAACTAGATTAGTGCAGCGGGAGCTAGTGGGGGCGGTTATCGGGAATAGGTGGTGGGAAAACCTTAAAAGTAGGATTAGGTCTTTCACCACTGATTTCAGCAAACGGCTCGCTCTAGATAGAGCTGAAAAGGTGAAGACACTTAAAGCTAGTTACACCCGGGCGGTGGCTGGGGGATCCCCTAGAGATAGCCTTAGCTAGGGAGGCCCTGGATCGTTTGAATAGCGAGCGGTACATGGGCCAGGTAATTAGACATAAGTTAAGCAAGATGTCTTCCGAAGCTGTGAACTTGGGCGCAGATCTGCGCAGGGGAAGAGGTTCGTCGAGGTGGCGATCGTTGCATTCGTGAAGTCAAGTCCCCGGAGGGGCATACTCTTCGGGCCACTGACGACATGTGCGAGGCGTTTCGGCGCCATTTCGAGAACCGGTTTACCAAGGAGCCTGGTCTCCGTGAGGAGGAGTTTCGCAGCTATTTGGCTGACTTTCCTCGGCTTTCGCCGACTGAAGCGGCTAGCTGCGAGGGGAGAGATCACGGAGGGCGAAGTCTACGTGGTTTTGAAGAAGGTCGGCAGAGGCAAGTCGCCCGGTCTGGATGGTTTGCCCTATGAATTGTACTTGAGGCTGTCGCACATCTTTGTTCCGATTTTGACAGCAGTGTTCAACAACTGGTTTCGGTCGGGGTCCATCCCCAATCAGATCACCAGGGGTGTGATCACTCTGTTGAAAAAGGGCAAAGGTGGTGGGGGAACCTAGATGATTATAGGCCCATAACTCTGCTAAACACAGAGTTAAAGATTATGGCCAAGATCCTGCAGGAGCGTTTGCAGTCAGTTGCCGAGTCTCTGTTGGGACCTGAGCAGACTTGTTCTGTGAGGGGCCGAACAATTCAGAGCAACCTGCATCTGATCCGCACGATCATAGAGGGCGTAAAGACGACGAAGAAGCCGCGCTGATCAATTTGGATCAGTCCAAGGCATTTGATAGGGTTGACCATCGCTACCTTGCTACTGTCCTGCAGGCCGCTGGATTCGAACCCAACTTCTGCCGCTGGATCAGCCTCCTGTATCGCTCCCCCAGTGCTGTGGTACAGGTGAACGGAAGGTTGTCGGGCGCGTTCGTGCTGTCTAGGTCGGTTCGTCAGGGTTGTCCGCTGTCGCCTCTCCTTTATGCTTTGGCGTTGGAGCCTCTCCTTCGCCGGCTGAAGGATGAGACCGGCAGTCCGGCCCCTACGTGGAATCGCCGTCCCTGGAGGGTCTCGAGCCAGGGTTTCTGCGTACGCCGATGACGTATCTGCTTTCGTGTCGTCCCGCAACGACATTGAGGCGGTACAGAAGGCGCTTGATCGGTACGAAAAGGTGACAGGGGCCAAGATAAACCGCGACAAGTCGTCCGGCTTGCGGTTAGGTGCCTGGAAGGGGTCGATCTTCCGGGCCGCTTCGGTTGGACGGACGGTCCTGTCCGCATTCTTGGAGTGTGGTTTGGACCCGACCTCCAGCTGGAGAAGAATTGGTCTGAAGTACGAGCAAAGGTCGATTTTGCCGGTAAGATTTGGAATCGACGGAGGTTGTCCGTAAAGGGCAGGGCGGAGGTGTGTGTTACATACATTTTCCCCCTGATTCTTTATCGATTGTCCGTACTTCCTCTCTGTAAAGACCGCAGGAAGGTGCTCGAGCGATCGCTATCCTCCATTTTATGGAGGGGACGCGTGAACAGGGTCGACAGACGAGTCTGCACTAAACGTCCGTGTCATGGGGGCTGGGAATGCCACATCTGTTGAGTCACGTCCGTGCCTCTAGGTTGGCTTTCCTACGCCGCGCATTGACTGGAGGAGATCCGATTCTGGAGGGGATTGTTGGGGACGCCTTCCCTAGCCTTACCATCAATCCCCCCCATCTCGCGGGCTGAGCGCCGTCGTAAACCCCGGGATGAGTCGGATTTCCTCCGCGAGTGTCGGTTGGCCTTGAAGGCCATTCCCCGGTCCAGTGACCTTTCTCGGCCTAGGAAGGTCTTCTATCGTGGTTTAGTGGAGGGTCGCGCGAAGGATGAGCTACGTGATACGCTCGACTTGTCGGAGGAGGAGTATCGCTCCTATTGGTCTTGGGCGCCAGCGGCGGATTACCTCAGTAACCCTGAGTTTTCGCTTACCTGGCGACTGGCTCGGAATCGGCTGCCTCTCAATGACAAGGCTTTCATATGGGGTTTGGCGGATTTGCCAGACTGTGAACGGTGTGGTCTTGGCTTGGAGGAAACGGCTGCGCACGCCTTCTACCATTGCCCCCGGGTCCGCCCCCTTATGGGACCATGTCGGCGAGCTGACGGCTCGTCTCGCTCCCCGAACAGCTTGTGTCCATTGATCGCGCATACGCGTGTGACAATGTGTCGCCCCCGTATTCCGGGGAGAAACGAATGGTGTTTCTGATGCTGATGGCCACGGCTCGAATGGTGATTTGGACGACGCGAATGGAGGAAGTCTTGCGGGGCAACCGTCTTTCTTATCAGCATCTGATCCAATTCTTTAAGCATCAGCTCAAGATGAAGATTAGATCTGATAGAAAACGATTGCATTCGACAGTCTTCAGCGAAAGGTGGGTAAAAGAGGCGAGCTTGGTTCGTGTGACCGGGGCTAGCCTTGATTTTCTTTTTAAGTCAACCTACAGCACATCGGGGTGGCTTCCTGTGGAACCCTCCCTTGGTTAGGTTAGACAAGCTTCAGTGTACCTAGTTAAGGTGAGCAAGTGTTGTTCCTGGCCTGTATCCCGGCTGCTCTTTGGTTATGGTCCAAGTCGAGATTCCCAACCTCCCCAGTTTGTTTTGGCCCCACTTTTTCATCTCGACTGGGTCAGTTTTTACATTTTCCCATTCCGGCATAATATTTTCTCCTCTTCCCCCTCCCTTAGCGAGAGCGTCTCTTGATTTTGTCCCCTGGGCAGAATACAGCGGCCTCTCTGTTTTGAGGGTTGGACGGTCCCTACTAACATGTGTTATGTTTAGTTTGTATTTTGTGTTATTTTTTATTTGTTATTGGGTTCATTTCCCCCTCATCCTATCATTATTAGATTTTTTTTATATATATCATTTATGTATCATCAAATTTTTTATGATTTGGGGCGCGTTTTATAGGTCCCCTTGTGAGAATCAGGTATTATGGTGCATGAAGGATTGATTGGTGATGGATGAGTTCTTGTGGTGAATGGGTAAATTGTAATGTATGAATGGGTCGTGAATCAGATTAGCTAGGTATAAGATAGTTAGTGTTGACCAGCCTTTTCCCCCTCCCCTTTTTTGGCCTTGTGCCGCAATTGTAACCTTTGTTGCAATAAATCCTCAGATACAGGTCGTCTCGCTGCTACCTTACAGAAATGTAATGTACTTTTGGTGGAATCTTGTGAGTATGATTCATTTAGAGCTCTTGAAACTCAATATGTCCACAGAAATGCGATACCTAAGGTTTAAAAATGAAAAATCTTTCTTCAAACTTTTATTTTAATTTCATGCTAATAGAGTAAATTTAATATTTCCTGTTGGCAAAATACTTTGCTGTATTTCAAAAACTAATTTAAATTGACTGAAAAAAAGTTTTTGTTTTGAAATCTCTAAAATTGCAAATTTTAGCACCATTTTCGTTATCTGTAATCATAATGTAAATTGTGAAATGGAAAAAATTAACAATGAACATTTATTTTTGAAAGCTTTATTTGTAATTTTTCAGTGCAATTTTGAAATTCTTTTGTTGCTGATGACAAAATATATTTTTCTCGTAAATAAAGCCATGGTTGAAGAGACGAAAAATGTAAAGCTAAATGTCATTTTCGAGTGAATTTTTCAAAAGAATTTTTTTCTTTTTGAAAAATTATTATTTTATAGAGAAGATCAAATAGGAAATAATTCAACAATTCTGAATTACCTCTCTTTTGGCTATATAAAGTTAAAGCTAACTATGCATGACATTTAGAGATGTCTAGAATGAAAGGAGAGCAAAGGGAAGGAAATCAAATAACAGTATCAAATAAATCTTTATCAATTTTCCCTGCTATTTTTAATATCACTTTCTTTCGTTTAATAATATTTTAAATACCTTCATTTGATGCTGTTAATTGAATATTTCATGACATCGAATAGAAAGAACAAATAAGATAAATACCAAATATTAAAAAAAGTATAAATGTTATAGATAAAATATTAATTCATATTATTTTATTCTTAAGTAAGGTATTTTTCCTATTAATATAAAAAAAAAATTCTACCAAATTTCATACAGGGCCATAGAATAAAAAGTATATTCCTAACATTGCTTATAGAAGGTTTAAAAACGATTATTTTAAAACATAAATGAAACCAGTTACTACTATATTTTGTAGGGTCTTTCGTATTTAATTAAATTTGAGGTAGGTTTTTAAAAAGTGGGTGATGTGGAAAGGGACTGTGCAAAGGTGTCATGTCCCCACCTCGTATCTATGATACGAGGTCCCCCAATCTACTACATCTCAATTTTCATTATGTAGTATTCATTCTTCATTATTTTAATTAGAAGCCTCCATCTGTTCGCTGAAAAAAAAACAGCATAGCATGATGAAAAAAGGCCCTAAACTTAATAAAAACAAAGTTTTATCGTCAATATGTTTATGTTACTATTTAAGAGGAATGACCAAAGTATTTTTTATTATTTTATTAATTTTTTTATCCTTTCTAGCACATTCGAAATTTTGATTAAATATCATGTTCTTTTTGCGCCAACGGTCGACGTAATATATACAATTAATGTTTTTGTGTCCTTTTTTCAAGTGTAGAACACATTGATTTGGAAATTCTTGCAAAAATTAAATAATTGTCAAATTTTAATGAAACTTTCAGGACTTATTCACAAATGAATTAAATTATTTTGGAAATTTTTTTTAGAAAATCTTGGTAATTTTTTTTTTTTTTTTTTACATAAATTGCCCCACCCTATTCCACTTACGAAAAATTAAATTGCAATTTCAAAATTTGTTTTATTAGTCAAAAGCAGGACTCATTGGAGAATTTAAATCACCATTTTTCTTTCAAACATGATTCCCAGGTACCGAAAATCTGCTCTAAATCGTAAAATAAAAAAATAAAAAATGAAATGACATTATTTAATTAGAAAAAAACCAAAGTTTTACTAAAATGAAAATATTTCAATTGCGTTTTTGGTTTTAGTCATTTTTTTTCTACTCAACCCACTATAAATACCTAAATATTGAATCGGATAATTTCCTGATTTGGGCCAATGATTCATCAATAGATTATTTACCTTTTTTTCAACCGACGAAAAACACTTTCATGAAGAAAGTTTTCTCTAATCATTAAATCTGGTTTTCACTATTAGAGTCTAATGAAAACCAGACTTAAGGAGTTTTTGTTGGAATTTTTTTCACATCAAAACCTACAAAATTTGACTGAACAATTACTGAAGCGCTGCTTGGTAAGTGGCAACAAATTGTTATGATTCATGATGATGATATTTCATCATTCTAGAAATAAAGATCTGAAATTTCATCATTCTAAAAACAACCTGTCCACCACAAACAAAAGTAGCAGTAGTAAAAAGAACAAAGACAGACTGGACAAGACGAATCTTCTTCGCTCCATAAAAATCCAAAGTTGACGGTTTTATAGTCGTCCTTTAACCTCGAAATTCTCGCAACAATCATAAACAAGTAAGCGGAAGTCCAAATTTTAAAGAAACAAAAAGAGTCAATAACACTGAGAACATTTAACAAGCACAAAATCAACATTGTAAAACATCACGAAAAAAGAAAGATACACACTCTTCTTGTCACTAATTTCAATCCGTATCACAAAGTTTTATTGTCGTACATTTTATTCATTTCATTTACAGTATAAAAAAAAGAAAAGGAACCCTCTATGAACTGCAAATACATGTAACACTGGGTAACTTACATTAACCACCTAACATTTAACCCCGTTACAGTCATCGTAAGTAATGGTGAATGACTGAATAAAAATAAAACTAAAATGCAATTGTACTTCCTTTTTTTCTTTTTTTTTTGAAGAGCAAAGTTGATTAACAAAAACAGAAATGTTTCTGACCATAATAGCAGAGTTAATTGTGAAACAAATTAGAAGACAATATTCGCGAAGCACAAGTTTTTGACTTCCTTTTTATGTTATCTTTGTAGAGTCATGTGAGGGCAAAGGAAACAGTTATAGGTCAAACATTGCAATTAATATTATAGGTAATGGATGTTTTTTTCCCTGAATTAAAAAAAAAAATCGCTACACCCTGTTTTAAAACATTTGCCAAAAATCAGGAAAAAACTTCAATATTTATTCAGTAATGAATGTTTTTTTGTTTTTTTTAATGGATAAGTTGTCTTTTTTTTTAATTTGGTTTTGCTTTTTTTTTAACTTTTGGCAAATAATTTTGGGGAGTGTGTTTCACGCACCTTTTCGATATCGCCTGTGTACTTTTTAATATGGGGGGGGGGTCGTCCAAAACTTTTACAGTTATAATAAAGAAAAATCCCTGAAGATATTATTTCGGTAAAAATGTATACAATATTTAAGTGTGAACTACGGAAAATTCGATTTGCATCTTAGCAAAAATAATTCAATAAAACCCAAAAATTACTTTTTGAGAATTCATGCTTGCATTTAATAAAACTTGTTATTTCCTTTCAGAATAGATTGAAATAAAAAATACTATTAATATTTACCTTTAAAAATGTCTGGTATTTTTTCAGTGAGATTTCTAAATTCATCCCGTTGCTGGCCATCACAGAAGTTTCTGTTATTTAATAAAGTCATGTTTGAATAAAAATAATGTAAAGTTTAGTGCCATTTTCGAGTACTTTTTATAAAATAAATTTATTTACTTTTTTCCTCTTAGGCTATTTTAGTATGGATGTACAAAAAGGTCATCATTCTGATATTTCATTTTGACTGACTAATATTGTTTCGGAAGAGTATTATGATATTAATCTAATTTCATATCTCCTGTTCAGTCAGTTTTTGTCTCTTGAAAGTACTGTTTTCCGATCCATCGATACGGACGTTTTTTGTTTTGTTTTGTTTTTTTGTTGTTTTTTTTTTTTCGCGTAAGTTGTTATTGTTAAATTCTTACTAAAATCAGATCTTCTGGTTCATGCTACACTAATTTCCACCACTAGTTGGATAAGAATGACCCGAACACCCAAAACTGGACGAAAATTCCGTCAACTACGCAAGGCTCCGCATATACCTTCCGTTTTTACTCACACGCTCAAAGAAAAAATAAGCAATACAATCCAGAATTTCCACTCACGCCTAAAGAAACAAAATAAAAACTGGAGCTAAGAAAAACCAGTCAAAGGGACATTTTCGACAGCTGAACGGCATCTTGGCCCAGGTTCACAGACTTCGTTGGAAGGCAACCTCCATCCTCCAAGGGTAACTTACCAAAGGCCGTCGACATGGTTAGGAAGCTTGTCCTGCTAGATCAATTACGACTGAGTAGTGAGTTCGATCCTCACTGGGTACACCATACTTTCGTCCTTGTGCCACATCTAAGCCGGGCTTAGAAAATCGCTTTAAAAGGTAGGCATAACTTTTTATGAAATCCAGTTACATTTAATCCTTAAATTTATTAAGAGACATCGAAATATGTAGCGGGCGGTCCAGCGGCCCCGTTTCACGGAAAGGGGTGAACGGGGTCACAAGAGGCCCGCTAACATTTTTGAAGACGTTAAATCTGACCGTGAAACAATATGGACGACAGAACGAGGATATATATGATATATAGAGGTTTATTCTAAAAGGAAAAGGAAATGAAGATGGTCGGAAACGGTGGAGGTGCTGGATGCTGCAGGAGTGCTGGATACTGCAGGAGTGAGCCAGATGATGCAGGAGTGAGCCGGATGATGCAGGAGTGCTGGATACTGCAGAAGTTTTAGTGCAGGCATTGATGGTCGAGGTTGGCAGTTGCTAGGATCATCGTTGTTGGGGGTTGAAGCTGATGTGGGTTGTTGCCAGGATGATCGCTTGGTGGTTGTTGATGTTGAGTGATGCCAGGATGATCTTTGTTGGTTGTTGAAGCTGAGTCGTTGCCGGGGTGCCAACTTGTTGCTGTAGTTCGTGTTGCCAACTCGTTGTTTGTCATTGCCGGCGTGCCAACTTGTTGCAGCAGTTCGTGTTGCCAACGTTGTTTGTCATTGCCTGGATGCCAACTTGACGTGTTGGGAAGGAGGAGAGAGAGAGAAAGAAAGAAAGTTCCCAACTATCGTCAAGTTGGCAGACAAAAAAGAAATGGGAGCGTAACTTAATACACAGCCCGTAGATCGGCGCCCTCGGCCAATGAAGGCCAAGGGGCCTGTGTAGACGACCGTTGCGGCCGCCGACAGCCTCCTGGGAGAAATCACTGTCTTGTGTCGAGGGGGACCAGCAAGAGAAATTGGCTAAGCTAACCGAAAAGTCTCTATAAAAAAATACTACAAGGTTAGCTAAAGATAACTATGGTCTAAAAATGACTAGATGTATATTACACCTAGGTTTGTAATATAGCCTAACTAAAAAAGGGGATTTGCTAGTCCCTCTGACGTGTTAACAGTGTGTGAGGAGTATGAATGAGAGGTCAAGGTCGAAAAGACCTGTTCCTCTGCTGGTTCAAGGACAGAAGGAGGAGGTAACTCCGACAAATATATACCTAGGACAAATATTGGATTTTAAAGAGAATTTTAAATTTGTTGTTTACATTTTTCGTATACAATGACGAAAAAATTACTTTAAAAATTCCAGAGAGTTGATTTATTCACGGAAATTCATTTTTCTTTTGATTCGGATTAGCTTTTTATGCCATAAAAGTATTTAAATTTAAATAGTATCTTTGTTTTATTGGGTTTTGTATGTTACAATTCAGAGCTGATTTTCGGTTTAAGAGTTCGGATTTTTTAAAAAAGAAAACCTGATTTACTTTCCTCAAAGCCTTGTGTTTTTATTAATATAATGACTTCCCTGCTTCGTCCATAAAATTTTACAGTTTTCTTTAATTCATTTATGGGGGTGGTAATATATGTATAAAAAATATATTTTTATAATGACTTTTAAAAAAAGTAATATATTTTTAATAATTTCCATCATTCCTGAATAGTTTCTGAAAGTTTCATTAAAATCTGACAATTATTTCTATTTTTGTAAGATTTTCAAAATTAATGTGTGTCATGAGAAAAAAATGCACAAAAAATTCGCCATGTTATTTACTAGAGTTCCGGTGATGACGAGAAACAAGGTTTTTCAATCGAAAGTTAGAATGTTCTAATAAAGACAGAAAATTTTTTAAAAATAATTAAAAATTACTTTGTTCTTTCCTCTTAATAGTAACATAAACATTAACGATAAAATTTTCTTTTCGTTAAGTTTGGCGTCTTTTTCATCAGACTATACGCTTTTTTTAGCGATCTCATGGAGGTCCCTTTTTTTAACGTTCAATTGTAATTTCAAAGAAGATAAAGAATAGTTAAATTTAAAATGATTTTTTCGGATTTTTCTTTTAGAAGGTTTGTGGCGGTATCTGTAATTACTACTATTTACTCTTAAAAGAATTCCTTACATTATAAACAATTATTTCTATCCCGAATCATTTTTTCTGTTTTTTCCCCTTTATTTATCGCCAGACGAAAAAAAAACAAACTAATTAATTTGTTTGGTTTCGGAACAAGCAACCAATGACATACAGAATAAATTTCAAACTTCAAAGCCCGAATGGTTTAATAATGAATTTCTAATGTATATTCTTAATTAGACTGCAATGAAACAAGATGATATTTCTTCCCTTAATCCGCTTAAACGCACGCACGCACACACCAGCTATATGCTATTCTTTGTATCAGCAAGCACGTGCATATACTGCATGTTTTTTTAGCAGGAGTTATTTGTCCTTGACTTGGTTTCTATGACAACGTCTTTACGCTGGTTATTATTATCACAGAAGTTTCGTCAGATAATTCTTGTCAATTCGCCCAAAATCATGCCGATCGTAAAAGTTCTTTCTTCCAAAAAGCCTTTGTGGATTGAATGGGATCGACAGGCCCAAAAGAGTGGTATCCGACACACTGTTTTTTCTGTTAATGGTGACCAATATACAGGGGAATGGCAAGATAACAAAAAGCATGGTAGGTAAATATTTTTTTTTAGTCTTACCTTCTTCTGTGTATTCGAATGTTGTTGTTGTCAATTACAATTAATTACCCATTATTTGCTTTTTGTGTTTTTCGTATTCCTATCTTTAGAGAACAATATTTTGGCAATAATTTTTCTTTTCTGTTCCTCACCAAATTAATAATACTTCTAAGAATGTGTTATTCTCAATGTTGTTGATTTATTTCATTTACTTGAATGACTAATGATTTATATTTGAATGTTTTTTTTCATTTTTTGTGTGTATATGTGTGTACGTTACATCTTCAACAACCGTAAAATTAAAAGAATATATTTCATTATGACAAGCTTTTTTTTTTACCTTTCTCTTTGTTATAAAATAAAATTAAAATAATTTTTTAAACGAAACGCAGTTGAAACAATATATGTTTTAACTTTTAACAGTATATTTCCATTTTGATTTATATGTGTGTGTGTGTAATTTTGTTGCGGGGGACGAAGACGATGAGACAACACAAATGGTAAATTTTTATCAAAGACGCGTTTCGCCGGAAAAACCTTATGCTCTTTATAATTTGTGAGTGTGTGTGTGTGTATGTGTGTTTGTGTATGTTTGTTAAACTAGCAACTGGTTAGCTTATTTTAGCGATTTTGTTGAATTTAAACTCCCATAAGTGATGTCCCTTCATGTACCATGATACACACATGGCTGACGAGGCAATTTTTTTCACTCGCAGTAGGTTGACATTTTTCTGCAGTAAACCAGTTGCCATCCAAGGCTATAGAACCCCGTCTGTCCTGCTATGTTTACCCATAGCTGGTGGGGGGGGGGCTGGAGAAGAAGAGGATTCATGCCTTTCCCAAGGGTATTGGCACGTAACTGAATGTAATAGATTCGACTGGAATTCGAACTCGGCTCTTCGATTCACTATCCATTACTCCACCGTGTCTCCTAGAATCAATATAGGCTTGTCCAGAGTACCAGAGACCTACCAAAGCGTTTCCAATATTCCAGTTGTATGCTTAGTATTACATACACTATGAAACTGTCAGCTGTGCAGTTAATTTTGCTAATTTATGCTAATAATCCTACCTCAACCAATGTAAATTTTAACTGTATTTTGATGCCAATGTCAATAATGTTATTATATCTTCAACTGTATTAAAATTTAATTTACTACTTGTAATTCATTTTCACGTCATCTTCAAAACTAGTCATACTCATGGTAACACCAGATGTGAAAATAAAACAAATGAAACAATCATATAACCTCCTCCAACAAAATCAGGGTTCACATAAAAACACTTATGAGACAAAAGAAAAGTAAAATCCACTCAAACAATATTTTTAGTTAAAAATAAAATACCTCATTTACTTTCCTTATTCTTACTTAAGTAAAGACAAAGTGTTTACATGGCCTTGTCATACTTTTTTAAATCTTAACATTTTTAAAAAATAAATAAAATATTTAAGTAAATAAATAATGAAGGCAACGTAGAAAAATTAAATTCACTATATAGTAGTAGACAATTTTTCTTGCTAGAATCTATCTTAAAGTCTCTCTACCGTTCGTCCTTGCTTTGAATAGTGCTTCTACCATGCATTTAGAGATTCTTGATAAATCCAAAGAATAATCTGAAATGTTATTGGTCCTGACTTACAGGGCCGGATTAAGACCCATACGGGCCCTAACCACTAAAAAAGATTTTGGGGCCCCCATGCATCTGCAAGTTATGGAGTCTCGATAAGTAATGAAAATAAAGATTATCAACCAAGAACGTGCATCATGGAAACGCTAGCTGGAAATAAATATAAAATGAACCGAAGGTACATACGACCATCGAGAGAGGCCGATCATCAGTTCCAACCAGAACAACACCAACCAAGAAACAATCACAGCTGCGCAGCCATTGTCAAATGAGCCACGACCAGATTCTAGCAGAACTGTGAATAGAAGTAGTCGTGTCATCAACAATCCACTGTGTTACAGAATCGCATAAAAATATGGCTAGCTAGAATAATGCCAAACGAACATGAAAGTAGTCTACCTCTATTCACAAAATTAAATCCCATTAAGTTAATTAGTAATATTAACTTATTCAATAGAGGAGATGTGTTGCATTGAGTACAATCCTTTATCTACCTTAGCTCATTTCCTTGTTAAACAATCAGAATGTCAATAAAGATTCGCTGCAGGTCATTCCCCCCACACACACACACCTCCTCATAATAGCGCCCTGTTGATTCAAATGGTAATCGTGTTCGATTTATTTCTTGAGATGTGTACATCATATCATTACAATTTTTTTTGTAAGTCGAGGAGCGTTCCTACCCAAACTTTAGCTCTGAATTGGAAAATACAAAACCCAATAAAACTAAGACCTTATTTAATTAAAAAAGCTTTTAGTTTTAATGGATTTTCATTTTATGAATAAGGACATTTGACTCTAACCAAAATATTTTTTCGATAAAAAATGAATTTTTTTTTTTTTTTTTTTTTCAATTTTAAATACAAAATGTGATAAAGTTGTTAAATATTTTAAAATTAAGTTTGAATATGTGTATCTCAGCAAATGCTCATATTTAAAAGATCTATGTTTACAGATCGTAAATTTGAAAACTTATTACAAACTGCGAAGCGTTTCTATTTTTACAATAATTTTTTGATATGCCAAAAATTTATTAAAAACATTTCCGGCAAAACTACGGAAATAATGCCCTGTGTTTTAAGAGTTATTTCTCCTGGTAGCGAGGATCCGACTTTATAAATTGAGTTGATTTCGTGTCAAATTCTCTGACTACCGACCATAATTGTTGCATTTTCAAAATTTTTAATTCTCTTTTCTTTTTTTCTTTTTTTCTTTTTTTTTTTTAAAAAAAAACAAAAAAACATTTTTTTTCTCTTTCAATGAGGGACATACTGCAATTATTATTATTATTATTTTTTTTTTTTAGATTCAGTTTTAGGAACGGAAACAGTGCAGGCTTTGGACATATTTTCGTTAAAAAAAAAAAAAAAAAAAAATACATAAAAATCAACAAAATATTAGACTTTTGAAAGTATTTAATTTATAAGAATTACTTTATAGTTAAATAAGCTGGTTCACTTGAAATTTGAAAATCCTGTCACTTCTACCCTTCCGTCCGATAAATTGCCCTGACGTTAGTTGTTGATACATTGACGTAAACGTCAATTCACACCTCCAAAACCAATCACCAGTTAGACATGCTTCTCTTATTTGCAAGTAATTTTTTTCTGCTAAAAAAATGAAGTAATGTTTGTTTCAAATTACATTAAGTATACTTTAAATTTTCTAATTTTCCTATAACTTTTGAAAAAATATAATTTAATTTTACAAGGTTTTTAAACGGAAAATTTCACTTTTGTTTACAAAGTTGTCAAAAATGGCTGATATGATCGATTTTATGTAAATTTTACTAACTCAAAAAAAAAGAAAAGAAAAGAAAAGATTTTTAGTTAAAATTTCGCACGTGCTAGAAAGGATTGAAAAAAATTTTAAATATAGAAAAATAATTTAGTCTTTCCTCTTAATAATAACAAACATTTAGACGATAAAAAATTATTTAATCAAGTTTAAGGCCTTTTTTCATCAGGGTATGCTCTTTTTTAGCGAAGTATTGAACATACCTACATTAATTAATCTAATCAGGGATAGATAGGCATCCATTTTTTCTCGCGAAATAATGATAGCGGTGTTTGGTCAAAAATCAAAATCCATTCCTTTTGTGAACAGCACATTTGAAGTGACTTAACAGACCAATCTTGGCATGGTAGTCTCTTCTGCAGGTGTGACAGTCGAATATGGAATGTGGAATGAAGGTCCGAGATTACTCCCTCTGCTTCCTGCATTGTCTTCCGATCGCCAACAGTTGGTTTCGCTTTTCCCCGTTCTTCAGGACTCCTTGAAGAGTATGGCATCAGTCTGGAAGTTGTTCATATTCTCTTACTCAAATTGGACATTACATAGATTGAGACTAAAGCATTGTAGATGGTGTTCCGAAACGAATATTTTGTTTTCCATGCATTGTGATGAGTCACTTTAAAAATAAACCATTCAATAAACAAGTCTGGTTCTTTTAATTAGCAATAAATTAATTAGAAATGACAAAAATATAAATTAATCCTGTTTTAAAAAAAACAGAAAGGTTCCATTTAAAAGCATCAGTATGCGCCATGCGTGATACACGCTTAGGCGATCATGTATCTTTCGATACATGACTGACGAGGCAGATTTTTCCCGCAGTAGGTAAAAGCATACCATTCAATGTAACAAGTCTAATTCTTCTAATCAGTTATAAACTAATAATTGTAAATTAAAAATAAAATTATTTGATCCATTGTTAGAAAACGGAAAAGAATCATTTAAAATCAGGCCATTCAAGAAACAATAATCTTGATCACTTAAGTCAATCATACATTAATTGTAAATGAGAAAAACATTTTATGCGGGAATAGAAAACTAAATGGAATCATTTAAGAGTAAGCTATTCTATAAACTCATTTCACCTGATCCCTTATAAATCCATTGTTTAAAAAAAATTGTAAAATAAATAAATTAAAATGGCATTTTATTAGAAAACAAGAATATCGTTATTATGAAATAGCCACAGCTAATTAAGTTAAATTCACTTCTTTTGAATTTTCTGTTTTCACACAGATGTAATCTTCCATTTATTCAACACTTTTTCAAATTATTTTATCTTTTTCTTAGGGTTGTTACTTGAAATTTATATGGGATTTTTTTAATTCTAAAATGATCACTTTTCACGTCGGAATTTATTCTAATCTAGTGAAAGTTAATTATCTGTAGCACCAGAGACAGACGTTTGCGGGGGCTGCAGACAATTTTTGTTCCTAGCCTGGGTGTATACGCTCGGGCTCCCCACATTAAGCCGACCTTGTGTCACAACCTGACCTCGTGGGGAGGTGGGGGTAAATACAAATTATCTATAGCTAGAAAAAAAGGAAAGTAACAAATTTTATTTAATTTGTCAAATTGATTGAAATAGAAAAAAAACCTTGAATGTGAAACGTGAAGTACGTTTTTTCTCCCATGTTCATTAAAACAATGAAAATATGTAGCGGTTACCCTTTAGCACACATTCATGCGTGAAAACGGCTTTTCTCTCGTTTCAAAAAAATTTATAAACCATCAATTTGAATAAAGATTGTGTAAAAAGGAATTTCTACCTTTCCTCTTTTATGATGTTTTGTTTATTTGATTATGCAATTCTCTATACAGTAATTTACTAAGCATAGCTTAGGAGGTAGCCAAGGCCGATAATATGGAACACACATTGAGGATCGAACTCACTACTCAATCGTAATTGATCTCGCAAGACGCGCTTGCTAATTAACCATTACACTGGGTCGATGTGTCCTGTAAATTGTCGAGTGAACCTCTCAAGATTTGCAAGCCATAATGTAACCACCATCGGATGCATAGTGCCACACGTTTAGTAGTGGCTATTGGAAAAACGGTTGTAAGTTTTCCTCACTTGCTGGCAAACAATGTGCTAGTTTTAGCTTTTTTTGCCGGGGGGGGGATGTACGGAGAACTGGATTTCTAAAGATACCAAAAATATTGATAACATATTGATTTACATAACTTTTTCAAAACTATATATTTCAACTGTCAATTTATACTCTTCCAACACTTTGAAGAAACGTTCTTTTGGAAAATGTTCTTTTGACTATTATTTTGATAATATAAACTAAGGTACTAAGCCTTAAGCCCTTCCTCCAAAACAGCAAAAAAAGCGTTAGAACACTGACTCGTTTCTGAAATGTTATTAAACAACCAAAATTATATTGATTCATGATGATGTAGCATCGATTTTTATATCAATTTCAAAATTTTTTTTTTTTTAGTATCTCTTTCAGTGTAATTCTTCAATTTAATACCAAGCTTTGTCATGTTTACACTAGTGTGCATAAAATTCTATGTTGGTTAAATTTTGGTTTATTGTATGACAGTGTTACACCAACCATCTCTGCCACATGTTGGTTTTACTGACAATTTAATTTGAACTAAATATTTAACAATTTTCAAAAGTATGGTGTTTAAAAAATATGCGTTAAGTTAAGTATATATTTATTTTCAAAGCACTGGACTAAATCTGGGTAATTTTAAATCAAAAATCGAAGGGAGGTAATTTTGTTATCCTAATTTCTACTTTGGTATCACCAACCAAAAGCCTTGAGCATTTTCGATAATTAAAGAAAAACCCTCGACACTTAGTTTTAAAAATTTA
Organism: Acanthosepion pharaonis; assembly: GCA_903632075.3. NCBI lineage: Eukaryota > Metazoa > Mollusca > Cephalopoda > Sepiida > Sepiidae > Acanthosepion > Acanthosepion pharaonis. The sequence continues at coordinate 341,594 of CAHIKZ030001803.1, forward strand.
CCATAAAATTAAGGAACGACCCAGTTTAAATTTAAATTTCAGTACTTATTCATTAATAAAGTAATTTTACGTTCAATATGTGATTATTTTAGAAAAAATTATGGCAACAATTTGAAGGCGGTCAGTTTTTTTACCCGAACTTGATTATCTCCAACGAAATTTTTTTGTCTTATCGAAAAATACCAATAAAAAATTTAAAAAGTGAATTCTATGATTTTCTTTTCTTTGACGTTCACTGCAGATATGAGAAGAGTAAAAAAAATTTCACCTGGCAAAACACTTTTAAAAGTAGAAAACTATTTAAATACCTCCAAACATTCGCTACGCGATGAAAAGCAATAAAAACAAACTTTATCATCAAAATCTTTGTTACGAGAAAAGATCAATTTTTTTTTTTTTAGATATTTTTTTTTATATTTTTGTCAACGGTAAAAGTGAGCGCCTTTTTTGTGGTGGAAAACATTTATTTGTAAATTCTTGCAAAAGTAAGAATTATCAGATTTATTTAAATGAAAATTTCAGAACTTAAATTCATTTTTAAACTTTTGGTTTTTTTAGAAAATCTTTTGTGTAGTAATATTTAAATGCCTGAGGATAGACATTATTACGTTTAATGTTTATATTTGTTATAAAGACAAGTCCTTGGAAAATTTAAATCATCAAATTCAAATGTCTGTGGTCAACAGGACCGTCAAATCTGCCCTCAATAGTAAAATAAAAAATCCAATAAAACTGGGACAGTTAATTAAAAATCTTTTAATTACTTTATGAGTAGAATACAATATAGTCTTGAGAAAATATTTCTTTTTCGATAGCTAATGAATTTTTACAGAAATTGTTTTAATTTTTTTTTAATTAGAATTTTATAAACTTTTAAATCTTTTGAAATTCTGTATTAATTTGTAGCGGTTTAGTTGATATTGTTATTAAATTAAAATTGTACTTAAATGGAAAAGCTCACTACAGTTCAACGACTCCAGTATTTTGAAAAGAATTTTTAATTCATTTTTTGTGTGTATAGTGTCGACTGTTGAGTCTTGTACGGACGTCCATACACGACATAAGAAAATAAAGAGAGGTAGTTTAAACAAAATTATTGATCATTTTTTAACTTTTTTTTTTTTTTTTACAAGCGTAAGACTAAACTTCAAGAAAATATTCTAAGCAATCTAATATTTTATTGAATTTTTAGGTAGTCTGATTTTAAAGTCAGACTACCTAAAATTCAATAAAATATTAGATTGCTTAAAATATTTTCTTGAAGTTTTAAGATTACTGCGCAGTATATATATAAAGAAATGGACAAAGTCCGACAATTTATTTATTAGACATTTAACATTCTTTTTTTATAGATACAAGTTAAGTATTTAAGTAAATGCTCTGTTTATAATAAACAGTATTAAATAACATTTACCGGCCTGAATGTCCGAGAAATTTTCATAGAAAATATTCGTCCTTTGACAGGATTCGAACCTGCATCCTATACGGAACCGTCAAAGGAGCGTTCGGTAGGCAAGGTCGAATTTACTGCTTTTATATATATATTTCACGTTGTATTCAAGTAATCTTTTTCAGTTATGTCCCCTTTACTTAATTTTCAAAACATCAGGCTGTCAATAAATCACTCAAAACATCAGAAAAACACTTCCTACATGTTTTTAAAAAAATGCTTTTTTTTTTTGCTATATTTTAAATTAAAAGTAATAGTTGTTTCAATTTATTAACCAAACTTTAAATTATCTAATCTTTTTCAAATAAAATTTTAGAAAAATATTTTATTTATGAAAGAATTTTTTAAGGTAAATTATGTTGTGTTGACAGACTTGTCAATATGGGCGAATTTATAGATTATCTTATAAGGAGAAAAAGATCAATATAAATTAAGCTTGAAATACACCAAAGTTAATTGGAAATATTAGATATAAGCTATTATTAATTTGGCATTAAAACTAAAATACAAATTTCAAGAAAGGTTTGTTTTTTTTTTTCAATTTTTAAAATGCATTTTAAACTTAAGTATAGTTTGTTTTGTTAACTTTTAATTAGTTATAGTTGAATTAAACGGTTACGAAATCAAAGCTTACCCTTAAACCGGAGAAAATTATAATGACCGCAATCTGATTAATAGAAAACTCGATATTGTGTAAAAAAAATAAATAAATAAATAAATAAAAACCTGTTAAAAATTAAAATAACCGAAATATGAATTGAAAATAATTAACCTTTTTACTCGATTTAACTACGACAAAAAAAAAAAAAATCAATTAACTTTCACTTAAAAATAGAAACTAAACACATTTTTAAAAGTATTTTTATAACATGGGTGACTAGCATCAGTCAGTACAGGTCAAAAATCAATTTGGGTGATTGAGATGATAACAGCGACACAAATTCGTGTTGAGCGCTCTAGACCGAATGCTTTGCGTTTATGGTGACCCATAGTAAAAACCAATATTTTATTTTTTGTAAACTAATTATTTTTTCTGTAGTTTTTTTTTTTTTTTTTGATCATCAAGATTAAAAAAATAATCCTGTCACATGGAACACAATACAATACATTTTTACTATTTTGTAATCTCAAGTAATAAATATTTTTGGTGAAAATGATTATGACGTTTTAATTTAAGTTTTATTTTAAAGAAATAATTTTCACTACAAAAAATTCAGGGATCAACAAAGTTTTATTTTCAAAATAAAAAATATAGCTTCTTACACACAAGTGAAATAATGGAATAATCAGAAAAAAAAAGTTTTACAAGAAAGACAAGTGGGATTTCATTGGTTTGCATGCAGGCGTGAGACCTCAATACCCTAAACAAAGAAATCCTTAATCTCCTCATATTCTAAATAAAATTGTGTAGTGTGGTCCTCATTATTTTCATCTTCTGTAAAATAAAACATTTTTGTAATTATTATTACGAAAATATACACTTAAACTGTCCATTGAAATTATTACCTAAATAAATTCCATGTATGAATACTTACCTATCGTCCTACAAATTCGATAGAAAATACCTATTTAAAACTAAAAGTAATACATTAGCGTGCAGAAAGTGGGGTGGAGGGTGCAACGGCCCCGAGCTTCCATGTCGGGAGTGAATCCAATCAAAGAGTGAAATAAAATTTAGTTTTTGAAATTGTCTCTCTGTTTACTTCGTTGTACAAGCGCTCTACTGTCCCACAAGGTGGTGTGAATGTGGAACCATGTTTTGATAAGCGAAACTAGAGGAGAATCTGCTACTTGAGTCTTAGGGGCATACAATCAAGGAGTTGGCTCCAGGTATCACTAAACAGAAACTTCTGCACATTATTGCATTATTCTTTCAATCAGCTACGACGTAGCTAGTACGAAAATGGAGAAATCTGAAAAGCAGAAATGATTACGTGTTTATGCATCCGTAGTTAAAAATATCAAATCAACAACAGTGTGATATTTTAAAATTATTTTATTTTTAAGAATAGTTTCAGAGAATATTTTTCCAATAAAGGACACCAAGTTTTTAAAAAAATAAAATCTTAGAATGTTACAACTTACAAGTTTTGAAAGAATGAAAATTCATTAAAATTAAAAAAAAAAAAAAAAACGAAAGAAATTTCTAAAAAAAATATCAAAAATGTTTTATTTATTTATTTTTTGTTATAGACAACAGCCCTGACCTGGTATATGAATTTTAAGATTAAAAAATTAAAAAAAGGGATATATATTTTACAAAATATTTCAAACTAAGAAATTCATATCGACTTATCTTTTGAATTCTGATTTTTCATTTTTTTTTCAGTATTTATTTTCCAATCAATTATCTTTAAAAAATGGAAACATTAATCATTAATGCTTCCATTTTAATGATTACTATCTGTTATGATACGATTAGAACTCAAAAAGGGTGAGTAAAATCGTGAGAAAAAAATATTTTCTTTCTTTTATAAAAAAAAAAAAAAAAAAAAAAAAGAGACTGATTTACAAAAAATAAAAAGACATTTTCTATTACATAAAAAAAATGCCAAAAGAAAAGATTTAAAATTTAGATAAATTTTGTTTGGATGATTTTTTAAAAAGTTTTACTTACTTTTTAAGTTAACGTACATACCCCCACCCCAAAATGCAATGTTGACATTTTTTAGCGCAAATATTTCCGATTCTACTTAAAAAAAAAAAAAAAAAAAAAAAAAATCAGAACTTTTTCCATTCTTTCAACTTTCGATTAGTAGAAATAATGAACATAAAATAAGTTTTATGTTTCAAATGTTTCATTCATAGTTTGTGTTTTACTCCGGTGTCAAATTTCTGAAAATCTGAGAAATCAACCCCCCCAACACACACTAACACTTTTCGATTTATTATGAATAATACTTCTAAATTTGGTGGGTGTTTGCGAAAAAAATAAAAAAAAATAATGAAAATATTATATATTTTTTATTATTATGTAGACATTGCTGAGACTGAACCTTATAAAAAAAAAATAATTCAATAAATTTTTAAAAATTAAATTTTTTTTGTCGAGAGTTGGTGCTTGCATACGCTTTTTCACTCCTATTTTTAAAAAATGAATGGAAAAATTATAAATGATTATAGACTTAAATGATTATAAAATAGATTTTTTTCCTTGATAGAAATCAAGGAAAAAAATCTATTTTATTCATTATAATTTATTAATTTTTTAAAAATTTTTAATGCGATTTTGAAAATCGTGCCGTTCCTGCTTGCCACAAAGTAATTTTTTTTTTTTTAAATAAAGTAAGCACATGTTGAAGAATTGAAAAAATGTCAAGATTTTTAAATGCCATCTTTTCGAGTGTCAATATTTTTCTTATTCTTATATTTAATTTACAATTGTTACGTTATTTCTTGTACGGGAATAATTCAATAATCCGCTAACAGCAAACGCTAATAGTTTTAAATTCAATATGAACTAAGATCAATTTTCCGTTTTTAATTTATTTTAATTTCTTGTAGCAGCACATGCTTTAGTTTAAATCTTAAAATCTGAATAATTAAAAATAACTTCATTAGGTGCAATTAAATAATTTATGACATCAAATAGGTCAGAAAATAAATAATGAGCAATCAAACAAAAGTAAAGTTTTATTCAGCTATGTTTTTAATTAATTTCTTTTTTATACTCTTATCTATTTTTCATAGAAACATATAGAATTAAAAAAAATATATTCATAAACTATTAATTTATACTGTTAATTAAAAATATATTTTTAAACATAATACTAGTAAACCTAGTATTATGTTTAAAAATATATTAATTCTGTTTTTTTATGCAAATTTTAAAGTGGGGATGACAATAGAAGACTATTGACTTGTTCACCTATAACCTTGATGTCTTACAAGCTACCATTCATAAATAAATGTTATTTTCGCTATGTTTTAAGCAATAAGTATTATTTTTACTATATCCAATTAAATTATCTTTTCATTTACTAATTTACTTTGAAACAAATCTAGGACAAATATTGGATTTTTTAGAGATTTTTAAATTTGTTATTTTCATTCTCTACCAATAATGGTTGTTCAATCAATAAGTGATGAGTGACTGTTTTAAAAAATGTCTAAAAACCTTATTTAAGTATGTAAAATTGATTTTCTTTTTTACAGATTAGCTTTAGAGTCTAAAGCTAATCTGTAAAAAATAAATTATTATCTCTTTCAAATAAATTATTATCTATTATCTTTCAAATAAACTCAAAATTTAACTTAAAAATTATTTAAAATGTGTTTTAACTTTTTTTTTTTTAGTAAGTCTATGAAATTTGATCAGTAACTTTAAAAAAATTTTTTTTTTTTTTGAGATTTGTATTCTAAATTTTGTTGAATATTTAGGAAATCTGAAATTTTCTCTTTTCATGTGTTGGATTGTATCTGCACACCCCAACAAGAGTACTATCTGCATACTTAAGAGAAATAAGTCCATTTTAACATGTTTTAATACAAAAAACCACTGAGGAACAAAAATGACCTGCAGGCAAGTTGATTTGTCTGCAATTAAGGCATCAGGCCTGCACATAAGACATACCTCCTATAATTTAATGAACTCCGAAGTAAACAGCTCAGCAACAGAAGTATCAAATGACAAAACACACCACAGAGTTGATGGCTTCACTTCCGGTTTTCTTTGGTAAAATAATTGTAGTCAGCCAATCAGATGAGTTATTGAAACAAACATTCTTTTTTTTTTTCATTGATATGGACACTAAAAAAGAACATTTGAGATAGACAGGGAAGGAGAAAATGAAAGTAACACAACAACATATTGCTTAAGAATACAAGATAGTCATCAGACAATGACTGCTCTTTGAAGAGACTCAAAAGAAGCTTTTATCAAGATGTAAGAGTACATTCAATGTTAGTGCTTCCATTGCTGAAACAAAAATGTGTATATGAGCAATGCTCATGTATAGCTTCTGGCTCAAAAATAAAATAAATTAAGAAAGGATTTTAGCCAATAAAAACTTCTGCTTACAGCAAAATTTTCTTCTGAAGCCTCTACAAATAAGCAGGTGGTTTTATTACATTGATAAACTTTCTTCATTTGTCATGTACTGGTTTTCTCTTTCACCAATTCTGGTGCCATATGAATTTCTCCTTCCAGTATCACTTAAAGTTATAATTAATAACACTTATCTTATTATTTTTTCAGTGAAATCTTTTTAGAAAATGCTTTATCACTTGAACTTTACATTGCTGAAATTTTAAGCAAAAATGACCCTTATAAATATTCAATTATATTTTTTCTTCTGCCCCTCCCCTTTATAGTTGATTGTCTCAGTGTATTTCTATTTAGAACAATCCTGCTACTACAATTTTGCCACTGAACAGTTCTACACAAATATGGCAATTTTCTATAATAGAAAGTATATAACTATACAAGGACCCATCAGTTGATATTGACACCTTTGCTGTCCAAGTACAATACCAGAAAAGTACTGAAATAAACTGTATCAACAGAGATCCAGTTTGAAAATGTTGGATGAGTGGAAATAATGATCAACTTGTGTTTTTGGGTGGGAAGATGGTGTATAAGGCTTGATTCTCTCATCACTGATTACTTTGGTGCTTGAGGATGACACCTGACATGGACAAGAGAAAAATCAGCATTGAACTTGAAGAGGAGAAGGAGCTGCAAGAGGAACAAGAAAAAAAAAGTAGAAGATACACTTTTGAATATTTTGTTGCCATTTTCTTCTTTGAAGATTTGTTCATTGGGGAAGTAATAACTGTTGTCAGAAAATAAGGATGTCATCAATTTCATGAAGATGCACTGAAAGGAAAACTTGGTTTTAGGTGACCTATCCAGCATGTCTCTTGTACAATCAGAGATGAAGATATTTTTGAAAGAAACATCATTATAGAATGATTCTCATCAGGACATATGTTTGTTATTGTTAGTCTAGACCAGGGGTTCCCTCTTTTTTTGTGTGTCATCATCCACTTTCACATCAAAAAAAATTTATACTGCCTACCTGTGTAGTAAATATTCAAAAGCATACTGGCACTTTTCCTGCCTTGATAAATTTGAGATGTGATAAAAAAGTAAAAAGAATTCTATATTAAATCAAAATTATCCTGGTGTCACTTCTTAATTTTACCAGCAAAGTTGTTTTGGTCTTTTCTTATCTGATTTATATCCAAAAAAATGATGTTACTTCGTCTGAAGAACTATTTGAATGCTAATGACTCTTCACAAAACCTATAGAAAATACCAAAATATTCCTTATTTGCAGAGATATCTCATCTAAGAATCTGACTCAATTATTCCCATTGAGCCTACTGTTTTGTTTTATTTGGATACCTTTTAATTCTCAAAATCCTATATCACCTATCAAAATTTACAATTGACAACTTTTTTCTGTTCAGTTGCTCATCACCAAACCAAATGGTTGAAATTACCCAACAGTGTGCGATATCACCCAGGTTAGGAAACTTTTCTAGACAATTTGCAACAGCATTCAAAAAGCAACTGTATAGAAAAGTATGGTCTAGAACTAAACTAATTGATGTTATAGACACAATCTTTTAACAAATTCATGTTCACACTTTTGACAAGACATGTACACATGTACTTCTGAATTTTTCTACTTTTGATGATTTGTGTCCAATTTTTACAGAATGAAAAGAGTTGTATATTCAATATATGTTCCAAATTTAAATCAAATCCATGCATTAGGTAAAAAAAATCATGCCTTTTTTGCTGTTTGTAGTCATGCAAGTCTGCACATCTCATTTTAGGTTAATTTCTAACTTTGTGACATTATGGCATTAGTATGCATTGTCTAATGAACAAGAGAAAAGGTGATACCTAAAGTTTAATATTAATTTTTAAAAATCAAGTGTTTTATTTTAGTTTTAATTTCTAGCTAATGGATTTAATATTTCCAATAAACAAAATACTTTGCTGTTTTTCAAACTGTATTTAAATTAATTGAAATGATTTATCTATTTTAAATTGCTAAAACTGGCCATATTGAAAAATCTGTCAACACAGTATAATTCTCTTTATTAAAAAATCTTTCAAAAATAAAATATAATTTCCTAAAACTAGAAGATTAATTGATTTAAAGTTTAATCGATTAAATTTAATATTTTAAAACAAATATTCTGATTTATTTGTGTTTAAAATATCATAGGAAAGCATTTTAAACACAGAGGTTATAATTTTTGTGAGGTATTGACACATTTATTGATAACCTGATGTTTACAAGATTTATGTAAGGGGAAATACTTGTAGTAAAATTACATGACAAATACAGCATAAATGCATTTTTTAGATAATTTTTTAACTACCCAATAATCTTAAAAATTTTAGATATTGTAAACATTCTAATATTTTATTGAATTTTAGGTACTTTGGATTTATAGTCTTACTTACAAAGATGCTTGTTGAAAAATGTTAGAAAATTACCAATAAATTTTGAATTTACTATAGTTACTGCACTTATTTTCTGATAATGTTGTATATGGACATCTGTATTTACAAAAATTGGCACATTTAAACTCACACAAAAAAAAATTCAAAATTCTTTTTTAAAATATTGGAGTTTGCTAAATTGTAGTAAGGTTTTCCATTTATGATTAGTAATACAATTTTAATTTAATAACAATATCACTTGACCAATACAAATTAATACGGAATTTCAAAGGATTTAAAAGTTTATAAATTATTCTAATTAAAATTTTTAAAAAATGAAAGCCCTTCTTGTAAAAATTCATTATTCATCGAAAAAAACATTTTTTCTTATGATAATAGTGTCCATAATCTATTTTATTCTTAAAAGCAATTAAAAGCATTTCTAATTAAATATTGTCTTAGTTTTTCATTTTTTATTTCACAATTCAGAGCAGATTTTCGGTAGCTGGGTGTTGTCCTGTATGACCCCCCCCCCAAAAAAAAATTTGATGATTTAAATTCTTGTAGGACTTGTCTTTATGACTAATATAAACGTTAAACTCTACAAAATTAATTTTTTGAAATTTCATAAAATTAAATAAGTGTGAGGTAAAAAATGTAATAAAATTATTTTTACAAAGATTTTCTAAAAAAGAAATCATTCAAAAATAATTTAATTCACTTGTGAATAATTCCTGCAAGTTTCATTAAAATCTGACAATTATCTGATTTTTGCAAGAATTTCCAAATGAGTGTATTTTTCGCAGCAGTCACTCGAATTTCCCACAGTAATTTATGGTTTTCCATTAATGCAAGAGAAACAAGAAAATTTTTAAAAATAATTTTTGCATCAAAAATCATTTGGTCTTTCTTCTTAATAATAACACAAAGATTTTGATAATAAAACTTTCTTTTAAGTTTTGGGCATTTGTTTCATTATGTATGCCCATTTTTTAGCAAATCTTTGGAGGTAACTATGTATATTAGTAATAAAATAATAATGTGACTGTAACATTCACATACAACTTCATCATTATTAGTTCTAAAAACTGGATGTAGTTGTCTGGTTGCTGCACAAAGTAGATCTAACAGAGCTCATCCTTCTCCATGTTAGACCATAGCAAATATACTTTGACTTTAAGTTACAGACACATGGTCATTGATTCCATCAGGGTGGGGACCTCTGCACTGGCCACAGAGTTCTATCTAGGAAAATCCCCCCCACCCCCCTGTAATTACTATTACTTGGCTGAACTCAATGCTGGTGACAATCTTGAAGACTGTGTAATTTGGTACCAGAGCTGATGTTCTAAGGGATTTGTTTCGTTTTTTTTTTGTTTTTTTGGCCACTGCCTATCAGAGTAAATTGATTGTCATATTTATCAGAAAATCTGTATTTTGGGCTAACACAAATGCTTGATAATTTCTAGTTAACAAGCATTGGTCAGCAAAGATAAAACCTTTAGTTTCAGTTTTTAACCCTGCACTAAGTAGCCACTGTTGTGTATGGGGTTTGTCTACATCAATGGGCAGAGTATTGACTGGGAAGCAGTTTATCTTGTCATTGTTTCTGTATCTGGTTAGTTGCATTTGCTTTTACTTTCTTTTTTGAGTATTTTACAGCTTCAGTCTGTGTTTTGCGCTTTACTTGTATTTCTACACCCATTTGAAACTCCATTCTGAACTTGTTGGCTTCCTTTATTACAGAATAAAGTCACTTAATACTTTAATGTTCTTTGGCACATATTATCATCCAGTCTTCTGTAGTTTCCAGGTATCATTGAAGGTTAATTGCTGTAGTTTTGTAGGACAGTTCTAGTTGAACTAATCCTCTGCCTCTTTTGGATCTGGACACATACAGACAATCAACATCAGCTTTAGAATGATGTATGTGGTATATTTTTGAGGCTTTTTTGTTTTTGGTGTCTATTAGTTTAATATCAGCCATGGTTCAGTTAATAAAAAAGACTGTATAAAAACAGGGACAGCCAATGTGTTTATGGCTGATGTTCTGATTTTGAATTCAGCTCAGTATTCAGTGCCAGATGCACATGCCTGTAGTACTCCTTTCTTATCCTTCTCTTTCATTTGGGTATGTTGTATACCATCTCCTTTGCTAGTTCCTAGGTACTTATGGGCTTCATCTTGTTCCAATTCCCTAATTTTTGTGACAAAATCTAAATCTATTGGGTGTTTCAGTACTTCTCCCTTTCTCACACTAATATCTACCATTAGTCCTCCTTGCCTTATATTTTGCAGGAAAAGATTTGAATTGTTCATCACTAGAACTAGTTTATGGCACAACTCTTTGGCTTCAAAGATAGTAAACACACCAGCAGACATGCCAGAAATAACATCTTCACAAGACAAAAATGTTCAGCATGGTGCACTCACATACAAAGAAAGCTAACAGACTAACATATATGACACATTATTTACATAACTGTACACGCATCTTCAATTTTACATCCTCTTCAGCCAAACTATAAAGGCCCATTCAGAATGTTATGCAGATATGACAAGTACTTCATCATATAGAGAGCAAAACATCACCCTCAATAGAACAAAAATTTATTTCCTGAATTCAACAGCTGAAAAGATGTTTACATAGCAGACAAGAAAGAAGCAAACACTACAGTCCAAGAATTCTGTATAAAAACTATGATACATTCAGGCCATTGATGCACTAGCAAATAAATATGATCAGTACTTTTGTAAATCATTAGTGGTTATAGCAACCATTCTCAGAAAGGAATATTTTAACATTAACATTTTCACAGGAAAAAATAGCTAAAACATGTGTACCAAAAGTGGGATATTACTTCCCTTAGATATATAAGGACAGGATATTAGACTTGTGAGATGTAAGTATAAAAGTAGCACCAAATTTAAAAAAACAAAAAAAAACACACCTTTTCATGAACCTCTACATAGTAAACATGATATGGCTGAAATTAAGTTTGGAACTAATTTCAGTGACTGGATTTCTCCCTATTTTTGTCACAGATGCACACATACTAGACACACATTAAAACATTTGATATCAGCAGTACTAAAACTTGGACTACAGAGTTACATTGATTTCTTTTTTGTATTTCCTTGAACATGCTTCTCAATTAAAATATGTCTTAATAAATAAGTATTTAAGGGTTAATTAAAAATACCCCTAGAATACTTATATGGACATTTGTAACTAGGAGACATTGCAATTTAATTTATATGCTTCATAGCTTTACACATTCAACTGATACTTGATTTGATAAATAAAATCTCAAATTTTGCAAATTATTTTATATTTTTAAGCTACACATTACACATTTTATTATCCAGTTGTTTTCTTCCAATTTATTACTTTTCATAAATCCTGACTAATGAAAATATGTGAGTTAGAATTTATTCTGAGATATGTACAGGCATATCCATACCAATTTAGTAGACTATAATAAAATTTCATCCTTATTAACCTAGAAAGGTCTCAGAACAAGAGACAAGAATAACAACAAAATTTTTATAATAAATGTAAGAGATTTTTCAACTATATTATGCAGTAATTTCCCTATATGTCAGGTTAACTGAAAGACTTCAAAGTGACCTGTTCTGTTGATGTTATTTCCAAAATATCTTTTGAAAAAAAAATTGGTTGGACATTGAATTTTCAGATTTGAGTCTGAGACATTGTTGTAGTATATCTATAATGGGTATGTCCCCATTCCCATACATACAGTAGTAAATACTGTATGTTGGTCTGCAGTTGGAGATTCGTCTCCAGGTTTGCTGGTCAAATTCTCTGCCTTCGGGCTGAGAGGATTCCCAGACAAGCCTATGTTGAAGGGCAGAGTCTCGTCTCAGGAAACAGCTACACAACCCCATTTTATATGGCATCTATGGGGAATTTTTGGCCGTGCCTACAGGCTTGGATACCCCACATTAAATTTGACCTTGTGCCACATCTGACTGCTTGGGGTGGTTGGTAGATATCCTGCAGTTGAAGATTCATTATGGAATTCACTTGACTCACTTCTATGTGCAACTGGCGAATCTTATATGTGTTGTTCTTGTCCTAAGTATTATTGTTCATTACCAACCTTCATGTGATTATTCTATTCAATAACTTTCCCTAGGTTACAACAGACATTCTATTCAATGATTAGTAAATCCAGACTGAATTATTTTCAGTGTCTTAATTTTGTGAGTATAACAGAGATTTATATCTACTTTCAAAATGCAACTGGTTCAATTATCTGAAACTTTTGTAATGACTGTTACAGAGCATCAAAATCTTAAATTTTGAATTTTTTCTCATTTTTAAGAACAATTTGGATATCTAGAGTCCTTTGTTATTATTTATTTTTAATGTATTCCTGGAGTAAATTATATGTACAAAATTTCAAAGGTTATGAACTATTCTTTCTTGACTTTTAACACTATACAAATGTTCATTCATGATAGGCTCAAAAAGTGCTAGATATTCTATAAACTTTAAAAGTTTTTTCTAGCACTGTACAATTATTCTTCTGTACCTTAAAATGACAAATTTCATATATCTTGAATGCTGACCAACATAATCAAATAGTCCCAAATTTGTTACCAGTAATTTTTTTTTTTTTTGCTTAATTTTCTTCTGGCTTATAGAATTGTTTTTTCTTTTAGATAAATACAATTCAAGTTCATGGCTAGCTCAATATGTTTCTGAATGGTTCATCTTCCTTTCATATGAGAAAAGAATTTTTCAAATGTTCTTTGAACTTTTGAACCTGTTTTTTGTAGAGGTAACATCACATTTTTTATTATTTTACCAAAGAATTTACAGCAAAAACAAGAATACGCACGTCTGATATAGAATATATTGACCACTAGCTTAAAAGCCACCCTATTGGATGGCATTTAAGCTAGCTCCTGTGGAGAGCTCTTGATTGGTCCTTCATCACAAGGTAGGGAGGAGTAGATGCGATAGGCAACAATAAACTATAGAACTCAAAATTAATTGCTGCATTTAAGTATTGCATTAATATTTAAGCTTACCTTTTAAAAGTTCAACGATAATTCTTCTGCCACCACTTAATTTAAAGACAATTTCATCTGCATAGGTCCTTACTTTCTGTACAAACAATTATTTTTATTTAATGGGTGACTTTCATTGAATGTCACAATTAATTTCAATTATTCCCAAATTTATTTCCAACTTATAAAATTGTTATTGTACAAAAAAATTTGTTGCAAAAAATCACATGAAAATACTCAACGAAAACAATTATAGTAATGAAAACTTGGGAATCCAAAATTTCAGAATTGCAGGTTCAGACAAATCCTGGTATGCTTTTAATTTGCTCACAGAGTTGGCTTGACACTAAAATGGTATATGTTGGGTTACAGCCTCTAAGAGTAAAATTGAAAACATGGACAATTTTATTTTGAAACATTGCAATTTGATAACAATAATTTTTTCATTTGAACATGAGTTATTGAAAGTTAGAGAGTCATGTCCCTTTAATTGTTTTTATCAGTAAAAGCCAAGATAGTGGAATCCAAAAGCAATCTCAGTAATGAAAACTTGAAGATCCAAAATTTCAGGATCCAACCCAGAACGTTTTAATTTGCTCACAGAATCAGGCTGATTCCAAAATGGTATATGTTGGGTTACAGCCTCTAGGAGTAAAGTTGAAAAAGTCTGATACAGTGACACACTGACATTCAAATTTATTATGTAGATTATACTATTTATCTATCTATATTTCTGAGATGAGGTATTATGTACATTATTTACATTATTCAGACTATTGTCCTCATCTTTGTCGCCATATTTATTACGTTTCGGCCGTTGTACGCTCCGGCCTACTTCAGGTGGTTGGATTGTCAAACTGAACCCTTTATTTCACTCATTCTTTTCTCTAGTTTCTGATTCTTTTGTTTTAAGGTAGATCATTTTTAAAACCTTTTATTGAACGTCATCTATTTTATCATCTATCACTCGTCTGCCTGCTTAACAAATACACAACATTTACAATACATATTTATTTCATAATTGGCTCTAGAAAGTTAGTTTATATGCTATTTTACTTTCTTGTTTTTCCTTTCAGCTTACAAAATTTTCCATAATTTTAATTGAATATAATTATTTTTAATTAGTTTCTTAAATATATAGTAATTTAATCATTATAATTTAATTTTCCATTATTATAAATTAAATCTTGTTATTGTTTTTCTTGTTATTGTTTTACTTTCAATAATATTTTTTTGTCATTTAATAAAAGGCAAAGGTACCTACAAATGGAAAGCTTCTGGAAACATGTATGATGGTGATTGGAAATATGGCAAAAGAAATGGCTTTGGTACCCTTAGTGTCCCAGATGGTCATGGTGGATTGCAGAAACAATATGCAGGAGGATGGAAAAATAACAAAAGACATGTAAAATACTTAAACAATTTTGATTACTTTTCTCTTTGCAAAACAGTTATTGGTACTGCTGAGGTTAACTGGTCTGCTCATAAAAAATTCTTTTGGAATAATTTTTGTAGATTGGCATTCATTAGACCTTCTTCTAAGCATGACATTTGTCAGAAAGTAAAAATATTTATTTTTTTATCCTTTTAGAAGAAAGTTGTTATTCATAATATAAATACTGTGTCAAATTGATCTCTGACTTCTTAAAGAGTTATATGTACTTTGTTCTTATTTACAAATGTCAAGCTTGAAACTGTGCTTATATCTTTAGTAATTGCACATACTACTGAAGATTTACTTTTCCCAATTCAGAATTTTCTTCATTTTTTAAACAATTTTTTAAAAAGCTTAAAGTTTTTTGTCTTTTTGAGAAGAAGCATTTGTACAAATATTGATGTGCGGTGTAATAGATAATGAGAAATCAGAAAGCTGAGCTTGAATTACAGTCGGGTTTGTTACATTAACTTACATGCAAATACCCTTGGGGAAAAGTATGAATCCATCTCTTCTCCCCCAAGTATGGAGTGAATACCAGGACATGCTGGGTCCTGTAAGCCTTGGCTGGAAACCAGTTTACTGCAGGGAAAAATCTTCTGCCTAGTCAGTCATGAATCAAAAGAGACATGATCACTGATGCATGTGGCACTTAAATGACTAACTGTACAAACATTGGGGGATGATAATTATTTATCTGAAATGAATAACAAGTGGATACATAATCATTTTATGTTATTTATTCATTTAATTAAAAGACTTAATTTTATTAACATATCTCTGGGTATGTGAATCATTATTAAAGACATGCGTCACAATGATGGATATTTCTGAATCCTGTAAAAACTTTTTTAAAATTATTTTCCAAATTATTTAAAAAATGAAGAAATTCCTGAATTAGAAAAAGAGACAACAGTAGTAGCACACAGTTATCAATGATATTGACACAGTTTTAAAATTGATATTTGTAAATGAAAACAAAGTGCAAGTAACTCCAAAAAGTCAGTATTTGATTTCACACTGTATTTATATATCTGACACTGTATCTATATATGTGTATGCATAGAATATATCTAATCAGTATTAGTATTTATATAAATTTATATGCATATTTGCTTTTATTTAAGTAGTAAATTTTCTCTCAAGATCCTGAAAGAAAAATGGAATTCCAAATAATTTTAATTTCTTTTATTTAATATTTTTTGAATTTCAAGAAGTCCTGTTGACATAATTCAATAATTACAAAAGGCACAATATTTATATGTCTAGATTTCAAATAATCTTTGCTCATCATCAACATTTGTTTGCATTCCTTCTCAATTGTATATATTTGATGAGACATTGATGCTTTGTAGCCATTGACTTTTACTCTTTGCACCTTATTCATCTGCTGGAATGGAAATGCTAATGCTAATGTTTTTAAAACTATAAGGAATTCATTTATATGTTCTTTTGTTCATCAGCTTAGATAAAATGATAACTAACATTGATGGAAACATTTACCACTTTATTAAATTAAATGATAGAAAACTTAAAATGAAAACCTGTAGATAATATACATTAAATGAAAGTTACATTGCAAAATTAATCTTAAATGTATGCATGATATTTTAAAGTATTTGAAGTTGAATTTCAGGTGAATAATAATAAATTGTGTTTTCTTTATTTTAAGGGTTACGGTTCTCATTTCTATGGCCTTAATGAATATTATGAAGGTGAATGGTATGGTGGAAAACGAAGTGGGTGGGGACGAATGTACTATGCCGATGGCACAATATATGAAGGTGAATGGTATGATGACATGAGAAGTGGTCAAGGCATGCTAAGACTTGGTAAAGATCTTTGCAATTTTAGGTTTTGTTTATAATTTATTTAAATATTTTAATATTACAATTCATTTTAAAATAATTTTTAAAATTAATATTACAATTCATTTTAAAATTTTAATTTTCTTAAATCAGAAATTATTTTATTCATTCACTGAGACAAATTTTGTTAAAGTTTGTGAATAAACACATCATTCAAGAAACTTCCTATTTATTCTTGAGTTTATTTATAAAGCATTATATAAACACTATAAAGCATTTATATAACATTTATAAAGTTATATAAACACTGGAGAAAAACCATATCTAAATTTCAATCTTACTTAATTCCATAACTTTGAAATAAAATTTACAAACCTTGATTATATTTAAATCTGTAATATGTAATCAGAAAACTGTCAAAACTGTATAAAAATAAGAATAAAAAATAAGAATTAAATATATGTAACAATAACAGCTGACAAATATTTATATTTTATTCATTGTTTGTTTTAATCTTATTTAATCTTGATTGGTAAAAATGTTTGGTTATTAAATAAGAGAAAATTGTTTTATTTTTCTAGACATTAACTTTATTGAACAACATATTCACCATTTTGTTACATTTTCTTATGCCGTCTTTCAACCAATTTCATAATTCCATTCTTGAAAAACCCTTTTGTCCTCAGAAAAAATTACTTCAGTTGCTTTTTGTAGTCTTCCAAGGAATTGAAACATTTTCATTAAGAGATTTCTGTACAAACTGTAATAAATGGTAATGCAAATTTGCAATATCTGTTGAATACGGTGGATGAATGGGAACTTTTCAGTCAAATTGTTACAATCTTTGTTTAGCCACCAAAGAAACATGTGATCTCATGCTATTCTAGTGGATATGCTGGTGAAATTTTTCATAATCAATTCTGGATGAATTTCATTGATTGCTGTCTTCAGTTGGTCTAAATGGACTAAATACTTGTTTAAATCAATCATTTATTTCTATAAAAGGAGGTTATTGCAGTGGACTTATTTTCAATTCCACCATATATCCAGTATTACTGTCTTTGAATGAAAATTTACTGTTGGTATGATTAGTGGTGGTTCATTTCACTTGTTCCAAAATCCTTTGCAAGTATCCACTTTTCATGACCCATCACAATTTGTTCCTAAAACAGGATGTTTTCTTTAAATTTAAATAGTAAATTGTACATAAAATATCACAGTAGTTTTTGTCCCCTTTATGTGGAAGCCACACATCAAAATGACTAACATAACCAAACTGGTGAAAAATGATATTCAGCTGTTGACTTAAATAATTTGGCTATTATCTATATTGTATAGCATTAACTGGATTTGATTGCTATCAGCCTCACTACAATTTTAACCTCAAATGTCAATCATTATCTATCTTACTTATCATCATAAACTTCACTTCCTACTAACTATATTTATATCACATGACCCTTTCAGTAAGCCTCAATTTTAAGTGACTCTTGAACCTTATATAGATTGAATGTTATTTAAAAAGAGAGATTTGCCAGCCCCTTTTGACACATTTGATTGTTCACATCACCTTCTCAAATATTGTTTATTTTTTTCAATGTTTAAATCAATAAAAAATCTTATCAACCTCATTCAGTCTTTATAATGGGTTTTATTCTAAGAAAGTTGCAATATTTTGGGTTCTTTGAAATTTTTATAATAAATTTGTTTAAATAACTTCTTATTGTCTTGTAATTATAGATTAGGTTTCAATCTTTAATTTTCAAATATGTGACTTATAAAGTTATTAAAGTATAGTCAAAGAGTTTTGATTGATGAACAAATATTATTATTAGCAATTGTGTGTGTGTGTGTGTGTGTGTGTGTGTGTGTGTATATATATATATATATATATATATATATATATATATATATATATATATTGCTCAACCAGACTTTTATACCTAGAACTGAGGCCAGTACCATGAGCTTAGTAAGACAAAAATTGAACCTGATCTGACAATCATTTAATTTGAGGGTGGATCTCAACCAAATCTGGTTTTATTTCATATTCTATATTTTTCTTATATTTTATACATTTTACTACCAGATTCACTTTAGTTGGATCTAACCAACTATCACTGTATTTTGTTATATATATATATATATATATATATATATATATATTAAATAAAAACAGACCACTTTAAGGTTCCATGTAATAAATTATTTCACCACAGCCCTTTTAAAGGACTGCGGATCATCAGACTTTATTGTTCAGCAAAACTTGCTTTACATGGTATTGTTAAACAAAACCTCTTTAAAAGAATTCTTACTAACTAAACATAACTTATTTTATACATATTCATATATATATATATATATATATATATATATATACCGAAATAAAAAATACTCAAATATTTGTTAAAATCATAAACGTTAAAAAGTGCTCAATTTTAAGTAGGAAAACCAAACTTACAGAGCTATGTAATATCTTAAAAAGTTAAAAACGCTGACCAGAAGAGCCACAGTTTTGACTACCAAGGTCATGTCAGGTGGTATGTTCATCAAATTCATCAGAGCCAACACAAGAACTTAAATGCCTTCATTTGACACTGGAAGTGGGGGCAGTTGTCATGGAGTAAAGGGGAGGGAAAAAATATATATATAAAAATAAAGAAAATAATTAAAATTTTTTAAAAATTTTCCAACTTTATCCAGATTCATATAGCCTGAAAGTTAACTTCCTGATGTGTCTACATTTGGTCATGATCTCAGACCTCCCATTCAACAACTCAGTGCCAGCCTTGTATGTTGCAATAGCTAGTTTTCTCCTCCTGACACAACTTATACGAGTTTCCATTCACTTTGCTAGCCTTTACATTCCGTAAAATACTCCATTTAATGGCCGGGCTTCAGTTATTTTTTTTCACTAAAGCTCCAATAGTCTCTTGCCAGCTTCATATTGAACTTGTGTTCTGGAATTCTAAATGATGAGGTATGGTTATACCACCTCTTTTTAAATTGGCCCTCAGTGCAACCAGTGTATTTTTTTGCACTGCCATTGTCACTTTCTACCTCAGCACAATACACAATGTGTTCTGTACAACATACCCCATTTAATGGGGAATTATTTTTATCCTAGAAAGGGCCTTATTTTCCCCTCTCACATCCTCTTCAAGATTTGAATTTTTTTTTGCTCAATCTTTTGATAATCTTGCCTATGTTGTTAGTGCAACTGTAGCTCAATTTGACAGTATTGCAGTTAAATAACTTGTACAGCCCAGATGCTTTTCAGAAGTACTTATTTACAAGGTTAAAAAAAAATTTTTCCTATTTATTTTTACTTCCATGTTAAAGGGTGAGTTGAACCAGATAATATTCTTTTTACTTTTTCTATTGTCATCTGTTCTTGTTTTTTTTGGTCCTTGAAACACAGGCTGGCATTATACCCTGCCTCTCTTAACACAGATACATATATTTTCTTTTTTTTTTTATTGAATATTTCTTCATTTGAATAATTTTTTAACAATCTGCATTGTACGCCTAACGGGATATGTCTAATCACACTTGATTGGTTGTTGGATGCTGTATTAACGTATCTCAAATCCTTATTAGGATTTACGAAAGATAGTGAGGTTTAGTTCTGTGTCCAAAAACTGGACTACTTTCCTGTTGATATCCACAATGATCTTGAAATCCAGATCTTTAAATATCCTGTGTAGCTTTTTCCTGATGCAATCATTATTTCTTCTATTATCTTGTACCACCATCAGTCCATCATCCCAATATATTTCATGGTCATTGTTGGAGACAATTTTATTTATTTTATTTATGATGTATATTCCCATCAGTTAAGATACCTCTGCCCCATCATATGATCATTGGGGGACATCAAAATTACCCGCCTTGGATTTCTTAATCTATTCTTTATTTATTCTATTATTTTTATATTTTTTTAATTTTTTCCCCTCCCTTTCATTTTATTCCACTACAGCACCCCCTCCCTGAACAAAGCACCTGATGAGACCTTGGTGGTCAAAAACCGTGGTAGTGTTCCAGTCAGTGTTTTTATCTTTTTGACGATTGCAAAGAGTGTGAAACCTAGGGTCACAAACTCACAGCAATCAAACTAAATATAATATATATATATATATATATATATATATATATATATATATATATATATATGTAATTTCTTATTTGTCAGTAACACTAAGGATGAATATAGATTGTTTCAAATGAACAATTTATATTTTCTTTTTATTTCTTTCAGCATTTTCCTTACATAATCATTCAATCATCTAGAAATGTTTTTCTTTTACATTTTATTTTCAAAGACTACAATTTTTCATATAAGAAAACAAACTGCTACTAATGTCAAAAATGTATCATAATTGTAAAATAATAGAAATATTTCTTTATCGTCATTAAGGCTATTGCCTCATTGTTAAGAATATTTATAATTTTCCATCTTTATGCATAATTTGAAACTTGAAGTCAGTAGTAATATTTTTATTATGTTACATTTACTATTATGTTTTTCTATTTCCTCCTCTCATTAAACAAAGAAATTGTTTTAAATTAAACATTTTCAGCTAATGAAAACAGATATGAAGGATTATGGCAAAACAACATGAAAAATGGTCATGGGAAGTTCTTCTTCCTTGATACTGGTCAACTGTATAAAGGCGTTTGGGTAGATGATATACCTAAATGTGGTAAAATCATTGATTTCAATAGAGACAGTGCACCATACCCAACAAAATATCCTATTCCAAAGGTAAGATATCTAATTTCATTACAATATTTGAAGTGAATGATTTCATACCTAACAAGAATAATAACTTATTAAAAAATGCAGTGGCTAAAATAAAATTATATAATCGAAATATGGAAAGACAAGAAAAAAATATTCCAACAAAAATCTTTTACTAGCATGTCAAGTAAAATATAAAAGACCCATTTGTTAACAATTTAAAGACAAAAGCAGATTATAATGTCTACATTTATGGGTTATATGTATTAATACAATGTTATTTTATTAATATCAAAAGCTTTAAGTTGTATTGTATTTTCTTGGTTATTTTAATATGTCCCTCATATTAAATTAATCAATAAGTAAAATTATGTAACGATATCAACTGATCTTCATTGTCCTCCTGCTATAAATTAAAAGACACTACTTACATTATTTATTCATAAGTATTATTTCTCTTTCTACTATACATGGTGTCTCCTCAAATGCAAACTGCAGTAGCCTTGATCTCAATTTTAAGTTAAGGTTGTTTTTTGTTGTTGCTATAGCAGGATGTGACAACACAACTGTGAAATTTAGATATACTTTGATTTGGCAATTAGAGTCAACTGCAATGGCAGGACAAATGCTTTCCTTGGTGATTGGAGTTACCTGAAGAGTGTTTAAGGTTAAGTGGACTGATCTGTCCACTCAGAAAAAAATAGAGGAAAAATCTTTTAGAAGTAATTTTTGTAGATTTGCATTCATTAGACCTTCCTCAAGGCATCGCATTTGTCAGAATCAAAAGGTATTGATATTTTTTAGAATTTCAGAAAGGGGTTCCTGTTCATAATATTGATATAGTGTAAAATCATTTCTTAATATTTTCAGAGTTATTCTGAAATTATTTGTTATTTACAAATGTCAATATTGAAACTGTGCTTACGTTATTGATATAGGCATATGAAAATAATATTCTCTTTGCAAAAAAAAATTCTTTTAAATAAAGAACAAAACAGATAGATACATTTTTATGTGTTTTATTTTAAGAAAATATTTTAAACAAGCAATGACAATAGTTTATTTAATGAAATAGAATTTTCTTTTACATTTATTTACAAAAAGGTTCCTTGAAGAACAAACACATATACATAAATTCAAGTAGAGGACAAATGGTTATAATTTTAGGAACTACTTAAGCAGACTGGTCCACTCATAAAAGATTTGGAAGAGGATTTAAGATAAATAGTAATTAAACCCCAATCTGTGTGCCCCCAGACCAGAAAGAAATTCAGATATCAATGACGTAAGCACATCTTCAAACTTACCATTTGTTTTTTATTGATTGATTGCTTGCTTTGTTTTGGCTTCTCAAGGTTATTTTTCAGGTTATTTAAAGCCGGAGCATGTTGTTAGAATTGTAAGAATTCTTTTTAGATAATAAAGAATTTTTGGAACAGGTCCAAATATTTAACACATAGCAAGGGAGAGAACAAATAGATCCTTATCTTTCCCAAGAGTATCTGTCTATAAGTGAATATAACAAACCTGACTGAGATTGGTGCTTGGCTCTCTGATTTCCTATTTACAAACCGTTATCCAAAATTATACAACCTGCACATCTACACTTACAGCACCTGGTATTCACAAACAGTCACCAATCAAGATACTGATCAGGTCTATAGGTGGGAGAAAAGAGATAGATTCATCCCTTTCCCAAGAATAATTGTGTATAAGTAAATATAAAGTACCTGACTGGAATTGGAACTTGGCTTTCTGATCTCCAATTCCAAACAGGTATCCATACTTAGACAAACTGCACATCTGCACTTTAAGCAACTGGTATTCCCAAGCAGTCACCAATCTAGATAATGACAAGGTCCATAGATGGGGGAGAAGAGATAGATTCATACCTTTCACAAGTGTATTTGTGTATAAGTGTATATAACGAACCTGACTTGAATTGGAACTTAGCTCTTTGATTTCCAATTCCAAACCTTTATCCATAATTACACAATCTGCACATCTGCACTTTAAGCAACTGGTATTCCCAAGCAGTCACCAATCTAGATAATGACAAGGTCCATAGATGGTGGAGAAGATTATTTGTGTATAAGTGTATATAACGAACCTGACTTGAATTGGAACTTAGCTCTTTGATTTCCAATTCCAAACCTTTATCCATAATTACACAATCTGCACATCTGCACTTTAAGCAACTGGTATTCCCAAGCAGTCACCAATCTAGATAATGACAAGGTCCATAGATGGTGGAGAAGATTATTTGTGTATAAGTGTATATAACGAACCTGACTTGAATTGAACTTAGCTCTTTGATTTCCAATTCCAAACCTTTATCCATAATTACACAATCTGCACATCTGCACTTTAAGCAACTGGTATTCCCAAGCAGTCACCAATCTAGATAATGACAAGGTCCATAGATGGTGGAGAAGATTATTTGTGTATAAGTGTATATAACGAACCTGACTTGAATTGGAACTTAGCTCTTTGATTTCCAATTCCAAACCTTTATCCATAATTACACAATCTGCACATCTGCACTTTAAGCAACTGGTATTCCCAAGCAGTCACCAATCTAGATAATGACCAGGTCCATAAATGGGGGAGAAGATTATTTGTGTATAAGTGGGGAACCTGACTTGAATTGGAACTTAGCTCTTTGATTTCCAATTCAAACCTTTATCCATAATTACACCTGCACATCTGCACTTTAAGCAACTGGTTATCACCAATTAGATAATGACCAGGTCCATAAATGTAAAGATAGATTCATACCTTTCCCAAGATTATTTGTGTATAAGTAAATATAACGAACCTGACTTGAATTGGAACTTAGCTCTTTGATTTCCAATTCCAAACCTTTATCCATAATTACACAATCAAGCAACTGGTATTCCCAAGCAGTCACCAATCTAGATAATGACTAGGTCCATAAATGGGGGAGAAGAGGTAAGGCGATGCCTTTCCGAGGAGTATTTGTGTATAAGTAAATATAACAAACCTGACTGGAATTGCAATTCTGTTCTCTGATTTCTCTTTCTTAGCTATTACTCATTTCACTCCCCACATATACAAACTTACAGAACCTGCTACTTATAATTTATAAATAACAACTAGGCCAGATAACTCTTTAAAATATCAGTGATAAATTTTGGACTGTACTTATATTATAAAGGAGACCCCCCCCTTCTAAAATGATAAAAATTGTATATTTTTCAATTCTGTCAAATGATTTAGCCTAAGAAAGGCCTTATGAATACTAATCTATGAAAATTATCTCCTGAAAAATTTTTATTTTTTACTAGTGGAACAGTCTGTTTAAGTAATGATGAAAACAATAATAATATATGAAACTAATTTTTAATAAATACATGTAATTAAACACATTTTACTTACTAAAAGTTTGACTTTATAGAGTCAATGACAATTTAACACAAGTTTTCAATATTTTGAAATGACTCTGGATGGCGAATAAAATTCTTGTTATTTTTAGAAAGTAATTCTTAAACTATTAAATATAATTCTTATCTTAATTCTTTGTTTCTCTTGATAAATAGAACCAAACAGTTTTTAAAAATACAAATTTATATTTTATCCTTTGTAATTTAATCAGGTGGAGCTAAGTGATCCCGAGGGTGTTTTGGCAACAGCTGAAGACATGTTTCTCCCAGAGCAAGAGTGAATTTTCTATGACTTTTCCCATTTCATCTCTTTATGTAAGAACAAAATAACTATGACAGCTAAACAAATAGTTAAAGTAAAGTTCAAAATAGACACTTTCTTGAATTATTAATTATAGTTTGTGTAAAATTATTTGAGAAAAAAGAAAAATGTAAAATTTAATTTTATCTTTATTTGTTATCATCTTTCTATTTTGTTTTGAAAATGTTTTTATCTTTATAAATATGTGTGCATAACACTATTCTTCATAATTTCATAATAAAACTGTACATTTATGAAGTAAATATTCCAGATGCTTTTGAAATATAATTAAGTATATCAATTAAATTAAATTTACTTTAGCAATATATAACTATAGATATAGAGAGCATTAAATAAATTCTCTTAGTAGATTGAATAACAAGAAATTAAAAACCATGCTTTAAAATTCTGTTTGACTGAAGTTCTTTTTGATGTTTCAACTAAATTAGAGAGATTAGTATTTTGTTGAATCACTTACTTATAACACAGCAGTTATGAAAATGGGATACATTGATTAGTATGACTGACAAAATGCTTTCAGTATATTGACAATTGTATATCACCAGTTTTATGCTATGTGCTTCAGGTTTTGAGTAAATCAAAAGTTATAGAAGAGTATGCTAAAAGCAAGAATAATATTTTCATTTACTTAAAAGATGAGTTTAAAAAATAAATGTCAAATTTATTAAAAGAAATTTGAACTCAAATTTGCAATGTGTGTTTTAATGATTTCAAGATGGATGAACAGATTTTGAGACAAACTGAAGTTTGAATTTTTGGGGTGAATTCTTAAGAATAAAAATTACTAAATTGGAGCAAGTTCTTTTTCTGTATTTATATTGAATAAGAATATATATTGTGAATATAAAAAAAAGAAAAATGTTTAGAAGCCTCTGTACGGTCACAATACATACATGCACACAATACACATTTAATATTATAATATTCACATAGTTTGTCAACTTATCTTCTTGTTTGGCTGTTTTATTATTTGGTTTAATAATCTAGCACTTACAGATTATTTGTCATGAACTTTTTGTGAGTATTTTTCAACTGAAGAAATTGTGACATTGAAAAATATGTGGTATTCAGAATGCTATTCGTATATGGAGTGTTGAAGTGAGTGCAAATTTGGCTTTGTAAAAATATTCAATTGATCCACAAAGAAAAAGGAAAAGAAAAGTACAAAATTAGATAAAGTACGAATTTAAAATTTTTATATTCCAAAAATTTTTGAGGTGTTTTACAAACATTGTTTTCTGTTTTTCTTTTTTAAATCAAGTTTCTTCCAGTGAAGACAGCTTTTATACAACAGGAAATAGACTAAAAAACACAGTAAGATGTCTTACTGATTCTTCTTACTACTTTAACTCAGAACTGTTGCATCCAACTGCTACTCAGACTATCACATGGACTGCCTACTTGGTACATTGTCCTTTCTTACTGTGCAAACGTAATTGTAGACACAAAATGAATGCAAATATTTAACAGAAAAATGGTAGGCTCTATTTCAAAGTGTGTTACTTGAAGAATATAAAATTTCTAACTTAATAACTATATATGCTTAAAATCTAAAACTTTGCAGAGGAATGATTTCATATCAGTTTTAAATCCTGTATAAATTTTGTTCCTTGTGCTGACAACCATACATTCTCTCTTCTTGCAGTTAATGATCAGTCTTTTCTTCTCACTTTCCTTTATTACATCCTCTAGGAGTTCCTTTCTATATCTGCTATCAGCACTGTCATTTGCACATCATTATGTTGTTAAGATTGTGGCCACCAATAATAAATCTTGGTAGGATTTCTAGTTCTCTCAGGATTTCCTTGATGTAATGTTTGAATAGGTCTGATGAGATGACACATATTTCTTTCTATTTTTATATATTTACTGAATTCATTTTCTATCCATATACAGGCTCCCATATATGTTCTGGATTATTCTAATATCTTTCCCAAATAAATGGAGCTTACTCAGCAGCTCAAACAGTACTTTGTGTCCTACTTTATCTAATGCTTTTGTATAACCTATAAAACATAGGTATACATGCTTCTGCATTTATATTGCTCTGAATGATATCATTCTGACAATAAATATCACATTCTTTGTTCCAGTGTCTTTAACAAAATTGCACCGTTCTTGTCCTATTTCCAATTTAATTCTGCTACTTGATCTATTCATCAGAATTCAGATGATAAGTTTCATTATGTGGTTCATTAGCGTCATTGTCCAATGGAGTTCACATTCATTTACACCTGTCTTCTTAGGCAATGCTACAAAAATAGATCTACTTAGGTTTTCCAGTACACCACCACTTTTGTATATATCATTTATTATTTCCGTAATTTTGTTAAAGCCAAAATCATCTAAGGCTGCCAGCATCTCTATTACAATTCTGTCTGATCCTGATGCTTTGTTCCTGCTCAATTTGGCTAGTGCTGATTTCACTTCAGACTTTAATATTTATGGTCCTTCCATATTTTTGTGCATTGTGGGTTTTCCTCTTTCATCATGAAAGAGTTTTGTGATGTATTCATTCCATCTTTTAAGTATTATTTTACTTTCTCTAATATCAACATTCCCTCTTTTGATTTTATACATACTGTTGATAAGCACATCTTTTGTCCTGTTATTTCCCTTATATTCTTTTATATTCTTTTATGCATATCTGCTTTATTTGTGATTCTCATTCTTTCTATTTCTGCACACTTTTCATTGAACCATTCCTCTTGTCTTCATTTTTTTCTAATTTATTTGTGAATTATCCCATATTCTGTAACATATTTTGGTATTGTTTGCTGTCTCCTTTTCATCATATCAAGGATTTCATCTGTTATCCATTACTTTTTATCTTGTCTAGTTTTCTTTGAAATGTTCTTTTTTGCTGATGCAATTTTAGGTTGTTCAGAAACCTGTCATATAGTAATTTGAGTGATGCCTCAGACATCTTCAACTTGCATAGTTTTGCTCTAAGATGACATATCACCGGAAGTTGGTCACACCTGCAATTAGCACTTGCATACATTTTGCAGTGTAAAACTGCATTCCTGAATCCCTTATTGATAATTATGTAGTTGATTTGCTTCTGTATTTATCCTCCTAAATTTCTCTATGTCCATAAACATCTTTGGTGTTTTGTAACCAGTTTCTGGCTATTATCTGGTTATTTGCTATACACTATAAGTACCATTTTTTTTGCACATTTGTTACAGGTTCCTTGTCTAAATTTTCAAACTATTTCAATATCTTGTTCTTTCCCTTCTTAGACATTCAAATTTTGCATGCTTTATTAAGCCTTGGTGCTGTCCACTGTGCAGTAAAACTTCAATTTTTTCCTCCATGCTTTGTGCTGTTGGTGCACATACAACTACAATGGATATATTAAAAGGTTTCCCTTTCAGTTTAACTGTAAGAATCCTATCAAATAAATTTAAATAAAAAGACAATTTTATTTTGTCTGTAACTGATTATTTAATAGAATATATTCTAATAATCTGTTCACTATAATTTGAATCTAATTTTATTAAATCTTAATTTATACAGTTTTTTTAAGTTTTACTTCACAAACACTACACATTAAAATTCTAGTTCCTAAAAGTTTTGCCACAATGTTAACAGAGAAAAATATTTCAATTAGTTAATAATAAATTTGTATGTGCAGCTGAACTACTGGCAGTATAATCAAGGTGGTGATAATACAGTAATGCTGACTTCCTCAAATGAAGTTAACTGCTAAGGAAAATGATTCCTGCAATGGAATCAATGACTATGTGTCTGTGACAAAAGCAAATCTTCAGGTCAGAAGAAATTAGCTGTAGTTTGACAGAGAGGAGTGGGCTTGGCCAGGTCTACTTGCCCAAGACATACTATGCATGAATAAACACTTCATTAAATTTCATCTCAAATATTGGCAGGCAACCAAGACATATGAAGGAAGCTATATCAGGTACTCGGTTGCACAGAAACCCTACAACTTCATACAGTCATGGGATGGCTGCTGCTGTTACTGCTTCTGTTGCTGTTGATAATGACATGACGACGATGATGATGATGATGATGATGATGATGATGATGATGATTTTTCTTTACCAAGAATTATTTATTAATGAAAAACAAAAGAATAATTTTAAAATTTTTTGAGTGAAAATATTCTCTATAAAAGAAATAGAAATGATATTTATCTGAATTAAGAAACAATAGAATTTGGAATTATTTCAGCATCTTTGAATCTGATTAAACCAGAAGAAATCTATACACAATTAATTGGTATGTTTCTTCTACTTTCAGTTTCAGATTGAAATTTTTCTACTTTGTAAAGTACTTCTTTGATTATCTGGACACCTTGTAACAGAGTTTGAAAAAATATGTTTGGATAATTCAAAATTTCAGATAATTGAATACTTAAATTATCAAAAGAGAATGAAGAAAAAGTCATTTTCTTAAAGAAATTTAAACTTTGTCATCAAATAACATTTTCAACCTCTTTGTTCAAGGTTTTGTCCAGTTTATTTTTGATGAAAATAATGTGTCAGTTTATGTATGTTCCCCTTCTATTTCCTATTGAAGCATGATTTATATATATCACACACATCTGAAGCTTGCATAACCATAATCCCCAGTGTGACCAAGATGTGATAATACAAATGTAAGTTTTTTGGATAAAAACAGCGAGGAAATTAAAAAAAATTAATTGAATTGATTTTAACAATGTTTTTATCAAATGTTGTATGTAGTTTTCTAAATTCTGAAAACATTTGCCCAAGATGAAATATTAGAATATATTTATTTTATACTAGCCAAATTACCCATGCCTTGCTGTGTGTCACAGATTTTTTTGTAAAAAAATGATGATTGATTTTAAATCATTGTTATAATTTGTAGAAAAAAATGATGCATTTCAGTATTACTCACTGATCTTGCCGATGTGACCTCCATCTTCTGGCTTTCTCCTATATTTTGATAGAAGTCATTCCCTTGTTCAAATTTAAATTTAACAGCTTGATTTGATCCCTTTGACAGGTATTTGATGCAATACTCAGTTGAATTGATAAGCAAATTTCAACTATTGATATGACAGTTGAATTGTTGGAACAAATATATTTTGTAAGGCACTACCCACTGATTGGTGATTTCTTACTCAATTTGACCTCCATATTATCTCATTTTGATCTTGCTGATGTGACCTCCATCTTCTAGATTTCTCCTCCTATATTTTCAATAGGATTCATTTCCTTGTTCAAATTTAAATTTTAAATCAAAGGGAAAGTATTTTCAGTGGCTGGGGAGGGGGTTGTGATCAAAATGAAATATATGTATCCAGGTACCCTAGGAGTCATTTCCTTGTTCAAATTTAAATTTAATTTAAATCAAAGAGAAAGAAATTTTCATTGTGGGTGGTGCCCTCGGGGACCCCCTTTGGTCAAAATGATCTTGCTGATGTGACCACTATCTTCTGGCTTTCTCCTTTTATCTTTTAGATAGGAGTCATTCTCTTGTTTAAATTTAAATCAAAGGGGAAAAAAAAATTCAGTGGAGGAGGGCCCCCCCTCCCAGGACCCGCTAAAATCAAAATGAAATATACTTATCTAAGTTCCTTAGGAGTCATTCACTTGTACAAATTTAAATTTTATTTATATGAAAGGGAAAAAAAATTTCAGGGGGTGTCCCCCCTCCCCAGGGTGAAATGGTCATCTGAATGGGGTGATAGTCTCATTTTTATGTACTTCATATGTGTGTGTGCATCTAGGAAACAGTTGTCCTAACCACTTTTTTATATTCCTCTGAAATATGGACTGCCTATCAAAGACACATTAAGGGCTTAGAGCATTTTCACATTTTGTGCCTGAAACAAGACTGCCAATTGAACATCAATTGGCAGTCTTGTACACCAGACACAAATGTCCTACAACGTACAAACATAGCCAGTATAGAGAAACTGCTTCTCCATAGTCAAATGTGCTAGACAGGTCATCTGATAAATATGGAGGATGACAGATTTCCTAAAAGACTTTTTATGATGAGCTGATACAAACTAATCAACCTGCTCATAAGCCCAAACATTTCAAGGATGTAGCTAAATGTAACCTATAGACTCTTGGCGTTAATGTTGAAGATGGAAAACTGTTGCTGGAAATAGATCTGGCTGGAGAAGTTTTGGGAATGCTGCAGCAACTTTGAGAAGAAGAGAATTGAGCATTCCAACAAAAAGCATGCCATTAGGGAGGGAAAAATAGAGTCCATCCCAGAGCTATTAGGATACCAACACACTTGCAGTATTTGTGGAAAAGTCACCCTCTCGACTACTGGTTTAGCCAGTCAAAAGAGATCACACCGGAGAGATCAGGTGTAAACTCCTGTGAATGCAACCCTACCAGAAAGACTTGCTAATTACTTGTACGAGTTTTGTGACAAGGTTTTGTAAATCTTTTGCAGGACTCAAATGTTACATGATTGTACACAAGCAAGTTTCCAACATAGGTAAAACAGACAAACTTTATGTTTGCCATGTGTGTAAGAGAGGTTCTAAAAGTAAAGCTGGCCTTAAAAATTGTATAAATGATGGAATTGTATAAATGATGGAATTAATAAAATTCTGAATGAAAAATACAAAAAAAGTTAGCAAGTGAAAAGATACAAAAGATCCATTATTATAGTTAAACTAACCATAATTTCCATGCCTCAAAATATTATAGGTTTGGTTTTCTTGACTGATAAAGTGTTTTCCTTATGATTCAGGTCTAGACTTAACATGTTATCCAAGCCTCAAACCAGGACAGTTTTCAGTTTCATTATAGGTTTTGTTTCCTTCTATAATAAAGTAGTTTTCATTAACCAACACAACACCCCTTAAGTTAAGCTTCAGGTCTAGCTGTATCCTATTTTCCAAGCCACAACCCAGGGTAGTTTTCAATTTTTATTATAGGTTTCATTTTCTTGTCTAATAAAGTGTTTTCATGTACCAACACCTTAAGGTTCAAGACTAAGACACATACATAAAAAAAAGAAACAAACAAGAAGAAAAAAATGATTACTGACACACCAAAATGAATTAAATTCTCCTCCTATGTGCATGAATAGAAATGTATGGTAAAAAAAAAAGTGTACCTGGAAAATTCAGCAATGGAAAACTTGGTAATGGAGACTTTGGTAATGGAAAATTTGGTAACGGTAAATTTGGTAATTTTGACAAGGTAGGAATATTTGGTAACTATGATATTGTAGTTGCGTGAATATTTAAGATTGTGCTGTAAATAAAATATGCAATATCCACAAACATAAAATTATAAGAAATGGTCAAATGGTAGCAATATTCAATCATGACAAAAAATACATGTTTGAAACAACAGATTAAATTTTATATACACAATTTACAATTTCTTTGTTTGTAATGATGTGTGCAAAGGTATATTTTAGAGAAAAAGGTTTCTGCTGTTTCAGAAATGTTCAATGTCTAAAAAGTTGTCTGCCTTTGATTAAAAAGGTTGAAAGATATTGAGTGAAAAAGTTTGTTCTATAAATTTTTCTAATTTCTTATAAAGGAAGTTTGCTTCTTTGGCGGCACATAATTCCCATGTGTATCTTTCACATGTGTGAGTCTCAAATGCAATGAAAATTCATTTACTGTTTCTATTTATAGTTTTATTAACAACAAAATCGGCTCCAATGAGGCTTGGTAGCTGTTGTGAATTTTTCTGAGAAATGCATGGGCGAATGTTGTATTTTTTATTTTTTAGCCAATAGGATTTCTTGAAACATTTAAATTAGAGATGGATTTGAGAAAGACTTTTTACGTTGGTTGAGCCTATTTTTGCACAAATTTTGACTGTTTTGTTATGGAAATTTCTTGAAGTTTATTTTTATTTAACAACCAATGAAATTCAAGAAAATGTTTGAAATTGAAATGAGGGTTACTAAAATATAAAAGTCAATTGAAAATTGATTTTAGGACTGTTCTGGAGTGGAGATTTGGGTGATGAGGCTATGTAATTTTTGCTTCTTTAAAAAGAAATAACTATCTAAAACTTAATTTATTTAATACTTTTTTATTAAAATAATTATTTGAAAAGAAGATACAACTTCAACTTAGATAAATCAATTTTATTTGCTTGAAAACAATATAGTAATTAAATAAATATTTATTTAAAAATATTGGAGCAGGGTTTAACCTCCTAAACTCCCAAACTAGAAAGTATGGTCTTTGTATTGTTGCATTGTGGTTTTATCTGAGCTGGAACCCATGATTTTTTTAGTTAATACTTATTTAAACACATGGGAGGGTGGGGGCTAGACCCCTCTAGAAAGTATGGCCTTGGTATTGTTGTAGTGGAGTTTTATCTATATCCCCATAGTTAATAATACTTTTTAAAAAATATTTGGGAAGGATGCCTAACCCACACCCTTAGTGCAAGTAGGGCCTTGGTATTGTTGTAGTGAGGTTCTATCTGGAACCCACAATTTTTAGTTATTTAAAAATATAGGGGAGGGAGGCTTAGCCACCAAATCCCCACTCCAGAATGGCCCTAAAATCATTTTTCAATCGACTTTTAAGTCATAGCTTAAGAGATTTCCTACTTTTTCAATATTACCAAATTTTCTGTTATCTAATTTTCCATTAGTGAATTTTCCTAAATTCAAAAAAAGGAAAGAGAAGTAATAAAATATAAATTTCAGTCAATAGAATTTCTAGAAATACAAAGTGATTAGATTTCTACTAATTATATGAACAAAGCTTGACAAAGGAAAAAGTTTAGTGCAACCAAAAATAGTCTTTTAATGGATATTTCATTATGAAGAACTAGTTTCAGCAACATTATATATATATATATATATATATATATATATATATATATATATATATATATTATAAATTAATTGATTTGAAATATGGTTTTAAACCATATTTTAAATCAATTAATTTATAATATTAATGCTCTGTAAATTTACATTGACCACTATTTTGTAAAAATAAAAATATCTATAAGAACACCAGATTATATATCTTACTGTTCTTTCTTTTATATATATATATATATAATGTGTGGATGGCTAGTATGACACACACTGCAACAAAAACTATTTGCACTATTTCTTTTGCTTAAAAGTCACAAAAATAAAAATATTAAATATTTGCATAATTGAGTAGCATATATTACTCATTTTATTACTATTACTGTGGAAATGCTGTTTGTGTTTAGGTAGAAAACACATGTCTCCCGGTATATTTTTCCCACAACAATTATTGCGGACTGAAATATGAGTCTGGGTAATAAATGTAAAGTAACAACAAAAGTATATATAGAACAAATGACAATTTATTTTTACCAATAGTATACAATGATAATAGAAGTGAACTACATCTTATTGTCCAAGAGAAAAATAAAAAAAAGAGGGACTAAGAATGTCATTACCTATTTATAGGCTTAAGGAGCAAGCCCCTACTGACAGTTTTTAATGAAGTAAAGTTTAGTGAAATAACACACACTATAAATTAAATATATTTTATTGCCAATTTTTACTCTATCAAAATATTATTTACTTTATTACTATAATTATTATGAATTTAATGTGATTTGTTTCTGTCCAGAAGAAAAAAATTATTTTTCTAGTAACTTTTTTCTAAACAAGTGCTAAGTACCTGATATTTATTTATTTTTTTTGGAATTGGTAAAATAAATGAACAATAATATTTTTATACATTAAAAACAAAAACCAAGAACTTTTATATAGTACCATTTTATATAACATCAAGGGAAGATGGAGTTCAAATTAACTATTTAGTACAAGATCTAGTTAGGATCATAATGGAAAACGAATGTAGCAAATAAACTCATAGAAAAAAAAGAGCCATAGGTAGAAAAGTCATTGTTATTATTTATAATAAGCAAGTAGTATTTTGCTGAATTAAATATTGATTTATAGTAATTAAAGTGATATTTTAATAAACTAGTTTAATAAAATGTTACTTACTTCAAAATATAAGTAAATTTGATTTATTTAAAAATATATGAACATCAAAATGCTACTTATATTAATTCAACTATTACCTGTTTTAAATGTAAATATTATTTATTTTCTATATGAATTTTCATACCTACAAGATTAAGTTAGTATTTTAATGCGTAATTTTCCTACTTTTATAAAATGTACATTATAATGTTTCATTTATAACTCTTTATGACCTTTAATACATTTTCTTAAATGTGTTATGTTGACCTATATTTAATTTGTAATTTTTAAAAATGAATTTGTGACTAAACAATTTGGGGGCAAAAATAAAATATTCAGGATCAATAAAACATATAATTACTTTTTTTTTTTTTTTAAGAAAAATATTTATTATATTTTTGTAGGAAAGGTTTTTAACATTTCCATTTTATAAATAAAAAAAGAAAATGATATATGACAAAACCTATTCAGATAAAGCATGAAGTAAAAATATTATTGATATTATCATGTAAAGAAAGGTGTTTAACTGATCTCATATTCAAATAACACACCTTTAAGGCATCTACTAACAATTGTTTTTATAAAAGAAAATGTAATGAAAAATTTGCAAGTGCCATTCTAGTGATTTTCTTATATATTTTCATTTCAAAATAAAACTTGTCTATCTTTTTGGTTTTTACACAACTAAACATCATGAATTTAAGCATCTTTAGTTTCTGTTATTTTTTCTTAACATGCTTTTATATTTGCTAAATAAAAATAATATGAGTGAAGTAGAAGAAAAAAATCAACATGGGTTTTTAAAATTAAAATATGAAAACTAAAATAACATCCAATATAATTATCATAAAATATAGATGAAAATATATTCTTCATAAGTTATTTGTTGCTTGATAAACAAATAAAATACACAGATTGTGATAGTAAAAAAAATATTAAAAAGAATGATAGAATGTTATTATATAAAAGTAAAAAAATTCATTTAAAAGTAAAAAAAAAAAAGATTTCATAAATTAATTGTAAAAAAAATATTATTTGATCAAAAGATAAAAAAGTAAAAAGATTCATTAAAAAGTAGACAATTCAATAAAAAAGTATAGTTCTCCCTAAGTCAGCATCTACAGGGTGTTCCAAAAGTTGCATTAACATTGATAACCTTGTAAATTTTATATTTATTTGCTAAATGGAATCATGTTTCTATATGTGACAATATATTATTAAGAAATTTTATTGGTCAAATTATGGAAGATAATGTCATGCAAATTTTCCCTGGTTGCTATTTCACAAATGTGTTTTCTGCCAATTGTCACATGACTTTTAGAACAACCTGTGATCAAAAAATGATATGTTCAAATGTTTGGAAAATGAAATTATGCAGACAATTCAATAAACTATTCTTATTTTTTTTTAATCAGGGATAAATTAATGAAAAATGAGAAAAAATTATTTGACCTGATGTTTGAAAACTAAAAAATTAACTATATATGAAAAAATATTATTTGATGCAGGGTTCAAAAACTGAAATGATTTATTTAAAAGCAGCCCCTTCAATAATCATATGTCTTGTTCTTTGA
Source organism: Acanthosepion pharaonis (assembly GCA_903632075.3). NCBI lineage: Eukaryota > Metazoa > Mollusca > Cephalopoda > Sepiida > Sepiidae > Acanthosepion > Acanthosepion pharaonis. The sequence continues at coordinate 378,697 of CAHIKZ030001803.1, forward strand.
CTCAGCAAAAAAATTAATTAAAAAAGAGAAAAATATTATTTTATTCAGGCTTAAAAACCTGAAAGGAATTATTTTAAAACTGATCATTCCATAAACAAGTTTAATTCTCTGACTCCATAAGAAATAAATTGAAATTGAAAAAAAATTATTTGGTCCATGGTTAGAAAACTGAAAGGATTTTTTTAAAAGCAGACCATTCAATAAATAATTTTTGTTCTTTGACTGTACAATAAATTAATCATAAATGACAAAAATATTATTTGATCCAGGGTTAGAAAAAGGATTCATTTAAATGCAAACCATTCAATAAATAATTCAATTTCTTTGAAATTCAATATGCAAGTTTAATTCATATTCAGCAAGAAATTAAATATAAAGTAGAAAAAATATTATTTGATTCAAGGTTATAAAACAGAATGGATTCATTTAAAAACAGCTCATTCAATAAGAAAATCTAGTTCTTTTAGTCAGACTGAAATCAGCTGAAAATGAAAAAAAAATATTTGATTTAGGATTAGAAAACTGAATAGATTTTTTTAAAAGCAGACAATTCAATAGACCTGTTTCATTCTTTGACCCAGGAAGAAATTAATTATAAATGAGAAAAATTATTTTTTGATACAAGGTTAGAAAAAGGATTAAATGCAACCATTCAGTAAATAAGACTAGTCCCTTGTCTTGAAAAATACTTGTTCTGGTGCATAATGGGAGTTTCCATATTTATTTAACTATTTTTAATAATCTAATTTTTTTTTCTTTATTCATAATTATCATTCTTATCTATATTTTAAAGTAATTTTATTACTTAACTTTTAAGTTTTCTTTTATTATTAGTTATTTTGGTTTCATACTCCTACATAGTCTAGTACAAAGGGCTAGAGGTTATTTAGTGAATTATTTGTTGCTATCACTACACAATTCCCCCCCACCTGCACAGAATAAGGAGTCATTCAATAGTAAAAATATTCATTATATTTCTTCCATGAAACAGTTCTACCAGATGAAGTTTTCTTTGGAGTTGGACTGTTTATTTTCTCTACTACATTAGTAGTGATATGCATTTGTTTCTCCAATTTACAAATATTTTATATTTTCTTAATTTGTTTAACTTGTTTAGGTATTACTATAAAAGGATTTAAACTATCAACAGATACTTGAGTATGTACATCATTTATTTTGATCAGATAATATTTACGAGATTTCTCAAGCACTTCAAAGGGGACCTATATAGGGGACTTCAAGAGGCTTGTGAATCTTATCTATTCTGATCCATACCTTTTTGCACATTCTTAATTGTTCTGGGACGTACATTTTATTATCGTTATGATGATAATTATTGTTTAAATATCACAGTGATATGGTCCTTAATAGTTCTTTTGTGAAATTCTGAATAATAACTGTATCATTTTGTACTGTCTATAAGCAATCATGATATTAATATTTATGTATCAGTATAGCATTTGTAGAGTTGGGCATATTATGAATACCTAGTAAGACCACTGGTAAGGCTAGCAACCAGGACATTTTTCTTTCCACAATTGCAGTTTTAATGGTCCTGTGTGACCATTCAGCCAGACCATTAGTCTGAGGATAGTAGGCAATAATTCTTAACCTAAAAAAACTGAGTAGTTTTGCTATTTCTGCAAATATCTCACTTTTGAATTGTCTACTGCAATCAGTAATTACATGAAGTGTAATACCCCATCATGTTATTCACACATTAAGAAAAGCTTGAACTACATTTTTAGCTGTTATCTCTGTCATAGGTTTTGCTTCTATCTACTTGGTAGTGTGTTCAATGCATAATATGTATCTGTATGGACTATTGTAGGGATCATTAGTATTTTTAACTGGAGGTAGTAGTCCAACAATATTAATATCGTGTTCAATCTATCTGATGTGATTTTCTATAGGTTGAATATGTGTTCTAATGTGTATATTAATTTTTGCTCACTAACATGCTTCACATAATAAACAGAATTTTTTTTATTGTCTTAGCATCTCAGACCCAAAATATCTGGCTTTGAACATTTTTCTAAATGCCCTGATTCCAGGATGTGCTATAGTATGTATACTATCAAATATAAACTCTAGTATTGAAGTAGGGATAAATGGTCTTCGGTAGGATCACATGAGAGACATCACATAACATGAATTGTTTTTCATTAGCAAGGTTAATTTTTTTAGATTCTGAAAGGTGTCAATTTCTGTGTCTACTGCTTGGGCTTCTGCCAGTGAGATGCTAAGTTGACTTTCATTGCAAAAGTGGGCTGTGACAAACAAACAGCAACTACGGTGTGTTTTCCTTTTATGTGTTCAACATCAGAGATATACTCAATTAGCAGGGCTAACTGGCATTGTTGTTCATCTGACTGGGCCAAAGTGAAGCTGTAAAAGAATCCACACAGGCATTTATGGTCAATTAATAGTAACATTTGCTGACATTCTATAAGGTGGCAAAAATGCAATATTGACAAATATGCAGCAAGTAATTCTTGATCAAGTGTTGAATATTTTATCTGTGTTTGTGAAAGTTTTTTTTTGAGAAAATTCCTATGGATATAGACTTGCCATTTATTAATTGATGTAGTGCTGTACCTATTGCAAATTCACTGGTATCAGTAACCAGTTGGTACAGATAGGTTGGGGGAAATTAGGTTTTTGACAATATTATTGAATTTTTCTAAGTCTATTATTTTGTTTATTGTATTTGAACCATTTGCAGAATTCCTCACTTTTTTGTTAATGGTAACATTAAATTTTGGTATTCATTTTCTATAAAAATTTGTAATTCCTAAAAATCTACATAAACTTTTAACATGACTTTGTTGTAGGAAAGATTGTAGATTTCTGATTTTTTTTTTTTTTTTTTTTTTTTGCTGTTGGTTTAATACCATTGGCATTTATATTATAACCTAGAAAGTCCAGGAATTCAACATTAAATTCACATTTAGAAACAGACACTTTAATGTTATTTTTAATTAAAATGTTGAAAACATAATCTATATCATGCATGTGTTTATTTTCACTGAAGATTAGTATGTTATCTATATGGATTAAAACAGTCTAGATTGGCAAATATTTTGTCCTTGAATCGCTGAAAAGTCACTGCTGTGTTTTTTAAACAAAAAGGCATGTAGTTGCATTCATGGAGTCCTAATTAGGTGGTTAGAGCAGTTTTTCTTATGTCATCTACATGCATCTTAATTTGTTGATAAGCATCAAATGTTGACCTTAGAAAAATGGGTTTTATTTGCTAGGTTGGTAGAGAATGCCTGCAGATTTGGAACAGGATAAGCAGTCAACTTTGGTAATGCTATTTAAGGCTCAATAGTTTCCACAACATCAGTAGCTACCGTCACTGGCCCATCCACTATTTGATTACAATGTTATTTCATTCTCTTGTAGTTTTTGTTTGTGCCATGTTATGTTTTTCCTTCAATAGTTTTCTTGATTTTGCAAAAACTACTTGTGTCAATATGGTGATATGCACCATGATATGTGTTAGTCAATTGTCTATGAGGTGAAACAATGTCTAGATATTTATCAATTATTTTTTTTATTTGTTGAGGCGCTTCTATTTTGTTAATAATTTTGTTAACACTAGAAGTTCTTGTTTGAAGGACTTTTTTCTCCACATGACTGGATTGTATATTGTTGTTTTTGCAGTCTGTAACCAGTTTGTGGTGACTCAGGAAGTCAAATCCAAGTAGAGCGTTGGTAATGTTGGCTATTATGAATGTTCACAGGAAGTCCTTCAAAGGCTGGGGATTCCAATTTCCATGTTGGCTTGACCGCAACATTTTATTTTCATTTGCGGTCGTGAGTGATACTAGCATTGGATCTATCATAATTCTGTTCACACCTGACAAAGGGTGTATCAATATACTCACATAAGTGTCAACTGTTAATTTTAAACTTGCTGCTCCTATTTTGAATCCAATTCTAGTAACAGTGAACTTAGCAGGGTGGCTGAAGTTCACTCAGTTTCCTGCTTTGCTCTTTATTGGGCTTGAGGCTCTTGAACTGGGGAGCATTTGTATGTTCTGCTTTTGTGCACACTTGCACCAAAGCTTGCAAGTTCTGGCCCTTTGACCAAAGTAAATATGTGTGCACAACATATTTTCATTTTTTGGTCAGTTCTGTAGTACTTCAAACCCAGAGGCTTCTGTGTATTATTCTCCTTCTTGATGAAGTCTGTGGTTTGTTTCCCATGTGTCACTTTAGGTTATTGGGTGATGAACACTGAAGCATTTTCTAATGAGTTGGTCTCCATTGTAATAACATGTGGTAGAAAAATATTTTGTGTGTGTATGTGTGTATGTATCTTGAGAGCGACTGTTTGTAATTCAGGTTCAATATTTCAATATTTTACATCTTTTTTCTGTGTACTTCAGATTCAGTTTTTATATATATATATATATATATATATATATATATATATATATATATATATATATATATATATATATATATTTGTATATTCCAAAATACATATACACATACAGAGATAAAAAGGTTTTGCTTATATGGTAGTCGCCACTGGGTATGAGGTGGGGGGGGCCACGGCAGCCAAACAAGAGAAAAATGTTATTAGCTTTTATGAGTGTCCTTAGATTTAGAAATTTTGAAAAGCCTGTATCATTTTTGCTCTTGTATATAAATACTTGTTACAAAATAAAATCCTTACATTTGCCTTGATAAAAGTCCCTCAGAAGATGAAATACATTAACTAAGATTAGTTTTCCTTTTATCATTCTTCATAATATTATCATATCACATGTTGACAGGGAAAAAATTATAAATCTAAACTAATATTTTATTAAGTTTTTATTTCATTTTATCTTTTTTTTTCAATTACAATTCAATGAAAGTTTAAAAGTGATACTTGTTACTTTTTTCTCCTTTGCTTATTTTATTTCATTAAAATGTGTGTAGAGACAATATTTGATCCCATTTAATGGCAATAAGTAACTAAGATAAAAACATTTTAATTATGCTTAATCATTAATACTGCCATCTTGTTTAGGATGATAAATTTGTCATTAATTTATAATTAATTTCTTGTTATGATGAAGAACTAGACTTGTTTGTTGGATGAACTGTTTTTTAATTAAATCCATTCAGTTTTCTAAGTCTGGTTCAAATAATATTTTTCTCATTAATAATTAATTTCTTGCTGAGTCAAAGAACTAGACTTGTGGATTCAATGATCTGCATTTAAATGAATCCTCTCCATTTTTTAACCCTGGATCAAATAATTTTTCTCAGTTATAATTAATTTTTTTGCAGAGTTGGAATGAGTGTTGTTTGTTGAATGGTTTTCATTTAAATGAATCCATTCAGTTTTCTAACTCTGGATCAGATATTTTTTTCATTTATAATTAATTTCTTGCTGAGTCAAATAATTAAACTTGTTTATCAAATGGTCTGCTTTTAGTTTCAGTTTTCTAAATGAAGTTTAGAAAACTGAAAACTTATATTTTTCTCACTTTCTTTCTTTCATATCTAATTTAGGGGAACATAAAATCAATAAATAAAAAAATTATATACAAGATGAATGACATCTTACTTAAGTGAAAAACAAAATAATAATGTTTGTTTTTATGATTACATTTTTTTATAAAATTGATTTATCTATATATTTAAAAAAAAGAAAATTAATTGTGTGTTGTCCCAGTCAAGTGTGTTTTGTCTACAGAACCCTGTCTCAATCCACGCCTCTATTAGTTTCAAAAACTAAAAGTTCAACTATGTTAGTTAACTTAGTAATTAACAATTATCAAAAGTAAATACTACTTTAGATATTTTAGTTGACATTTATATTATTTGTACAAATTCATCTTGAATTCTTATAATTTTGAATATAGATTTTTATAAAAAGATATATTCATTGTTTTTTAATTTAAAAGAAATGAATGAGAAATACTTTTACTTAACTTTAGGAATTTTTAACTTGAGAAATAAATGTGGCAGAAATAGGAAAGGGAAATAACTCATTCAGGAAAAATGGTTTCTGTAATAGCCTATTTGCATGTCTTTAATAAAAATTGGTAAAATGATAAGAAAAAATATTCAATTATAAATTTATTACAATAACTTTCTTACTTTGGGACTGCACAGAAAATTTTCAGCAAAAATACTTTTGTAAATTTATAAAATTTATTTGCCACTCCATAATGACTGGATGTAACACAGTTATTTACAATCAAATATGCCACACAACCATGATCATATTTTATGGTAGGGCATCAAGAAATTGCTCAATTTCCTGAGCAACGGATGCCAACAGGAGGTGTACTTTTGCTAATATGTTACAATGCAATAGAAACATGCACCATAGGAGATGAATTCCTGGTTATCAGCCCTGAAAAGTCATGAAATAGTCATGTTGACATAGATTAGCTAATTAAAATAATTAAATTTATTAATTCAGACTCAGAAGGAAATGAGTAAAACATTGAACTTGATGAAATTGAGAATAATTGTCTATAGAAGATTTTTTTGGTAAAAAGTGGATTAACCTAATTAATATGAAAGTGTTTTAGTAGGTCACCATGCCAAAAGTGCCAAATGGACAAAGTGTTGAATGGACCAAGTATCAAATGGACAAACTATTTACTCTAGTTTGAATGCAGGTCATTGTTCAAAAAAGTTAGCACTTCTGTAGAAAGTGTTTTTTTTTTTCATCGAAGGTTTGTATATTAGTTTAAAATTTAATTTTAAAATTTTAAACTAATATAAAAATTATAACCATGGAAGATTAGTGTTTGAGATTTTTATATTATATTTTCACATGTTGGGGGTCATCATTTGTTTTGCGTTGCTCTGTGATGCATTGGCCTTGTCAAAATAATTTTTTTTTTTATATATATGTAATTTTGGTTGGGAGTAAAAAGGTATAATCAGCCCCACAAAGGAAAAAGGAATTATATAAATTACAAACAAATCATATATAACATACAACACAATAAGTGTAAAGAAAAATGATAAAATGCTTTAGCATACATTTTAGAGAAAAGTTTCTATATTCCAAAATACATATACATATAAAAAACAAAAAGATTTCAAGCATGTTGATGATGATGATGAATCTCAAAACTGGGACAGTCACAATTGTTAGTGGTGCACAAATCAGAGAGGCCCAATTACTTTTAGAGTACTAGGAATCATACCAAAAAAATAGGAATAATTATGATTCTCGACGACTTGGTAAACTGAGTGTAGCAGAAAGGCAAAAATTGCATTCATGGGGACTTCAAATATCCTCCAGAATGATTTATTAATGTAACTGGCTTAGGACTAGAATTTTCGTGTACATCCTTATATATTCACAAAACCTGATAAATTTGGTAGTGATTCCGTCTTCATATTTCAAAGGTTCTTCTATGAGGTTTCAGAATTTTACACCTGTGACGTAATTTTAGTTTTTCAGACACTCCATTAAATCTGATTAGACATTTTAATTGCTCATAAAAATTACATCGATGCATAAACAAACACATTTTAATGAAAGTTTAAACTACTATGAAAAATTCCAATCATATCAGAGAATTAAGAAAAATAATGCTGAGAATGTCAACTATATATCCAACCAATAAACATGATCTGTTGCCTTGCAGCTTCTTCTGGTTTTATGGTAAAACTTGGTAGCAGCTTTCAAAACAAACAAACAGAACTGAATAATAAGAATAATAAAAACAATAATAATAATATTTTTGGATATTCCAATGACATCATATGTATAGAAAAAAAGGATGCTGGGAATGTCAACTAAATATCCAATCAATAATCATAATCTGTTGCCTCGCAGACTTTTGTGGTTTAAAGGTGAAAATTGGTGGCAGCTTTAAAACAAACAAACAGAAGCAAATAATAATAATAATAACAATGATAATAATAATATTTTTCGATACTCCCATGACAATATATATATATGGAAAAAAAGGATGTTGGGAATGTCAGCTACATATCCAAGCAATAATCATGATCTGTTACCTTGCAGCCTCTTGTGGCTGTAAGGTGAAAATTGGTATGAGCTTTTGAAACAAATAGATGGAAGCAAATAATAAGAATAATAATAACAATAATAATATCTTTGGATATTCCATTACATCATATATATGGAAAAAAAGGATGCTGGGAATGTCAACTACATATCCAACCAATAATTATTATCTGTTGCCTTGCAGCCTCTTGTGGTTTTAGGTTGAAACTTGTTGGCAGCTTTTAAACTGAACAGAACTGAATAATAATAAAAACAATAATAATAATAATATCTTTGGATATTCCAATGATATCATATATATGGGAAAAAGTATGCATAGAATGTCAACTACATATCCAACCAATAATTATGATCTGTTGCCTTGCAGCCTCTTGTGGTTTAAGGGTGAAACTTGGTGGCAGCTTTTAAAACGAACAGAACTGAATAATAATAATAACAATAATGATAATATCTTTGGATGTTCCAATGACATCAAATATATAGAAAAAAGGATGCTGAGAATGTCAACTACATATCCAACCAATAATTATGATCTGTTGCCTTGCAGCCTCTTGTGGTTTTAGGGTGAAACTTGGTGGCAGCTTTTAAAATGAACAGAACTGAATAATAATAACAATAATGATAATAATATCTTTGGATATTCCAATGACATCAGATATATGGTAAAAAAGGATGCATAGAATGTCAACTACATATCCAACCAATAATTATGATCTGTTGCCTTGCAGCTTCTTGTGGTTTTAGGGTGAAACTTGGTGGCAGCTTTTAAAATGAACAGAACTGAATAATAATAACAATAATGATAATATCTTTGGATATTCCAATGACATCAGATATATGGAAAAAAGGATGCTGAGAATGTCAACTACATATCCAACCAATAATTATGATCTGTTGCCTTGCAGCCACTTGTGGTTTTTGGATTTAAAAAACGAACAGAACTGAATAATAATAATAATAATAATAATAACAATAATAATAATAATATCTTTGGATATTCCAATGACATCACATATATGGAAAAATGATGCTGAGAATGTAAACTACATATCCAACCAATAATTATGATCTGTTGCCTTGCAGCCTCTTGTGGTTTTAGGGTGAAATTTGGTGGCAGCTTTTAAAACGAACAGAAGTGAATAATAATAATAATGATAATAATATCTTTGGATATTCCAATGACATCATATATATATGGGAAAAAGGATGCTGAGAATGTCAACTACATATCCAACCAATAATTATGATCTGTTCCTTGTGGCCTCTTGTGGTTTTAGGGTGAAAACTTTAAAACGAACAGAACTGAATAATAATAACAATAATGATAATAATATCTTTGGATATTCAATGAAACATAGAATGTCAACTACATATCCAACCAATAATTATGATCTGTTGGCAGCTTCTTGTGGTTTTACTTGGTGGCAGCTTTTAAAATGAACAGAACTGAATAATAATAACAATAATGATAATATCTTTGGATATTCCAATGACAATAATTATGAAAAATGCTGGTAATGTTGGATATCCAACCAATAATTATGATCTGTTGCTCTTGTGGTTTTAGGGTGAAACTTGTTGGCAGCTTTTAAAACGAACAGAACTGAATAATAATAACAATAATGATAATAATATCTTTGGATATTCCAATGACATCATATATATGGTAAAAAGGATGCATAGAATGTCAACTACATATCAACCAATAATTATGATCTGTTGCCTTGTGGCCTCTTGTGGTTTTAGGGTGAAATGGCAGCTTTTAAAATGAACAGAACTGAATAATAATAACAATAATGATAATATCTTTGGATATTCCAATGACATCAGATATAATGGTCAACTACATATCCAACCAATAATTATGATCTGTTGCCTTGCAGCTTCTTGTGGTTTTAATGTGGAACTTGTTGGCAGCTTTTAAAATGAACAGAAACTGAATAATAATAACAATAATGATAATAATATCTTGGATATTCCAGGTGAAATTTGGTGGCAGCTTTTAAAACGAACAGAACTGAATAATAATAATAATAACAATAATAATAATAATATCTTTGGATATTCCAATGACATCACATATATGGAAAAAAGGATGCTGAGAATGTAAACTACATATCCAACCAATAATTATGATCTGTTGCCTTGTGGCCTCTTGTGGTTTTAGGGTGAAACTTGGTGGCAGCTTTTAAAACGAACAGAACTGAATAATAATAACAATAATGATAATAATATCTTTGGATATTCCAATGACATCATATATATGGAAAAAAGGATGCATAGAATGTCAACTACATATCCAACCAATAATTATGATCTGTTGCCTTGTGGCCTCTTGTGGTTTTAGGGTGAAACTTGGTGGCAGCTTTTAAAATGAACAGAACTGAATAATAATAACAATAATGATAATATCTTTGGATATTCCAATGACATCAGATATATGGAAAAAAGGAAGCTGCGAATGTCAACTACATATCCAACCAATAATTATGATCTGTTGCCTTGCAGCCACTTGTGGTTTTAGGGTGAAACTTGTTGGCACCTTTTAAAACGAACAGAACTGAATAATAATAATAACAATAATAATAATAATATCTTTGGATATTCCAATGATATCATATATATATGGTAAAAAAGGATACTGGGAATGTCAACTACATATCCAACCAATAATCATGATCTGTTGCGTTGCAGCCTCTTGTGGTTTTAGGTTGAATCTTGGTGGCAGCTTTTAAAACGAACAGAACTGAATAATAATAACAATAATGATAATAATATCTTTGGATATTCCAATGACATCATATATATGGGAAAAAGGATGCTGAGAATGTCAACTACATATCCAAGCAATAATCATGATCTGTCGCCTTGCAGCCTCTTGTGGTTTTAGGGTGAAACTTGTTGGCAGCTTTTAAAATGTACAAAATACAATAATAATAATAATAATAACAATGATGAAGTATTGACCATTTGTATGTTTTTCTCTAGACTCATCCCAGATGAATCTAAGTATAAAGATGATAGGAGGGCATATGCATTCCTATCATCTTTATATTTAGAATTGAGAGATATGCCAACATTATAACCTTCCTGATGCAGTGAAATGGTATAAACACAAATCTCTACCAGTGTTAGAATGTGAAAATGTTACTGGACTCTGGGACATAGATAGTGTTATGTTAAACATTTATTTTAAGAAATTGTTAGCATAGAACTTATGGTTAAATCTAGCCATTCCATCTGTAAAATAATGGCACCTAGCTGCCAATATAATGCTTAAAATGAGTCAAGATATCAAGGAGGAAAGCTCATTAGAACAATTATCATGAAAATATTTATAGAAAAGGCAAAGGGAAGCTATGTTGTGTTTGTGAGAAAGAGACTGAAGTTGAGATACCAAGTCAGGATTGATAACATTGCATATTCTTCCTTGGACTTTATCAAAAATCTCTTAATATATAGCTGGGGCACCAGACCATATGTGGCAGTAATATTCAAGGCATAGATGAATGGTAGATTTATAAATATGTAAAATTCTGAAGAGAAAAATAGTTTAGTATGACACAGTGAACCAACTTTCCTAGCAGCAGAGCAAGCAATTGATTCAATATAATCTTTCCAATTCATGTCAGTGAAAAACCTTCGCCTGAGAAGGATCAATGAGCTCATTCCCCTGGATATTGGCATCAGCCATATGGATAGAAAGCAAGACTTCCTCTAAGACATTTAAAAGAGTCAGTTTCATTTTGCAAGTGTGAAAATTATCTCTCTATCTATCTATCTATCTATATAATTTTTCCACTTCATGTCAGTGGAAGACATTAGCCTGAGAAAGTAAAATGAGTCATTCTCCTGGAGGTTAGCATCAGCAATTTTGATGAAAGGCAAAAAGGGTTCTCTTAGACATTTAAAAGAGAGTAGTTTTGTTTTGTTTGTGTTAAAATTAACTGTGCTTAAATTTGTAAAGTTCCAGGAAGGAAAACTTGGAAACTAGTGTTGTGGTGGGATGTATATTGGCCTGCAAGCAGATATTGAATGACAGAAGACAAGAGCAAACAAAATGAATTCTTGATTAAAAACAAGTATATTACCAAGTTTATTGTCATTAAAGTAAAATACATTAATAAAATATGGTGACAGTTCACTAGGCAAAAATATCTCTGGATATACATGTAGAATATAAGAAGAGTGTTGTCCTGAAAAGGACAGTTTTGTAGTGCGGTGGAGAGTACTGTCCTGAGAAGAACAGCTTATCACATATTGTTGTTGCTGCTGGTGAGGGCCGGTTGAATCTGCTGCTGTGGGCTAGCCATGGCTAGAACATATCCTACACTTTGATCACAGGCATCTTGGCGACAGATTTTTTTTTTTGTCTGTTTTTTAGGCCTTTTATGCTGAATCAGCCATAGCCAAAGATTTTAGATGAAGTCTTTTCTTTCAGTTGTTCTTTAAATGTGAGAGTAATGACAGGATATTTACCAAGAGAAAGAATCTGCTAAAATGTTAATTTGATTGCTGAACTTTCAAAATAACAATTTTCAAACAGTTCCCTTACTGATAATGAAAATGATTATTATAATATTTAAAGAAATAAAATTGTCATTGTGAAAAAATTTAAAAGCAAACTATATTATATTTTTATATCTTATACACAAGTGTAGTATTTAAGAATTAAGAAACTGAGTCCTACATGAATATGCAAAATATTTCAATGGTTTTCAGACATGAGAAATCAATACATTATTGAGTATAATATTATTGTTCTACGGTTTGTGTAAGTCAAATGTTGGTGACGCCTTTCAAGGACAAGTAATCAATGCGAATTTATTCATTAAAACGTATGCAGCTGTTAACATTATGAAAAAGATTGGTAACAAACAAGTAAATACCAACATTCTAGGGTTTTAATTATTTAAATACGAAGCCCTATTTATTTCATTTAATTAAAACACTGTCTAAATGCTCTAAATCTTTAATTCAGCATAATCTAGCTTCGTATGTGCTCTACGTTGTTTGTGTACATTTATAGTGGTGTGGGACATCAGGATTAAAACGAACAATTGATTTACCCATGTCAAAAAGATTAATGAGGGACGATAATGATAAGGAAATACAAGGAAAATTTTAACAAAATTAGGAATTTATTCATGAATTTACAATACATGCTTGAAGTAGTGTCAGTAGAGATCATTTCAGGAAAATAAATCAGAATTCTTAAAAGTCCTTAGTTTTAACGTTATCATCATGGGGAGAAAATGTTTGTACAACAGATTTTGAGACAGAATAATATTAAAAATATTTAAAAACAAAGGTAAGAGAGTTCATTGCTCACTAAAGAGGTATGGTTTTCATATATTCAAAAGTAGTCTGAAATACTTAGCTTTCTTGGATTGTTGAGAGAAGATTCTTTGAAGTATCACATGCTGGTTACAGGCAGATAATATAATTAGTGAGTAATTTTATACTGTAGATGTTAGTTATGGCTATTAGTGCTGGGTTGATTCTTTCACCTAAACATCCAAAAACTTGTTGAATGCCTTCGTCGCTGAAATAAATTGACAAAGAAAAGACGGAAGGATACAGAGACACTAGAGGGACAGTTTAGGACACTGATTTTATTTCCTTCTTCTGGATTCCAACGAGCTCTTGTTGGGGAATTTCATCCCGAACAGTTGGCACGTGTTCACCAGTCAAAGGTCCAACCGAGAAAAAGATAGATCCTTCTAGTTTAGCTTTGGCGCCAGGGAGTCTCTCTTTTTGTACATGCGTAAATTGTCTTTCCTGTCAGAGGACTCCTGGGAGATTTTAATGTTTATTTTATTTTGTACTTTTATTTAATTTTGTATTTTTATTTAATTCCCACAACACATCCCTACCCGATGTAGCGGAGCTACAGTAAGGATGCATTGAAGGTAAAGTTAGTCTTTTATAAGATGCATGTGTGTATTTTATGTGTAGTAGAAATGGTCATTGTTTCTTGCAAACCGTACACGTCTACCCGAACGGGTGACGATTGGTTCCTGTGGTGAGTTTTGCTGCGTTTCAGGTGTTGGTGATGATGTGTTGTCTGTTAGACTGTGTTTTTTGTTTTCATTCTTTTGGGGGGCATTGACGAATATTGCTGGCTTCAATCGCTCAATTGAAACCGTTTGTTCATCACCAGCCAATGTCTCTATGATGAAATATTTTTCTTCCTTTTTTATTACTTTGTATGGCCCCGAATATGGAGCTTCCAGAGGTTTCCTAATCCTGTCAGTTCGCAGCCATACATGTGTTGCTGCTTTTAGTTCTTTAGGTATAAAAGATTTTTGAGTTGTATGTAGCTGTCCTTCTGAAAGGAGGGTTATATTCAACTCTTGCATCCAACCAGCTCTGCTTTCTTGTCATGATTGCTGTTTTAAGAGTACGGTGCAACCTTTCGATTATTCCATTGGTTTGAGGGTGGTAAGCCGTTGTACGGAGCCTGTGGAAACCTATTATAGCAGACAGGTCCCTAAACAGTTCACTTTCAAATTGACTTCCCCTATCTGTGACGACATGTAATGGGACTCCAAAGTGAGAAATCCATGTATGCAGGAATGCTAATGCTATGGTGGTGGTGGAGGTGTCTTGTAGAGGTGTAGCTTCTACCCATCTCGTTGCTCTATCAATGAACGTAAGTACATATCTAGCTGGAGATGTGTATACTCCGTCATAAGTGGCAGTGGGTAAAAGAGGACCAATGATGTCTATATGCACGGTTTCAAATCTTCCTGATGGTAGAGAGAAAGGTGTGGTTTCTGTTCTAGTGTGTCTGGAAATCTTGGACTGTTGGCATCGTAGACAGCTCTTGACCCAAGATCGTATGTTTTTCTCCATTTCTGGCCAGAAGTACCTAGCTTTAATCAGTTTTGTTGTTGGCGTGGGTCCTGGATGAGAGATGTCATGGAACATGTCGAAGATTCTTTTACAAAGTGGTTCAGGTATGTATGGTCTGGGAGTAGATGTTGATAGGTCGCACCAGACGGATGACCCTTGCATCTCAAAGGCTTTAAGTTGGCTCCTGTATGTGTCGATTTCCTCATCCTCTCTTTGTGATTCACTGATCGCTGGTAGGTCACAGGGGTCTACGGTAACCGAATATGTGGGTCGAGATAGACAATCAGCAACGATATTTTCATCTCCTCTTATATACTGTACATCTGTGACATACTCTGTCATAATTGATAAATATCTTTGTTGCTTGTCTGATTTCATCGGTGTTTTCTTTCTGAACTCCAGGGAAAGACCGCCTGATATGCTGCCAAAAGTTCCCTGTCGAAGGTGGAATATTTCCTCTGGTTTTCAGACAGTTTTTTTAAAACCCAATGGGGACTGGATCACCATTTATTATCTGATGTAACGCTGCACCCACTGCATGTTTGGAGCTATCCGTGACTAAATGGTATTGCGTGACATCCGGATCAGGGTGCGTCAAAGCAGATACTTTGGCAAGAATGTCTTTTATAGCAGCGAATGACTCACTTTCAGTCGGGCTCAGTTTTAATACCCTTTCCGCTGGATTGTGTTTGATGGCTTCAGTTAGTGGCAGTAAGACATCTGAGGCTTGGGGATTAATTTCCTGTAAAAGTTTACCATACCCAGGAATCGACGCAGAGATTTGGAGTCTGTGGGTTCTGGAAAATTTTTGATGTCTTCGACTTTCTGTGTTGTTGGCTTTAATCCTTTCATGCTTACATTATAGCCCAAGAAGTCAATAGAGTCTTTGTAGAACTGACATTTCTCAACAGAAATTTGAAGATTGTTTCCTTCGAGAATCGAAAGGACTTTCTTGAGATCTTTGTGGTGTTGTTCCTTAGATTCGGAGAAAACAAGTATATCGTCGATATATGTGAAAACACAGTCTACATCCATAAATATGTTGTCCATAAATCTCTGGAATGTAGAACTGCTGTTTTGTAGACCAAATGACATGAATAGGTATTCAAAGAGACCAAATGGTGTTATCACGGCCAATTTTTCTATGTCTGCCTTATTCATGGGAATCTGGTGATAGGCCTGTAGGAGATCAATTTTCGAAAATACAGTTTTCGTGAAGAGTTTAGATCCGAGGCTGTTAATATTTGGTATTGGATATCTGTCTGGTTTTGTCAACTGTTTCAAATGTCTAAAATCGCCACATACTCGCCATTTTCCTGGGGTTGACTTGGGAACTAGATGTAATGGCGAAGACCAGGGGGACTTTGACGGTTTAATAATTCCAGCTTGGTCTCGAAGTGGGCATTATATGACAGTGCCGCGAACTCCTGTTTAGCTGATTTATATTTTTCTTCTGACAGTTGTTGGACCTTGGCATGAGTAGGGGCGCTATCTCCAGTGTCTATGACATGTGTTACTTTCGTGTTAGACACTGAAGGCTGTTCTGTACGTGGATTGGTTAGTTTTGGAAATTCTTGGAGGAGGGACTGCACTTCTTCTGGTAGGTTATTGTGGTTATTCACAGTTATACACTGAATCTGTGCGGTGACTCGTCCTCCTTGTGTATATCGATGGGTTTCCTCATCAATGAGCCTGCCCTTTTTGCAGTCTGAGATTAGTCCATAGTGGTGCAGAAAATCTGCTCCTAAGAGGGGGTTGACGGTATCCGCTACTACTACGGTCCATGTGTATGAACAGCGTATGCCCGGAATCCCAATATCCACTACTGCTTCGCCAAAGCATTTAATGTTATTCTCATTTGCTGCTGATAGTGTTACAGGTGTAGGGTTTAAGTTCAGATCGAGTGCCATTCTCTGTGCTAAGATTGTTATAGAGGCACCTGTGTCTATCACAAAATTGATCTTATTTGTGTTAATTTTGGTAGCAACCTCAAATAGTTGCGAATAGCCGGTTGCTGATGCAATTCGCATTATCAGTTTTCTGAGGCTTGGGTGGTAGGGTTTCTGGCGGGTGAAGATGGTCTCGAAGTGAGCATTATATGACAGCCGGACTTGTTTGGCCACCTACACCATGGTTTGCACGTCCTCGATTTTTCTGCATAATAGAAATGTCTACGACATACTCGAGGCCTCTGGTTCTCATAGAATGGTCCTGAGCTATAGGTCGTTCTAGGCGTGGCGCTGGTGGAGGCAGTAGATCTGGAGTGTCTGCTTATATGTGGCATAGTGGCGGCTTGTATCATCCTGGGTTTTAAAAATGGTGTTATTTCGTCAGCCAATGTACCCAGTTCCATCAAGGAGGCATTTTTATTGCTGCTTTCACGGGTGTTATTTCCGGGGTAGTGCCTGAATGAACTTATGTCGAACAAGTTCATCTCCGACACCAATCCTGCTGGCTGTCGACATCAGCTCATGGAGATAAGCTGAAGGTCTCCCTGTGATTTGAGTATTAGCCATTAATTTAGCGAACATCTCTGGTTTTGTCCTCTCGTGTCTGGCCATTACTGCGTCTTTTTAATTCTGAATATTTTTAGACGCTATAATAGCGGACGGTAAGCTGGATATCAATTCTGGAGGTAGAACAGACAAAACATGATAAAACTTGGTTTCTTCACTTGTTATGTGTCGCAGTTCAAATTGTGCCTCACAAATGGCAAACCAACCATCTGCTGCCGTGTGCATAAAGACTGGAATTTTGACTGATATAGCTGCTGCGTTTTCTTCCATTTTAGTAACTTACGATAAGGCAACAAGAAGTGGGGAGATAAAAGACAAAGCAAGACGATAAAACAAAACTCTGCTGGACGAAATGTATTTGTGTTAATAAAGAATTTTTTTTTTTTGGTGTGTGTGTGATAAAAGGATGAAAGCAATGAAAGCAGTTACTCACGTATTTTTTCTCTTTTTTTTAAAAAAAGTTTTACACCGCACGTGTATGGCTACAGCAGTAGCCAACTTGACCTGTTGTGGTGGTGGAAGGATGGTAAGCCAAGGATTGGTAGTGGGGAAGCAAGCAAAGTCACACGGGGTTAAAATATTACGACAGTTAAGGTATACTCAGTGTAGGAAGGTTAATTTTTTTTTTCGTCCTCGAAAACTTGAGTGTAGGTATCACGTCGGGGTCACCATTGTGGATGTTATGGCTATTAGTGCTGGGTTGATTCTTTCACCTAAACATCCAAAAACTTGTTGAATGCCTTCGTCGCTGAAATAAATTGACAAAGAAAAGACGGAAGGATACAGAGACACTAGAGGGACAGTTTAGGACACTGATTTTATTTCCTTCTTCTGGATTCCAACGAGCTCTTGTTGGGGAATTTCATCCCGAACAGTTGGCACGTGTTCACCAGTCAAAGGTCCAACCGAGAAAAAGATAGATTCTTCTAGTTTATCTTTGGCGCCAGGGAGTCTCTCTTTTTGTACATGCGTAAATTGTCTTTCCTGTCAGAGGACTCCTGGGAGATTTTAATGTTTATTTTATTTTGTACTTTTATTTAATTTTGTACTTTTATTTAATTTTGTATTTTTATTTAATTCCCACAACACTGACGAGAACTTCAACACTGGTTGCGATGAACTGACACATGACTTCAGACATTCTTCTCTTTAATTTAATTTTTCTCCTCGTTTTATACCAAAAAGAATTTCGCACAGGCTCACTACTTTCTTTCCCTCTTGTATTTGGCTAAACGGTTAATTTCTGTGAAAGCAAGGTTTTCATTGGCCCAAAGAAGATTTTACAGGCTCGCAAGCTGCTTCCTTCTTCCTCAGTCTTTTGAATTTGAAGGAAGTGGGTGAAGGGACTTGTTATTATTTTGCATTCAATACACATTTTTAGTGCAAACTTAAAAAATATCCTTGTTAACTTAACAAGGGTTTCTTCATATGAAATCAGATCTTATGGAATAGTAGGGAGATCCCTATGAAATATATTGAAACGTATCAGTGTTAGAAACCGATTTTAGGGGTCGGGTATTTCCCGGGGGATCGATTTTTATTATGAATTTCTATTGCAAACAAAGCTACCTTATATCCCTGATGTACGCAACAGAAATAGACCATTCTCGATAATTTTTCAATTTTGAAATTCATCAACTTAAAATAACAATTACGTTATTCTTGAATACAAAAATCCGTAAATAAATCCAATGACAGAAACACACTAAAAAAAACAAAAAAAAAAAAAACGTACCGATGGCTCGGAAAGCAGTGCTTTTAAGACACACACACAAAAAAAAACTGACTGAACAGGAGATATGAAACTAGATTAATTCATAAACTCTTCCGATATGGAATAGTAACCAGTGAAAGCGAGATATCAGAATTGTGTCCTTTTCATACATCCATACCCACCAAAATAATTTAAACGTTGCTAAAAGGACAAAAATAAAATTCTTTTAAAAAGAAGGTTCACACACGAAAATGGCATTAAGCATTACATTTTTTTTTTTTAAATCTTCAAACATGTCTTTATTCAATAAAGTGATAAACAGCAACGGGATGATTATAAAAATCTCACTGAAGAATTACAAATAATTTTTTTAAAATAAATATTATTATTATTAATTGTACAATTTTTTTTTCTACTGAAAGAAAATAACGTGTTTTATGAAATTAGACAAGACTATTTTTTGAGTTTTATTGAGTTACAAGACTACCCATGACCTGTCCGATCACTGACGGCTCATGTTAAAAGCATTGAAATTGATTACAACATTCCATTTATTTAAATGAAAGTTAATTTTCTTATAATTCAATTAAATATTTCAATTTGTTTGTGTCATCATTGGTTTGGTTTACAAGTTCATGTTTTACTGATTGCTTACAGTATTTAGAACTTCCGGGATAGACTTGAACTTTAAATCAGACAAACGAAATTTAAAATTTTTAAAAATATGTTTTTGACATATTTAAAAAATATTTTTTAAGTAAATATTTTTAAATATGTCAAAAACATATTTTTTAAATATTTAAAATATTGTTTGTTTAAAGAAAGCTGAAATAAATAAATATTCTACAAACAACTGGACGAAACAGCAAAGCGAGATCTCTTTGTGTCTGTTTTTAAATTAAAAAATATTTTAATTAAAAAATTGTTTGTTTGAAGAAAGTTAAAATAAAAATACTTACTGTATAAACAAATCGTAAATCACTATACCCCGGACGGACGGACGAACGCACCACTTTAGTACTGTAGATTTTTTGGTAAGATATGTTCACACTTGATATTGCATAAATTTTAATGAAATATATTAAGGATTTTTTCTATATAACTGTAAAAAAAAAAATTGTAAGTCCCGCCCCTACCAAAAAAAAAAGAAGTATTTCACGAGATATCGGAAAGGTGCAGTGTGCCTTACACCTGCAAAATATATCTCCAAAGTTTTTTTAATAAAATATCTATTCAGTAGAAAGTCCATTTATTAATGATTAAGTACTGAAAATATTTGCCAAAAATCAGCGATTCAAAATATGGCTACTTCCCGCAGGGGGATCGATAAATTTTAAACGATACTGCTTGAAATGGTCAAACGGCAAAACAAACAGCAAAAATGGTACGAACAAAAATTCGAAAATCTCGTGGAAAGGTTCGTAGAACAACAGAAAATGTTCACGAATAATAAGAATGGATATTCTGAAGAAGCTATCGTAAATAATTACGATCGCAGAATTTCACTATCTACCAGAATAAGATTGAACTTTTTCGTCATATTTCCGTAGATATCAAGATTTGTAAGACTGTGCAAACTGGCCCGACGATAAAAAAAAGGTTAGACTTTTGCTAGGAAAACTAGTCGCTGTCGAACACACTTTCGTAAACTATATATTACCAAAGAAGACTAGTGAGGCAGCTGAGGCGGCTACAAGCGAGGGTCCCATTACAGAATGGGAAATCTGGGAAGCGCTGAAGCAGGTTGGACTGGACAAATCTCCGGGGTTAGATGGTATTCCCTACAGTCGCCAGTTTTTGTTCCTTTGCTGGAACTGATTTACAACAACTGGATGAAGCAGGGATCTATACCTCAACGCTTCACCAGGTTAGGTAACTTTCACCCATTAAGTATACTAAATACAGAGTTAAAGATTTTTTGGTGACCCGAGACGTGAATTGAACACGCAATAATTTTGCAACCTTGCCAACATAATTCTGAGCAAGCTGAAATATAAACGTGCATAAATTCGATAGCCAGAATGACGTCTAATGACTCTGAAGAGTTGGCGAACATGACCGCCGCCGTCACTCCTTTTCCCCCTTTTCATGAAGGGAATATAAAGAACTGGTTCCTGCAAATGGAAGCTATCTTTACAGTCAGAAGGATTACAGACCAAAAAACAAAGTTTGGCCACGTGGTGGCGGTTTTGCCACCCGCCATTGTCGACGAAGTAGCAGACTTCCTAGAAGCCGTTCCTGAAGTAGAGCCCTACGCCCGGTTAAAAGAAGCGATCTTAAGGAGAATGGGCCGTACGGAGGAATCATTAATCCGGGAACTATTTAGCAACCTAACTTGCGATGGCAGGACTCCCTCCCAACTCCTTCGTTATATGAAAAGCCGACTCGGCAAAAATACCATGGCTGACTCTATATTGAAAAGCTTGTGGCTGGACCGTCTCCCCACCACCATTACCCAAATATTGGCGCCTATGTCCGAGAACACCCCAATCGACCAGTTAGCGGACGCCGCTGACCGTATTTTCTCGCAACTGGATCAGCAGACAACGCCAGTACACAGTGCTGAAGCGACTAAGGACCACAGGTCCTTGGAAAAAACAGTGGAGGATTTGCAGCGCCAAGTTAGAGATTTAACATTAGCTCAAAAAAGCCATGGTCGAAGCCGGTTCCCTTCCCGCCGGCGCTTCAGAAGTCGACCACGCTCGTCCAGTCGGAACAAGGATGCCACTTCTACTATGTGTTACTACCACCGACGATTTGGGTCTGCAGCGCACTACTGCACTGTGTACAAGCCGTGTTCCTATACTGCGGTCGCGGAAAACAAAACCGCCAGCGAGTGAAAGCGACTAATCTCGTTGGCAAGGCATTTTCACCGAAGCTTAGTCGCCTTTTCTATGTGACGGATACACGTAATAATTTACGTTTTTTGGTTGACACCGGCGCTGCCATTAGTGTCTTACCCGTGCGTGATAAAGCACGTCAACAACCTTTCCAGCTCCGCCTACAAGCAGCAAATGGTTCCAGTATTAATACTTACGGTACGAAGTCCCTTACCCTAAACATAGGAATGCGACGAGACTTTACCTGGAATTTTACTGTTGCTGACGTCCAGATGCCGATATTAGGTGCCGATTTCCTTGCGCACTATGATCTAGCCGTTCGAATGAACAATCATTCCTTAACAGACAACTTAACAAGACTGTGTGTTCTTGGCACTTATTCTAAACTTACCACCACTGGCATCACCGTGGCAACGTGCCACAATAAAAGTACTTAGACTTATTGAATCAGTACCAGGACCTCCTGCGTCCTGCTGGATCTATTGATTCAACTAAACATCAAACACAATACTTTATTAAGACCACTGGTCAACCTTTTTTTTCCGTCCTCGTCGTCTAGCACCTAACAAATTAAAATTCGCAAAAGCTTTCGACGACATGCTACGAGAGGGTGTTATTCGTCCGTCCGACAGTCCCTACGCTTCCCCTCTTCATTTGGTACCTAAACCAGGAAAGGAAGACTATAGAATTTGTGTGGATTATAGAAGATTGAATTCCATCACCGTCCGGGATCGTTATCCAATCCCCCACCTCCACGATTTCGCTTCTGGTTTACAAGGCGCAAAGATTTTTACCAAAATAGATCTCGCTAAAGCATATTATCAGGTGCCAATAGCTGCTGCTGATGTCCCAAAAACTGCCGTTACTACACCATTTGGTTTATTTGAATTTTTAAAAATGCCTTTCGGCCTTTGCAACGCAGCACAGACCTTTCAACGTCTTATGGACGAAGTTCTGCGTGGACTCCCCTTCGTTTTCGATTACATTGACGACATTCTGATAGCTAGTGAGGACGCTGCCTCGCATAAGCAACACCTACACGAAGTTCTTCAACGTTTGTCTCATTACGGATTCCGTCTAAACCTGGACAAATGTGTCTTCGGATCAGACCATATAGAATTTTTAGGACATCATGTCGATGCAAATGGAATTGCCCCTATAACTGAAAAGATTAAAGCTATCACTGAGTTTCCCGTCCCTGTTTCCATTAAACAGTTGAGACGCTTTATAGGGATGATCAACTTCTATCGGAGATTCATTCCGAACTGTTCTAACATTCTGACTCCCTTACCAACTTATTACAGAAGAAGAATAAGACTATTATACTTGAGAATGAAGCCTTGGACGCCTTTCGAGCAGCTAAAACCACTCTAGGCAATTTTTCTAAGCTCAGTTTCTTAGAGGACGACCCTCAATCGGATATCTACCTGACCACTGACGCTAGCGAAACAGCAATAGGCGCGGTCATTGAACAAGTCAGTCCTTCTCAACGTAAACCCATAGCGTTCTTTTCCGCTAAACTTTCTCCTGCCCAGTCACGCTACAGTACCTTTTCTCGTGAACTGTTGGCTATTTTTTCGTGCTATTAAGCATTTCAGACACCTCCTCGAAGGTAGGTCCTTCGTTATCTTTACGGACCACAAACCTTTAACGTCCATTATGTCCACCAATTCGGACAAATACACTTCGAGGGAAATCAGATATCTGGACTATATATCTCAATTTACTACTGATATTAGGTACATTAAGGGTTCGGATAACACTGTTGCCGATACCCTATCTCGTACTGAGATGTTCGGCGTGCATACTGATGCACTCAGTCAAGACTTGATCGCAGACGAACAGAAAGCGGACATAACTCTGAAGCATGTGTTATCCGACACTTCTTTGGAACTTCAGAAATGTCAGCTCCTTTTAGTAACAAGGTCCTATACTGTGATGTTAAATCAAATCCCCAAGACCTTATGTTCCTCCGTCTCTTCGTAGACAGGTTTTGACCACCTACACGGACTCTCACACCCCAGCAAAAGAGCCACAGTTAAATTAATTTCGGACCGTTTCGTTTGGCCGAATATGAACGTTCACATTCGCGAATGGGTCAATACATGTTTACAATGTCAGAAGTGTAAGGTGCATAGACACACAAAATCTCCTGTGGGCACTTTCAGCGAGCCTGATGCTCGTTTTACTAATATACACCTGGACTTAGTTGGGCCCCTACCAACCTGCCATGGTTATTCCTACCTTCTAACTATAGTGGATCGTTTTTTCCCGATGGCCTACTGCCATCCCTGTCAAAGATACCACTGCTGTGACTGTCGCAAAAGCTATTTTACGCGATTGGATTTCGATTTTTTGGGACTCCTAAAGTGGTTACTACAGATAGAGGAGCACAGTTCCAGTCGTGTCTTTTCAGGGAATTCACTGAACTCCTTGGTGCAAAGCATATACGTACTACAGCGTATCACCCCTGTGCTAATGGGCTGGTGGAACGATTCCATCGCACCCTTAAGGCTTCGCTATCAACGAAGCATGAGAATAATAATTGGGTCGATGAATTACCCTCATCCTTCTATCGTTAAGAAATATTCTTAAGGATGACTTGAAATGCTCCCCTGCAGAGCTTGTATTTGGTACTTCGTTATCTTTACCTGGCCAATATTTTTCACCAGCTGTGACCACACCACCAGTTTCTTCCTCTTTTATTCAGGACTTACGCCTTAAAATGGCAAACTTATGCTATACACCACCGCGGCACTGCCCGAGTGATATCTATTTACCGCACCAGCTCAAGGACTGCGAGTTTGTATTTGTACGTAACGACTCTGTTAAGCGGCCTCTTACGCCGGCCTACACAGGCCCATACCGCGTTCTTAAACGCGCGGACAAATATTTCCAAATACAAAAGGTATTCACACCGACAACGTTTCAATAGATCGGTTGAAACCTGCCTTTATAGAGAAACCGTCGTCTCATACTACTTCCCAATCAACTCCGCAAGTTCAGGAGAATTTCAAGACACCTGTTTCTCTCGACAAGCCTAAGTATACCAGCTCTGGTCGAAAAGTCACCTTTCCAAAGAAATTTGAAACATTCTACTATTATTAGTCAAATGTCTGCGACATTTGATCCAGGAGGAGGGCTGTGTGGAATAATGTATTATTCCATCTACGACATTTTACGCGCGCGCGAGTTTCCTCCCTTTCTTTCACACTCGCGGGCGCGCGCGCGCGTTTGACACCCCTTTCTCCCTCTTTCGGTCTAATACAGTAGTAACTGTTTTGGTCGGCAGTCAAGCGACCTATTCCTGTTTATGCAAATTAGATTTTTGAAATCTTGCCGCGAAAAATTTGTGACGTCAACGACAAACTGTTGTTTCAGAAAAGTCAGTTGTGATCCAGATTCGGACCTGGGTAGACTCATTTGTATCCATGTCAATATTTTAGGTTGACTGACGAAGGATATCTTACGATGCCACACCAAATATTAATTCTGCGTCCCTTTTTGGCTCGTCATTCAAAATCCTTTTATAAGACGATGCATATACCAAATAATTAATTCTTCGTCCCTTTTGGCTCGTCATTCAAAATCCTTTTCCGAGATGATGCAAACACCAAATAATTAATTTTTCGGCCCTTTTCGTCATTCAAAGTCCTTCTACGAGATGATGCATATGGCTTTTCGGCCCTTTTGACTCGTCATTCAAAGTCCTTTTCCGAGACGATGCAGAACATACAAAATATTAATCCGTCGTCCCCTTTGGGCCTCGTCATAAATCTGTTTTGAACCAGTACAAAAAAAAAAAAAAAAATATATACATAACATTTCACTCACATTACAAAAAAAAAAACTCGCAGTGAGTATTTTTTCCTTGTATGTATATTATCATGTACATTGACTTATCTGGAACCTTTCTTCTTCAAGAACTTTTTCCCGCCTTTAGCCATCTTGTTTTCTATTTTGGCGCGGAACTTTTTTCATTGATCCCTACTACGGGATAATTTACTTGTTTTTCCTGCATTTAATAAAAATTACTCTTGTTGGAATCCAGTCTTTTTTCTGTCATTCTGTGTCGGCTATCTTAATATATTTTATTTTATGCACGTGTGGATTAACCACATTTCTTCGTTGTTCATTCACGCACATTTTTTATTTTTTTACTTTGCTTGTAGACTCGGTAGTTTAGTGTGGTGTCTGGCACAAGGCCACTTAGTAATAAACCAGCACTGCACCCTACCGGAGCCGCACTGATCAATTTAGATCAGTCCAAAACCTTCGATAGGGTTGACCATCGATTTCTGGAGGCTGTTCTTTCGGCGGCCGGTTTCGGGACGCAGTTTCGCACCTGGATCCGACTTCTGTGTGTGCTGGTGGAAATGAATGGGATACGTTCTTGCGTTGGAAGCTTTCCTTCGCAAGTTAAAGGCGAATCCAGTCCTACGCGGAATTTCCCTACCTGGTGCTACCACCTCGGCTAGGTATTCTGCCAAAGATGATGACGTTTCGGTTCTTGTGTCGAGCAGAGCCAAAATTGACGAAGTCAGCAAAGAAATCAGAGGGTACGAGACTCTGACGGGAAAAGAAAATCAACCGCGATTTTTTCTCTTGGCTTGCAGTTGGGTGCGTGGAAGAGAGCTTCTCTTTCCGGACTTTTCCTCTGGACAGATGGTCCGATCAAGATACTCGGCGTCTGATTTGGTCCTGATGTACATCTGGAAATGAATTGGTCGAAGCTACAAGGGAAAGCCGAGATCGCAGTTAATCTGTGGTCTCGGAGGAACCTTTCCTTAAAGGGAAAAAAAAGTATGTTTTTCCACAGATTTACCCGATTCTCCTTTACCGACTCTCTGTGCTTCCACTTCCGTATACCACACTAATGTCATTAGTAAGGCTTCTTTTCCCATTCTTGTTGGCAGGTAAGGCCGCTAGTGTATCTCGGGAGGTCTATTACCACCACCCTTCTGAAGGCGGCCTGAATATGCCTAGCATTAAGATTCGTCAATATATGCTTCGCATCGCGTTCCTAGATCGAATGTCACGATTCGGATTAAAAGGGCGCCTTCTGGAAGGAAGACACCCGTAAGAACTTCCCATCCTTGAAAAGTGTGCACTCGTGCGAGGAGGAGGCCCTCTGTTTACCCCGAGCCGAATGCTCCTTCTATCGCGAATGTTGTCTTGCTCTAAAATGCCTCTTATGGGAGATAGATGCACCCTCCAACGCCCAGGCATTGTCTCGTAGGGCATTATATCAGGTGTTAGTTAGGAAGACCGTTCGTGATGAGCTGACTGACGAACTCGGTCTTACGAAGCAGGGGGCTCGCTCAATATGGCCTTGGGCGCCCGGGTTGAAATGTCTCAATAACGATGACTGGTGAAACGTGTGGCCTTCCGGGTCGCCAATAGACTTTCATTTTCAGTAGGCTTGGAGAAATCTCCAAACTGCCGACGCTGTGAAGGGGAGGTCGACATCTTCTTTTATTGCAGTGTCGTAGCGCCGTTGTGCAAGTTTGTTGGAGGCCTCTTGTTTCGCATGCTGCAAGGAAAGTAGTTTGTCTTTTAGGACAACTCTGTTTGTAGCAATGTGGCACCACCGTTGACAAAATCTAGGCACTATGTGTTCCTTTGCTTGCTAGGTGTTATGAGAGTTGTGATTTGGACGACACGTCAGAAGGGATTCTATGGAGGTGAGAACCTCTTTAACTCAAATTGTTCTTTAAGCATCAGATTAAAGTCAAGATTAGGACGGAAAAGCAGGCGGCTCACTTCATCAGAATTTGGCAAAAGGTGGGTGAATCTTGCGCGTTTATGTCGAGTGAAAGGGGCTGACTTAGAGTGGCACTTTGACATCGATCAGACATCAGGATATTGTTCTTCCTGTAGTAAACTTATGCGCCCCCGCCTATAATTAGGCTAGTTTAGCCTTGGTTTTGTCTGTTTAGTTTCTTTATTCTAGTTAAGTTAGCTAGGGGTTGTATGAACATTGGTCCGCTTCTATTTCTGTCCCCATTTTTCTTTGGTTTAATTCTCCATCTCTTCTTTCGTTAGGTGGCCAGTGATGTCAGTTCTCTGGTGGATGCGGGGCGCCTTTCGTTTCGGCTGTGAATTTCGTATTTGTTGTGTTTGAATGAGTGTTTGGGATGGATGAATAGTTTTATATTTTTAAAGTTCTGCATTGATTTCGTCCAGTTAACTGATGTTTCTGCCACAGGTTAGGTATCGTGTGTGTATGTGGGGGGGTATTACTAACATTATCTTGTTTAGTTTCTTGTAAATAGTCATATTGTAAATATTCATTGGGGCTGTTTTTAAATTGTTGTTTTTCTCCTATCCATACAGATAATAAATTGTACATAAGGGAACTAGTTGGCACTTTCATGGAGACAATGAGGTATTATGGTGGATGTAGTAAGATAGGTAAGGAAGAATGCATTGTTTTGATGTAAGGAATATAGTTGTATGTTTGGGTAAGTGTTTGTGGCGAGCTAAGTTTAACGTTAAGATAGAAGAAGACCGTCCTTTTCCCCATTCCCCGTTTTGGCCCTGTGCCACATTTTTATCATTTCATTCATAAATAAATATATCCCTTGGCCCACAGTTGAGACTCTTTCTTCATCTGGGCTGGTTGATTCTCTGAGATGGGTGGAGAAGGCATCCCCAGATGGGGCTATGCCGAAGGGCAGAGTCTCAAAATGGAAACATTTACCCGACCCCGTTTTGAACCCACATTAAATTCGGCTGTGCCACATCTGACTGCATGGGGCTGTTTTAGATATCCTGCAGGTGGAGATTCTTTTTGGAATTCACTTGCCTCACTTTCTAGCAGTTGACTATCTTGCGCGCCGCTGGCGAATCTTATATGTGTTGTTCTTGTCCTAAGTATTATCGTTCATTACCAACCTTCTTGGGTTTATTCTATTCCAGTAACATTCCCTAGTTTACAAACAATATGAGACAAGTTTTGAATAGCACTTTATTGTTTTAACTCAATTGTATTTTGTTTGTAGAACACATAGCTGTCTTAATCAAACAAGAAATGGAAATAAAATAAACATACCAGGTTCAATCTCAATGTCTTCCTTAATGTCAAACATTAATACCAAAGGTAAAACATCCCTAGAAAAAAAAGTGAAAAAAGGTTTCATATGAGAGAAATTGAATTTAGGAATGTAATAACTGATATATTTATTTTAGCAATACCAAAAAAAAAACATCTTTATTAACACTTTTAATTACTGGAATTATAAAACCTGAAATTTGACTTTTGTGTCTCCATTTTTTTTCATAAAATCACTTCCTTCCTTGTTGAAACTGTCACTAACACATAATAAAATGTCAAATGAGTAAATATAATTTCTATGGTGTTTTTGTTCCATGCAGTTTTCATTATAAGTCAGAATGTCATTCCCCACCTTTCCAAGATTGTCCAACTCAAAAGGTACATTCCAAATAATATGCATATATTATTGAAAATCTTATTACATCAGCTTCAGTCATTTTTCCTCCGCCATAAGGTTGCCTCTCCCTGCCTTTTCTAGAAATATTTTTATCGTAATTGTTTGGATGAACTTTTCGCTATGGTACCTAATTTTTTTTTTTTAATTTAAGCGCAGTTATCGTGGACTTGTACAAATTTAATAGCAATAGAAAATGTTGATGGATTTTTTGAATTTGAATGCATCTACGGTAATTTGTTTGAACTCAGAATATTTGGCTTTTTGTTATCTCTCAAACCTTGTTGCACCATCCATTTACACAAGTATCTTCTTCTTCTTCTTCTTCTTCTTCAGGATGTTGGCGATCATGGCTCTCTACAATTTCCTCTTCTTTGTAGCTCTTAATAAATTTTGTCTGTTTCTTATGATTCGTAAACCTTGTTCCGGCATTCATTTACATCTTCTTCTTCTTCTTCTTCTTCTTCTTCTTCTTCTTCTTCTTTTTCATCTTTTTCTTCTTCTTATATCTTCTTTTTCTTCTATCTTCTTCTTTTTCTTCTTCTTTTATCTTCTTCTACTTCTTTTTTTTTCTTCTTCTTTTATCTTCTTTTATCTTCTTTTAATCTTCTTTTCTTTTTTCTTATTTTCTTCTTCTTTTTTTTTCTTCCTTTTCTTTTTTTCTTCTTCTTTTATCCTCTTTTTTTCTTCTTCTTCTTCTTCTTCTTTTCTTCTTCTTCTTCTATCTTCTTCTGCTTTTCATCTTTTTTTCTTTTTCTTCTATCTTCTTTTTTTCTTCTTCTTTTATCTTCTTCTTCTTCTTTTTACGTCTTCTTTTTATCTTCTTCTTCTTTTTCTTCTTCTTTTTTTTTCTTCTTCTTTATCCTCTTTTTTTCTTCTTCTTTTATCTTTTATCTTCTTCTCTAATGTGCCTTTTTCCTTCAGGACGTTGGCGATCATGGCTCTCTAGAATTTCCTGTCTTTCGTAGCTTTTTAATCATTTTTATCTTTTGTTACCTCTCCTAAATGCTGTCCTGCCATCCATTCTCCCAATCTCACCAGGTAGGTTATGTGTAGTTTTTTTCTTCCCTTGCCTTTCAATCTGTCCCTGTGAGTATCAAAATTTCCAAGCTATCTTTCCTCATTATGTGTCCTACAAAGTTTAAGTACAAGTGCCCATTTATTTCCTTATCTTCAAAAACTTTATCGTTGCTCTCGTGTTCGGTCCATAATATTCTCAATATCCTTCTGTAGAACCACATTTCTGTTGCTTCAAGTCTCTTCTTCATCCGTGAGGAGATTGTTCAGAATTCACTTCCATAGAGGAGGGCCGATATTACGTAACAGTTTAGTTTTAGAATTACGTCCGTTTTAATTAAATGACGAAAGCACTGACTGGCCGAGTTAAGTAGTAAGAACAAGCAATGACATAAAGAAAGAAACTTGTCAGGAAAATTGAGTAAAACTTAAAATATTTCAAATCTCAGAATAACTTCAGGTTGATTTTTTTTTTATCAAATTAAAAATGTGGACTCTCAAGAAATGATCTCCGACTGAGAACAAGAAAATAATTAATCTCGATTTCACAGAAAACGAATCTTCATTATTTTTTTGTTATATATAAATGACTGAATCACATCCAATCAAATAAAAAAATTTTTAGGTCTTTAAGAACAGCGTGGGAATAGATCGATCGGGAACCCTAGAAACATCAAATTTAGAATTGGCATCGCCAGATATGCCTTAATTGAGTAACGGATAACACAGAAGAATTGAAAATGGAATGTCTGAAAGAACAGAATCGCCGCTGGGTATAGCGATTTTTGGTTTGATGTCATGTAAAATTATATTACTGAGGCTCTTTTTTTTGTGAGCGCTTATTAACTTCCATAGATTATTCTGTGGATTTTTTTATTATTTGAAATTCAGAAAAATATAATTCCATGTGTTGTTCTTAATACTTCATGTATTCTTGTTATTATTTTCTTATTTATTTAAAAAAATATGATTCCATCGCTACATAAGAGTTCTCATGTTTCAAAACGAGAGCCGAAAACTTCAATATAATTATTTGAATTAAATTGAATTAAAGTACCAAGCTCTCTTTCATCTTCAAACGATTTTTTTTGAATAACTAATTCCTGAAATTTACGTGGTTAATTTTAATTTCACTAACTTAATACAAGTTCTCAGTTGGTCATCACCAATGCTTACATGCTGTCGTTTACAGGTTGCAATTTCAGGTGAATCATTTTTATTTTTTTCTTCTTCAACGTAATTTGATCTGTACGGTCACTAACATAACCTCCCTAATCTCATTAACATATTCTGCAGTCTAAGTTTGTTGATGTTTTTCCATATATAAATGAATTTGGAAGAACAGAAAACCCCGAAAAAGCAAATTTAAACCGCTGTGTTGATTTTCTTTGGTACTAAAATAATTATACATTTTTGGGGTTCAGCTGACCGTAAAAAAAAAAACTTGCCGGGGTTACTTACTGACCTTTGCCGTTTGTTGGGTTATAGTTGTTTGAAAGTTGAACTCCAAAGCAAACGTGAACAATGCCTGGCAGCCATTGTTGACACCTAAAATAAAGTCGTTTTGATCCTGCGATAATACCGATTGATCATTTCCCGCGCTGGGCAGATCCCAGTTTGTCTTGTGAACAAAGGCAAGAGATAATTAATATTCCACGTTTTGGAGTTGATAAAAAAAATCATTAAATTTTTTTTAAATTTAAGGTGCTCGGATATTTGGCAGACGGACATTTAACCAAATGGTCATTTAGCCGAAAAAAATAATGGCGTACTTCCATGTATGTCACACTCTTTATCGTAATGTGCTACATATATTTATATTTATTTACTGGATTAATTTATAATTTTTCATTTTTTTTAGTGGCTTTTTTTAAAATTCTATTCTGTATATATTATGTTTTACTTCAAATATTATTGTAAAATGATAAGTATTTTGAAAAAAACATTTTACTATAGCAAAAAATCTTAAGCTTTTACGGTCTGAAAGATTTTCAATTTCGCATTTAATGACCATTATCTTAAAGGGATGAATTAGCCTTTATATTACTGGTAAATACGAATTTAAATAATTAGGTGCTACTTTTTACCTAAATACTCGGAAATATTTTGAAAAATACTAATTTCAATAAAGAAATATTGAAATAAGAAAACTTTTAACTTTAAATTTAGATT
The DNA here is from genome assembly GCA_903632075.3 of Acanthosepion pharaonis. Lineage (NCBI taxonomy): Eukaryota > Metazoa > Mollusca > Cephalopoda > Sepiida > Sepiidae > Acanthosepion > Acanthosepion pharaonis. The sequence goes on from CAHIKZ030001803.1 coordinate 411,273, forward strand.
TAGTAATTTAATCACTTCAAATTCATTGATAATTATTAGTCCTATTCTACCTTATAATACTGCTAATTAAAATACTTAAAATATTGCTTGTTACTATTTTTACTTGTACTTTTTCGTTGAAATGTCCATTCGGCCAAATGTCCGTCGGCCAGATGTCTGTCAGCCAAATGTCTGGCCACGTAATTTAATTAGGAAGGAAGGGGAATGAGACACAAAGACAGAGAGAGAGAGAGAGAGAGAGAAAGAAGAGAACGAACGAAAGATGAAAGAAAAGAAGGTTGAAAGAAAGGAAGGAAAATGTGGAGAAAAGATGAAGTGAAGCAAAGAAAGAAGAGAAAAGGAAGGCAGCAAGGAGTTCAAAAAAACAAACCCCTAAAGAAGGTCGGAGCGTACAACGGCCGAAATGTCGTGAATATGGCAATAAAGAAGAGGTAAACAGTGCAAACGATATAAATAGTGTAAATAGTTAAAATATTTAATTTCAGAAATATAGACAGATACTGAAGAAGGCCGGAGCGTACAACGGACGAAACTTTATGAATATCAATAAAGAGGAGGTAAACCGTGCAAATAATATAAATAGTGTAAATAGTTACAATACCTTATCTCAGAAATATAGACAGATCCTGAAGAAGGTCGGAGCGTTCAGCGACCGAAACGCCGTGAATATGGCAATACAGAGGTAAACAGTCCAAACAATATAAATAGTGTAAATAGTTACAATATCTAATTTCAGAAATGTAGACAGATCCTAAAGAAGGTCGGAGCGTATAACGGCCGAAATGTCGTGAATATGGCAATAAATAGGAGTTAAACAGCTCAAACAGTATAAATAGTGTAAATAGTTACAATATCTCATCTCAGAAATATCGTCAGAAGTATGGCGACGCGTTGAAGAGAGATAAAGAAATTAAAGGAGAGAGGAAAATAGAGAGAAGAGAAACAGAAAGGAAAGAAAGAAAAAGAAAGAAAAACGAACAAAATTAAGAACTAATACGTATAAGTGAACAAAAAAGACTTTCTTTAATAATTAAGGAAGTCAGGAAGAAAAGTGGAGAAAATAAAATGAATCAGAACGACTAACAAGAAGAAGAAAAAATTACTCAGAATCTGTGGGAGGTTCGATCGATTCTTGATTTAATTTTGTCACAAGATGTTTATTCCGAAAGAACGTTTTTTTTAGCTCGCAGAAGACATTCACAAAAATTCGATCGAAAAATCGACTGAGCTTTAAGTAATAATTATGAGTCGCCAGCGAATATCTTTGGCGAAGATTTTTCACCCGAGAAGCAATAGAATCTATTTACATGAAAAATCGTTCACAAACAAAATTCCCTCCTTCCAGGTGGCAGCTTGCGGTACCACTATCGAAGGTACCACTTTCTCGGCAATCACCCATGACTTTTTACTGCTATCTTGCAGATAGCAGATGAGCGACAGTCTGGCAAAATAACTGACATGAAAGTGCGTACGTAGCCGTAACTTTCTGTTACACAAAACTACTGGCCAAGAAGGCCTCGTGGGCGAGGATTTCTTCCTCATTAAGGAATTACAACTGTCTCTGATTTGATTTGGTTCGTTTTTTACAGCTTATCGACCCTTTGCAGGTTGTTTAAAGCCATAAAATATTTTTCTTAGCTTGTAAGAATTTTATTTTTGAAGATGATAATGATTTAGTGATACAAGTATTAATATTTAACCCATAATTGGGGTATAACATCACCTGCCAATTTCTAAAATTCTGGTACCCCCTCGTAATATTTAATTTTTAAATATTCGAAATTTTACTGCAGTTCACGTGAAGGAAGCTTAAAAGGTCATTAACTTGATCTCTAAACAAAACTCCAAAGACCATGACGTCCATGAAAAGAGAAAAATTAAAAATATCAAAAAACAGTAAAATATAGTTTCAAAATATTTAATAGAGAATTGAAAGACAGAAATATAAAATATTTGAATGAAAATTTATTCTATAATATACTTTGATCATTTTAATCAGTTAATAATAATGCAAAATGAAATTTGAGCTCACTAGAAAACAATACACTTTTAATAACTCATTCTCGAATTGGACCTTTTATTCTGTTGGTATAGTAAGCCGAAGGGTACACATCCTACACATGTCCCACCAAAATATTAAAATGCCCCACATTGAGGATCATTGATTTAGACATAAGTAAATTGATGTATTCATCATATATACGGAGTCAATTTAATTTAATATAAATATATTGATTCAATATGATTAAATTATAATTAATGCAAAAATAAAATTATTGCAATATAAAAGTTTTAAAACCAATTTCCCAGAATCTATTTTAAGTGTATATTTTGTTATTATATTTAGTTTTGTTTAAGAGGCATTCTGTGCTTAAGACAGAAAATTAAGCTTAAAAAGAAAGCAAAAGTAAAATAGGAATTAACTTTATTGAGCAAGAAAAATACAAATTTAGCTATTTGTTTCAGACCAAATTAGAGCTTTTCTTTTGTTACCAACCTACATAGACAAGTTCAGAAACAGCCAAATGAAGAAAATTATCAGGGAAATTAAGTTTATATATAATTATGAACAACATGAGGATTTTTGGAACAAGCTCAAATATCAGAGAATTACTTAGACATCAAAACAAATGCATTTAAAGAAGGAAAAAAAAATAAAAAAATAAAAAAAAAATAATCGGCAAGATAATTTCATTTTATAAGTCTTGGGGGAAGGGCAGAAGAAAACATAAGTGCAAAAATATTTGTTAAATTGGGGCTGAATTCTCATATGGGTTCAGTTTCAATACAGGTTTTTTTTTATAAGTCCAATGCATTTCTAAGGTTTGGGCTTGAAAACAGACCACAAAAATGAGAAACTGAAAACACCATAGATTATTAGTAACTTAAAAATAAAGTGCATTTGTAAACTTGATGAATGCATGCATATTGGAATAGTATGGAATGATTAGCACAATACATTATCATCAAAGACAAGAGTGGCTGTTTTTTAACAAAAAAGTCCATTAGTTTAGGGAATTGAAATTACATAATTATTGAAAGCCAAAATATAAATATATGTATGAAAAAAAAAATTTAAATTAATAAATTTAAATACATATATATATAGTTAACCAATTATTCAACACACTAAATAAAAAACAGTAATACTTATTAAATTATTATTGAACAAGTTTTAAATAACCATTTTTCCCTCCGTGTTTTTTCAAAGTTCTTTTGAGAATTATATTAGCAATGTTTATTTCCTACCTTTAATACAAAATGTTATCAATATCTGTTGGTTAATAGCAATTTTATTGTGAAAATATAAATTTAGATATAAAATTTGATATTTTTTAGGCACATAAAATATGAACTTGCATAATAAAATTTGATATTTTGTGTATACATGCACACACACTTCTGTTTAATATTTTTGTGTTTTTACCTTAAAATTAATTAATTAAAATTTTCAGTGTAAAATCTGATTGACAAACTGATTTGCATTTTTCATGCTTGCTGTATTTGTTTTCAAAACTCCTGTAATAAAAAGTGTGTGTGTATATATTGTGTTGACGTGACTACACATGTGCACAAAAGAAAGGGGGCACTGAAAAATAAATTTTTTTTTATTAATTTTAATGTATGTTTTTGGTTATATAATCTAGCTGATTTCATTTAAATTCATTTTCATTTTTATTGTTAAATATCTCGTATTGTGATAAGAGAATCTGTCAAGAATGCATCCATGTTCTTAGAACTTTTCAACATTCTTGCAGATTTTCTATTATCACAAAGTGGGATATTTAATAATAAAAGCAAAAAAGAATCTAAATGAAATCAGCTAAATTATACCCAAAACATATACTTAAAAAAAAAAAAATGTAAAAAAATTCTCCTTTTGTGCATGTGTAGTCACATCAATGTAAACATCAGTTTAGTCTGTGATGTTCTAAAGTACAAATCATGTAAAATTGCATTCAAAATATTTGGGGTGGAGGTTGTCAATCCTTGTACCCTAAGCAAAGTGATAATGCCACTAGAATGCTGATGGTTAGGGAATGTGAAGATTGAAAAAGGAGGATTGAGGGAAGTGCAAAAAAAAAAAAAAAGAAAGATGTATTCAAGAAGATGGCAATTGACATTGCATTTAAATTTTTGAAGATTGTAGTTAACAAAGAAGCAAGAAATCAAGTAGGAAGTGTGGGGGAGCTGTTAGAGTAGAAACAATCTAACTAGTTCAACAGTAAAATAGTGAGACCTAATTGCCAATTTAGTATCACGCTTAAATTCATGTAGTTGGGGCACCAGTGGGAAATGCTCATCTGAACAATTACCATGAAAATATTTGTAGAACAGACAGACGGAAGCCATTTCACATCAGTGAGAATGTGACTTGAGACAAGATGCCTGGTCAGGATTGATTGTATTGCATACCCTTCTGGATTTTGTCAAGAATCTCAAAATGCACAGTAGAAGCACCAGATGAGAGAATTTGGCGGAGATGTTGATATGCCACTAAAGGAAAGCACAAAACCAAATGATAATTTATTGATATCCAATGAAATTGTATAGTTTGCTTAATTAATATCAAATTCCTTCTGTTAATTCACTTTTTAGTCAGTATTTCCTGAAAGCATAGCAAATGTTGTTGTTACTTTCCAATAAGTAATTCAGCTGCTAATATGAAAATGAAAAGCTACCTTTGTTGATGAAGTATATAAAAAAGAATTGAAGAAACTAATGCTGGTCCAAAAATGTTCTGCACATGACTTTAAAATGAAAGTTCCAGAAAATTCTACAGTCACATGACTTTGTTTTGAGATGATCTGCTTACAAAAATAAAGAACTGATGCCAAAGAACTGTATTGCTGTTTGTCCAGGAACAAATATCACTTTCATAAATCATGGGAAAGCAGAACTTTTAATTAAGCAAATGGGATGACATTCAAATATATTTTTGCCGACTCACCATTTCCAGATTGATAACATTTGGTGTCGGTCTTCTGTAAGAGGAAAGAAAAGGTAATCTAAAATGCATCACATTTGTAGAACAGGATTTTGGAATGTGCAGGTGACACATCAGTCCCTATTTATAGAGATTGCACAATGCGAGACTTGCATGGCATCACAATCGTATTCTTTTCTCTTTCCCACTATTATACTCTTCCGAGAGATAAAGCTATAATCAAGATATCTGGTGATGCAGTATAAAGCATCAGATTCCCAACAATATGAGGGAGTGTGGAAAAGTTCTCAACTCAAATACGAAGGGGTCCCAAAACAAATTATGTCATTTGGTCAGATTGTGGCAAGTGAGTTAGGCCATGAACTTTTTAGTACCCCTTACATATGCATAAAAATATAAACATTTCCTTGAACTTTGACTCAATAAAATCTTGCATCATGTAGACTTCTAGATCTAAGTGAAATTGGAAAATTTACAGGTAATCATTTTTTTCTAAATATCTATTATATCAGCTAATCTGACTTTTTGTAAAAAATCTCAAGTCCCTTATGATTTTAACTGAACAATAGCATGCTGAAATATCAGTGGTTTCTCAAAATTCTGTTCAATTTTTTTTTTTTTTTTTTTGTTTGAATAAGTTAACATTGTAATGTGAAAGATATACCATACTGTAATTTCAGATAACATAATGTAATCCCCTCCTTCCCAAAAGAAAATAAAATTGATTAGCAAGGGAGGACAATCATGGGTTGTGGAATTGATTTGAATAGGATATCATATAGAGAAATACTCAGTTGTTACATGAATTCAGCTATTTTTTATGATGATGAGTTTGTGAATTAAAAAAAAAAGAATAAATAAATGAAGTCTGTTTTAGTGTCTAAGATGTTTACTCAATTTGTAATGTGGATGGACAATTTTGATTGATTATCGTTTTCAGATTTGTGCAAACTTGAATTATGCATCTTGCCTAAGCAGTGGACATGTGGATTTCACTTTGGCTTTTTTATCTTTTTAAATTTTTTTTTTTTTTTTTTTTTTTTTAATATTCTCTTTTTGATTAGGCCATCATCCTTCTCCTCTCCCACTCAAACATACCTCTTCCTTTTTATCATTTATGGATTAAAAAAAATCTTTTTTTTAATTTTTTATTTTTTTTTTATTTAGTTATTCAGTTTTGCTATCTGATGAGCATGCAAATTTACCTTTGTATGCCAATAGAATACTTTGATTGATTGACAGATGAGGGGAGGCTGGTGCTTGGGATGGTTCGTTGTTTAGACAATTAATGCAATGGAATTATTAGTGAATTCTTGTGAAACATAATTTTGCTTTCATCTTCTTAAAATAATTATTTATTTTTAACCATTTCTACCTTTATTTAGGATTTTCTGTTTGTTTTTTTTTTTTTTTAACTTTTCAATTTCTTTTGTAATTTTATTGACAAATTAATTTTTTCTTTTTTTTTTCTTTTTTCATTAAATATTATGCAAATCAGAAAGATATTTTATTCTTCCTTCTCTTACTTGACTGCATTTCATTTAAGATTTAACAAAAGAATTTTAGAAAAATATTTAGATTCTTTTATAACTATTTTTTTCTTTATTGTACACAATAAGTTAAAATTATATTAGATTAACTTTTTTTCTTTTAAATTTTGAAAATCAATTGAGTAATTTTGTAAAAAGTTAAAATGTCGTTTTTAGAATCATACAAAAGCAATAATTGTGCAAATTAAAACTGATGTTCTAAAAATGTTTTTGTAAGAAACTAATTCAAGAGATTTAAAAAGGCTGAATTACTTTATAATTTGATATTTATTTTTATATAAACTATATATTTTGAATATATATTTTCCATGAAAATGAATCTAAATATGTAAATACAGGCACTTGACTAATATTATTATTGACTGATTTGACATCATTTTTATTCCAAACAAAGTTATGATGGAGCACTTGAAATATTTGTGAAGACCTAATTTACATGGCAAGCGCTAATATTGTTAATGAATTCTGAAATTTGAGATTTTACTTCTTTTTGTATTTTATTGAATTCTTTTATTGGTTTCAAAAGAACTGCATATATCAATAGTGATGTTAAACAGTACGGCTTTATAATTCAAAGGGAAACTGATGAAAAATTAGATGCTGGTGCTTCCAGACAGAAATTCTTGTTTACATTTGCTCATCTGTAGAGATGATGAATGTTCATAAAACACAAAGGAATAAAATGTTGCAATTCTGTTAAGCATTATATCCCATTAATGGATTTTATTTGCTAGGGCTACAGTTTTAATAGGGAATTGGAGACGTTATTAAATTGGAATTAACCTGATTGAGGTAATCATTAATCCACAAAATGTTTCAATCACAGTTTTTAAAAATTGCTAATGTGTCTATATTTTATACCTGTGCATGTATGAATATACATGTACTTACATTAGTATGATATATATAATGTGTGTGTGAGGACTCCTTGCAAGAAAAAAACTGAAAATTCTAGAAGTCATAATACAAAAGAAATAACCAACATTAAATAATGTATCTTTCACCATAGATTGCATATTGAAGAGTGTGTGTGTATATATATATATATATATATATATACTCACCAGTCGAGGTGCAACTAAATGCACTGAAAGGAAGTTGCATTTTTGTCATGAATAAATTGTTTTTGTTTATATGAAATAATTATCATAAATAATTATTGCTCAGCTATCGGTATTGAATTAATGCTGTGAAAGTTAGAATTTATATATTACTTTTGTTCTCATTACATTCGGGGAGATATTTCATTTAATAATATAGATATATCTATTTATTTTTATAATAATCCTTTCTAGTTCTCTAACCAGTTTCTTAATGTTAAGATGAGATTCACCAAGGATGGCACCATAGTTTTTTTTTTTTTTCTTACCCAAGTACTTATTATCAAAATGTCTTACACGTCATTTGTCAGATATTATATTTTTTATTTATATATAATAAACATATAAATGCTTTATACATACTTTTCTGTTTAACTGTTGTTGGTGATGTCATCTTTAATTGCATGAATTAGAATTTAAGTCAGTCTAAAATCACAAGAATTTAGTCAATTATATCTTGCTTAACATACTTATTCACAGTTCTTGAAAATGACTGACAGTTGAAAATACTCAAATGTAGCAAAAAAACAAAACAAAAATAAACTCTTTTTGGGAAACTCATAGAGACCCTAATCAATTCTGAATTGGTTCATCTCTCATTGTAGTGCCTTTTCTCAGACAAGCAATATGACTTTTGTTTCTCCAGGTTAACTGCTGATGTATTAATGATAACTGCAGAAAAAGTCTATCCTGCTCTAGATAAAAACAATGAAGCCCATGCTCTAGCATTAGACATCTCAAAAGCCTTTGATAGGATCTGGCATTCAGGTCTTCTCCACAAGCGAAAAAGATACGGTGTCTCTGCATACTTTTTTGAACTGATCCATTTTTTTTTTTTTTTTTATCAAATTATAAAATGAAAGTTATCTGGAATGGCCACTCAACTAGATCCTTTTGTACTAATGTGGGTGTGTCCCCAGGCCTCCATCCTTGGTCCTACTGTTTTTTAATATTCATTAATGACTTTCCCCATGACATCAGCTCTCAACTTTGCAACTATGCTGATGACACAACCATTTACTCCTGCCTTGATAGTAAGGATGATCAGTCTGACAAGATCAAAATGGCAGCCAATATCCAAAACGACCAAGTCTGTCATTAACTGGAGGTAAAAGATGGCTTGTTAATTTTAAAGCCTTCAAAAAGAAGACTTCTCTCCATTAATCACCTGAGAGACCCCTCACTGCCTTCCATCAGCATGGCTGATGCTAACCTCCAGGAAAGTGACTAGTTGTGCCATCTCGGCTCATGTTCTAAGTTGATATGAAGTGGAAAGACTATATTGAATCTTTTTGTGATGTCAGCTGCTAAGAAATCTGTTCACTGTGTTGTGCAAAGTTAAGCTTACATATATGCAATTTCATTTTTTTTTTTTTTTTTTTTTATAAAATGTATCCAATTTCTTTTTTTTTTTTTTTTTTTTTTTTTTTTAAAAAGAAAATGTAAATAAATTTTCAATTTAATCCCAAATCTGAAAATTAGAGAAAATATTCTCGTTAACTATGAATATAAATGAAATGAATGACCATTAAAAACTGGATTTAAAAAATTATCCCCCATTCAACATAAAAAAAAAAAAAAAAAAATTATCATCATTTTGTAGTTCTAATTCAAAGCCAATTCTCTCGCTCAAATGATCTCAAATTTCAACAAAGTGTTAAAAACTAATTAATCTGTTTGGACTTAATGCAATGAATACCGGCAGACGATGTGGCGTGCCAGTGATAATGACAATGTTATATAAATGGTTTAAACTCGTTCATCTGCATTGATAACCTGATTTTTTTTCTATGGGGCTATCAAAGGACCGATCTATATCCCTTTTATCTTCCTACAATATAGATAATCCCCTCGGTGACGATGGAGAATGTTACGCAAGGCATGCTACAGCGTGTTTGATAGAACTGGATTACCGACTTGATATATGTCAGGACACAGAAAAGTGAAACATATTGAATATTTATGATTTTTTTTAAGAAATTGATTATCTGGTTTTTCATCTCTTTGAATATCTTGTTCAAATTTTTTGATAATAAATCTTTTCTTGATCAACATGAAGCCTATTTAATTTTTTTAGATCAGGGACATATAGTTATGTCAGATACTCACATTTAAAAATTATGCAACGATTTTTTCGACACCTTGCATAAAAAAACAAATGAAAATAGAAAGGAAGATAAAACTATGTTTTCTTAGATATTTATAAGTCTGGCACAATCTGGGTGGCAAGAGTGAAAGGCAATTAGAGGTTCGAATCCACACGAGAATTGATCTGATAAAGTACATTGCTAAATTCTGCTTTACGCCAGAAAGCATTTCAAGACGTTTTTTCTAAACATCGTCTTTTTTTCTTGGTGATCGAATATATCCTGGTATATATATATATATATATATATATATATATATATATACAAGCAATGATGTTGTTTTGAAAGATGGGATGACTTTACACTTATACCTTCAAATATTAATATTATTTTTACTTCATATACTGTCACAAAGACATTCAGTAAGAATCGAATACTGGCAAATAAAGTTTTGGCAATCATATTTTCAATAATGACCACTGTAAAATCCGGTATCAATTATAAAAGTAAAAAAATTTGCATTAATAAAATAAAACTTTCGGTATTAATTCTGTTTCGAAAAGAAACATATTATTTATAGGTTGATAAAAAACCGGTGTTACATGTAAGTTTCTAAAAAATCTATTATTAATGTTAAATTTCTAAAATATGGGTATTCGTCATAGGTTTATAAAATTCTAATAATTATAAACTGATAAAATTCGTTATTAAAATATAGTTTGATAATTCTTGTATAAATTATAGGTTACCAAATATCAAATTTTGTCTAAATTTGCTGGCATTAAACACAAAAAATCTAGTATTAGCTATAGGTCTATGAAAAATCCAGCATTAATTATAGGTTTCCTTTTGTCCTGTTTTCAATCCCATTGATATCGCCCACCTGTATGATCTCAACTATGTTGTTGGGATGAGCTACTGACAAAATTGTTGGGCAATGTCTTAGGATTTTTAAGTGATTAAATTTCAACATATGCTCCCTCATCAAAAAATAATGGGACAAACTATAAAGTCTTGTATAAAAAAAACCCCAAAAAAACAAGAGGCTAACTCAATAACTGGATCATATTCCCAGATAAGATATAAATATTCCCCCAAAAAATGGAAAATATCATGGGTATTTTCTATAATTTTGAAATGGTTGATTAAATATTCAAATTTCTCTTCAGGCGAAATAACAATTTTTGGGGGGATCTGTCAATATGATAAAGACTATAGCAAAAAAGAAATACGCTGAACTTTTATTAATTGCTCGTAGTGTATATACATTTTAATCTTATAATCGTTTAATTAATCGTTTAATTGTTTTGTCAATACTTTAATTGGTAACCCATATAAAATAAATTATATGTAGAGTTTTCAATGGTCAAGTTGCTTTCGTTTTTCATTCTTCAATACGATAGCAGCAGCTCTTTATCAAATGTTCAGTTATTTGTTACCTCTTTGGTATTTTTTCACCATCATAAAGTCAGTTTTTGAACCATGGAATAAAGAGAACACTTTTTCTTTGATGAAGAAGAACAAGCTTAGTCTCGTCTGGCACAAGGTTGTGAAATGGAATAGCTATCAATATCAAAACACATTACACTATAAAATACTGTTCCTCTGTCTCGTTTAGTAAAAAACTCCATCTACAAGAAAATGTTTGTAAAAGCTAAACCAAGAAAAAAAACTAGAAATATTTTTTTCAGAGTGAATATTTTTTTCCTAAAAAAAGGCGCCTCGTCGTGGTATAATTTAGACAGTAGTTTTCAGAAATCATTACAGCGTAGTAATGAATTTGATCCTCATACTTTGCCTTTTGATACTTTGTAACGTTTGCCAAATTAAAAAGTTCAGTAAATAACATAATTTTAAAAAATATCAAATAATTCAAACAAAACAGGAAAATGAAAAATACTTCATACAGAACTTCAAAAACTTATTTTTGAAGGAGGAAGAGCCTATCTACCTAAATTCTGTTAAAAAAAATTTATAATGATAAAGATGAAAATTTGATTTTAAAATATCACAATAGAATCTACTAAATGTTCTAATTTCAATTTGCTTTTTTATATTTTTTCAGTCCTTATTTGTTGCTATTTTTGTTTGGCAAATTGAGGGATGTGGTTGGTGTAAAACATAGCGGCTCGGAATGAGAAATCATTACATTCAGTTACGTATAAAAAACATTGAAAAAGATACAAACCATCTCTCCCCCAGCTATAAGGTTATTTAGTAGGACATATATTGGAATCATCCCCCAAAAACTGAAGAATTATTCCTAATAAAAACCCTCATTTTTTCAGGTTTAAATAATCACAAAATTTGATGACAAACAAAAAAAAAAAAAATAACAAATAAATCAATTTTGACAAAATGAATTTCACTAATAAAGGTTCATAATTCTGTGTAAAATTTTCTGGAAATGTAGGCAAATTTTCTAATTTTTTATGGAAAAAAAACGTCTTTCTAGGACTCCATTACGAGTTACTGACTTCGAAGAGATATTAAAAATCATCAAAAAGTTGAAATAAAATACTGATAAAAAGCATCCGACGTTTTATTTAATCAATATATCTTTGCTGAAGTGAGATTAGCAAAGATAAATGTAAAATGAACGACCGGGGGCGATAGCGACTGGATCAGGAGATCGAATAAGAAAACGTGAATGATACATTCACAATGAATGCTGATAATAAAAGAAAGAAAAGAAGATCCTCTAAAAAAGAGAAGAAAAAAGCTATGTAAAAAGGAAAAGAGCGAGGAATCTTGGAGAAAAGGATGGAAAACAGGGCGTGATGAAGGAGGGAGATAAAATAGGCGGAAAGAAAATTAGGGAGGGAAAAAGTTGCGAGGAAAGGAGACTGAAAGGAGGAGGAGGGATGTCTTGGGAGAAATAGAGATAAGCCTGTAGTGAAAAAAACGAAGAAGCGGAAGGAAAGAGGGTGAAAAGAAGAGAGTTAAAGAGAAAATAGAAGGCAGATGGAAGGAAAAGGAAGGAAGGGCGTGGTAAAGAACGGTGAAAGGAAGAGGAAAAGCTAGAAAGTAAAAAAGAAAAGAGAAATTAGGGAAAAGCAGAAAGGTAAAAGAAACTAGGAAGGATCAGTTTAAACTGGAGAATAAAAAAATGGCGCTAGAAAGAAAGAAAAAAAAGAAAGAAAAGAAAAGAAAGAAAGTTTAAATATCAAATGGAAGACAAAAGAAAGCGAATAAAGGAATTTATGACGAAAAAAGAAAGAGAAGAATAGAAAAATAAAATAGGGATGAATGAATGATTTTAGGAAGGATATAAACAAAAAACGTTGCGAGATAGGGAAGCTTGGGGAAAAAGAACGACATCCAAAAAGAGTTCGGAAAACGGACAACAGTTGGGAAGAGTCATAAATTAACAAAAGGTCAGAAAATATCAAACATTGCTAAAAACATCGCTATGATGAACATTTAGAGCATCGGTTTTGGACCAAATGATATGGAGCGTCTGTTATAACCCATGTCATTTGTGAGATCTATCACTGCTTCAAAATCTCTCTCTCTCTCTCTCTCATTTCTCTCTCTGTGCTATATATATATATATATATATATATATAGGATGAGATATAGCTAAGTTGCAATTAGGTGTTAAATTCAATATCAATTCTTATCTTTATTTAATCTTATCTTCAACTTGACAAATGACGTACATGATTCACCAATCATTTGACTATAATTCTTTCTTGAACAATAAATTCTGGCTTTTATGTTTTATATTGCGTTTTGTATGCATATTGACTTATATATATATATTGATCCAAGATTATATATATATATAGATAATATATTGATATATTTCTATGGAAGGGAAAAAAAAAAAAGGCTAGAGATTCGGTTTTTAAACTGTATAAAACACATTTATAGGTTGGTTTGGGAACAGTAAGAGATGTAAGATTCGAAAACAAATTGATATTTATATTATACAAATATATATAATAAATATATATATATATGATAAGGAAAATTAATTGATTTAAATATGTTTTTTTTTTTTGACGACAGTTCTAACCATGTTTCAAAAATGGAAGCTAAAATTCAATTATATATTTTTTTTTAAATTAAAGATATTTTCCATTTCATATAATGCGAATTTACAATAATGTTTTTTAAAAAGTTTTGTGTGTAGTTGTCAATGTTTTATTTAAACATTTCATGCATTTAATTGCGACGACAGACATTTTTCTTTTCATCTTCCTTTTTTATACAACAACACACAAAGATAGATAAAATCTTTTTGATAATAGATTTAAGGAGATAATTTTAGATATGAACATTTCTTTTATATGAACCATTAATCATACATCAGTTACATTATGAAAATTATTTGAACAGTTAAGCTAAAAAATATAACGGGATAGATGTATAGATTTATAGAAATTTATATGAAAAATTACAGAAACACAAACACACACACACACACAAAGATATATATTTATAGATTTATAAATTTAATATATAAAAAATAGAAAAAAAAAAATGTTTCTCATGTAAAATAAGGAGTGATTAGCATGTATTGGCCAAAAACGCGGGGACAAAACTAATTGGTTTGACAAAATAAAACAGGACGTCCCAAACTTTGAAAAATGTCTAAAACATTTTTGAAAAAATTAAAAAAACTGTTTTGCATGCTGTCGTTGGTTTTACAAAAAGTCACAAAAAAATCTTTAAATAGGATTTCTTTTTTAGTGAACATGACTATATTTCTGCTAAGGTGATATTGTCCCCAAAAATTTTGGCATATGAAGGATTATTTACTATTTTTTTAAAGCCAGAAAAAAGAAAAGGATATTTATGACAATCAAACAAAATTTGACTGAACACATTCGACAGGATTTAATAAACAAGGGGTCTAGTTAGGGAAAGTTTTATATAACTTAAAATTAATGAATGTTCTTTTTTTGCAATAGTGAAACATAAATATAGGATCTATATACTGTGGAATTATATTGAACTTTTATAAAACAAATTTCAATGATGGGAAAATTGAAAAACACTAGGAGAAACACCTGAAACGCATACAATAAAATGCAGGAGATATGGTGGAAGACTGTATATTAAAGAATGAAAAGTATGAAAAATCCCATTTTTTTATTTGACCAAAAATAAATGTTCGATTCTGAAAATAAAAACAAATGGTTCATAAAAAATCAAAAGTTGATTTGATGCAATAACTTGACAATCATGAGAATAACGTTCTTACCTCCAAGACCATTCAATTCTTTACATTGTTAGACTTTATTGAAACTTTAAAACACAGTTAATATCCAGTGACAAATATACCAACACTGAAAAATAAAACTATTTATTAAAGTCTCATGAAAAAATGAAAACGCTCAATAGGAATTGAACAATTTATGTGCAAATTATCCTTAAAAAAATAAAAATGGTCCAAAAAAAGAAAAAAAAATTAAATTAATTTTGAAACAAAAGTATAAAATATTTCAACTAAACACATTTTTTTAAAGTTGCGGTAGATGTACTTTATTTTTATGTGTATATTTTTTCCTATTTATTATATATTTATAACTATATATTTTTCAATCATTTTCAACGTGTTAAAGTTTCAAGCGTGCAATTGGAAAAATTGTTCGTGAATTCAAACAAACTGGATCTGTGGGAAATATGAAAACAAATCGTGCCTTGTTTACGCCGTTCAGCTGAAAACATTGCTGCATTAACGAGAATGGGGCCGAAAATCCATAAACCTCTTTTCGTCATCGGGCGCAGGAATTTTAAAACAACAACGTTACGTCGTTTGCATTCTTGGTTGGTCGATTATGTTGACCAAAAAATCGCGATATGCGCGAAATGCATTTTTCTGTTTGAGCGTCTATTTTCGTAATAAGCCTCGATAACTTTTAAGACGTTGTTTGATTGTTAATGGTTGAAATTGCTAAAGACCTAAGTTGTTAAATCTGAAAGATAAAGTAAAAAATCATCAGAATCTTAAACGTAATTCACATTTAAAAAGTAGTCCACGTTATTGGAAGAAATTTTTTTACACACACACACACACAAAAACACACAAAAAAACATATATATATATATATATATATATATATATATATATATATATTAAGAATTGGACAAAGTTCGACAATTTAAAAAAAAGACATTTTTATGTTTAACATTCTTTTATAGATACAAGTATTTAGTAAATGCTCTGTTTATAATAAACAGTATTAAATAACATTTACCGGCCTGAATGTCCGAGAAATTTTCATAGAAAATATTCGTTCTTTGAAAATTTTTCGCATAATCAATCGGCAATGCTTCCTCGTGGTCGAATCGGTTTAACACGTAGGTCTTACCATGATTACCTCTTCATTCATTAGGACGAAACTTCCAAAAAAAAATCCTCCCGGCTAGTGCATATTTTTTTTAATAACAAATTCAGAATGTTCAAAGCGGTATCCGAAAATAAATACTGTTTCGTAGACAGTATTCTTATAATAAATTAACGGAGAGAAATATGAGTATCTACTAAAAATATCGCTTAGTGATAAAAAAATTTACATTCTTTGTCTCTCTCTCTTTTTCTCCTGGAACTCTCTATTTTCTATTTATCTATCTATTCTATCTATATATATATATATATATATATATATATATTTTCAACATCAGTTTTTCTCCACAACAAGCTCATAAAATACCCGTTTTAAATAAGAAGACATTGATGACTCTGTTGGAATTTTAAGTATTTGATTTTACTTTAAAGTTTAGAGGTGAAAAGTTCGCAAAAGAACTTTTCAGGCAAAAAAAAGTCGATGACAGAACAGTAAATGGACACTAATTTATTTATTTCATACTATATTTTTTTATCTATCAGAAAAAAAAAACTCTAGGATTGCTGGTATTAATGGAATTTTAGCTACACAAGTAATCACAATGCTGAAAAAAGTAAACTGAATATTTATACACTCGTAAAATTTGTTATTTTTTAAAAGAAAGAAGTAAAATAAAAAGAAAATTATCGGCCACTTCGGCACGTAAAAGTCACCGGAATCAACCATTTGTTCCCGGCCAAAGTTGGCTTCATTGCGCATGAGCAATTGGACATGTTGAGATTACAACGAATTCCACTTGAGCTGGACTGTTTAAAAAATATTGTAGAGACAAATATTTATCAGCGGCAATAAACGTCTGCGCTTTTAATATAGGTACTTTCATTTCATTTATTCTCGATTCGCCTGGCTGTCCTCGCATTTTTGCATTTTTTTAAAATGTGGCATTCTCGTCGGCCCGAGAGATACAAAGACGAAATCACAAGGCGGTGGAAACATGGAAATCGAAGTTAGACCTCTTTAGAATGCACCAGCAATTCATTCAACCACAGTTCTACCAGACAGCCTAAATGGAATATGTATTGGAGGGTTTTGACGACTACGTTAACCGATTTACATGTGGTATTTAATCGTCCTGCACAGGTTACGGTATGTGACACACAAGATTGGTTTAATTTGGGGACGACTCTGGTCAGATCTGAGGATTTATCATTCTCAAACAGAGCAAAGTACTTTTGCGCTGGCGTCGGTATTATTCATGAACCGACCTATTCAGTGGAATGTTGGAAATAAATTCAAAGCTTGATCCCCGGACTGGGCATCTTTCCACTAATAAATTCAGTTGTGCTCAAATGAGAGAAAGACATAGAAATATCTTTTTATTTATTTCTTCTGTTCACCTCCGAAATAAGACGATATTGCCCCAGAACGCATGTTTAACAGGAACGAGAATGAGAAACCTTAGTTGGGATGATTGAGGAAAGCAGAAAACGGGAACAACGTTCAAAAAAACAGAAGATTGACATTATATTTAAATTTTTGAAGGTTGGAGTTATAGGGAAGGAATAAATCGTATGGGAGTTCTACAGGTGGGAAATGCGTGAAAAGAAACTGTAAGTAATGGAGGCTGCATCTAACTAGTTTAACAGTAGAGAGTTTTGAGAACTGATTGCCAATCTAGTAGCACGTTTAAATTCATGTAGTTTGGTTAAAAGCACATTCATACCCGTTTTTTAAACTATTAGAGGGAATATATATAAAAGGAAGAAATAAACCCTCAGAACGTCAGGAGGTCACCAATCGATTTCAAACTGTGCGGCCATTAAAAAAATATACGCTCGTATCATAACGGATAGCATATTTTCGAATTAAGCAGGGCTACTGTATTTATCAGCGCAAAATACATTATTATAGTATATTTAAAATTATTACGATAGATATATAACTATGGAGAAGGGATTTTTGGACGGTTTTTTACATGATAAATAGAATTTTTGGAACATTTATTTTTGGAAGATATTTTTCCGATACCCCGGAGTTTATTAAAACCATCGCGGTTAGTAATTAAATTTTCCCCAGAAAATTTAACTGGAAAGAGTAATTATTATAGTTTATTCGTTATTCACTTACACGTCTTAATAATTGCCTTGGTTAAAGCAATTACAACGTTCTGTTCTTTCGTAAACTTGATGTTTTTTAAAAATATTTTGAAAACCTAATACAATGAAGAGGATATTTAATTTTTTTTTTTTTTTTTGGAGAACCTGTTGGAATATCGTTTATAAAAAAAATTTTATTTTTTTTTGTGTGTGACAACATAAGGGATTCAAAACAATTTTCTAAGTTGTCTGTATATATATTTTTATGTGAGTTTGCGTATCGATATCTAATTTTGGGAACTTTTATATATATCCCCATTAACTCAATTTCAATTATTTATTATACGAAAAACTTCAATATCTGTCTAATTTCAATTGAAATGAAGATTTTATCATGTCTATTATCCTTTTATACGGATTCAAATTATTGTCCTCTTGTCTTTGTCGCCATATTTATTACAACATTATAATTTGTAAAACTTTTTAATTTCTTCTTCTTCAGGTGGTTGGACACAGAAAATATTTTGTATATTTATTTCAAATCATAAATATTGTTCTAGTTCCAATAATACCCAGAAATTATACACAGATTTAATCAAGGACAAAATGGCACAGTGGAAAAACGTTATTTAGACATCCAATGTCAGGACCCAAAGTTTTTGATTTCAAAGAGAGAAAAGTAATTTTCTCCAATTTCAAGTTCAGAGGGAAATTAACAGGAATATTGATAAATTGAACATCCATTAAACATGAAATTTAGAACTATAACGATCTACCCCAAGAGAGAAATAAAGGTTTCACTTGAAATTCCAACCACCTGAAGAATTTCATTGAATGCTGTGTTCTTCTTAAAAAATGTTGTAAAAAATTGGTGAAAAAAATTTTAAATAACTCCCTTAGGACCTTTGATCGAAAAAAAATAATTACAAAAAATTTCAAAAATGATACAATGTATTTTTTTTAAATTGAGTCAAGATTTTCGCGTGTAACAATTCTTCTATATATAAAAAATGCACATCCGTTAGTCCGTCCGATGTTGGAAATACCTCTAAAAAGCCATATATTGACCGATCGGTGTCATTTATATCAAGAGCTAAATTATCCTCATTTAAGGTCGTTGAAGTTTCAACCACGAAGATTCCATCTTTGCGTCGTATTAAAATTGAGTTGTAATGACGATGCCAACGTGAAATTGGTCACAATTTGGGCAAAAACAGTTTTTGTCCTTGGCCCATGGATATTATATTTACAATTTATGTCTTGATGCCATTCCCCACGTGAAATTGTCACATCCATAATTTAAACCAATATCTGATTTAAACGACGATAAAAAAATATATTTATTATATACTGATTAAAAAATAGCGACAAATCTGACCTGAAAAAAAAAAAAAAAATTTTAAAATATAATATATATATATATATATATATATATATATATATATATAGTATTTTGAATAAAAAAACAAGTGACCAAATGTTACATTTAATTACAGATTCAATCAACAATGTATTTTACCTGATTATCTATGACTTCCTTACATCTATTAACAAGCTTACTAATTCCATTACTGTAAAATTCTTTTGGCTTTCATTCGAAGAACTCACAAATGTCAGTTTTAACCTCTTCCTGTGTTACAAAAGCTGTTTCTTCCAAATGATTCTGTAAGCTACGAAACAAATGGTAGTCTGAAGGAGCAAGATCGGAAGAATAAGGTGGATGGGGAATTTTATCCCAACCAAGTTCTTCGATCTTTTGTGACGTGATTCTTTTTGTGTGGGGTCGCGCATTGTCCTGATGAAACATCACATCTTTTCGATTCGCTAGAGCATCTCTTTTTTCCTCAAAGCTTGGTTCAAACGCTCTAATTGCTGACAGTATATTTGAGCATTAATTGTTGCATTAGGTGGTAAGAATTCAAAGTGGATTATTCCTTGGTGATCCCGCCAGATTGAAAGAAGAACCTTTTGCCCATGAAGTTCCCTTCTCGGCTGTGGCTGGGGTCCTTCCCTTTACCAAGCCACTGTCTACGACGCTTAACATTTCGATAAAAGATCCATTTTTCGTCGTCAGTCACAAGTCTATCCAAAAAAGGTGAAACAAGTTGGCGAGAATGGAGAGAAGAGCAGATGTCAACTCGGGATTTGAGGTTGTTTTCAGACAATTCATGAGGCACCCATTTTCCAAGTTTAGGAACTTTTCCAAGTTGTTGAAGATGACGATGAACAGTTGTATGGTTTGAACTGAGAACCACTGCCAATTCCTCAACTGATAAAGCAGGATTTTCTTCAAGGGCTGCTTCAAGAAGCTTTTCATCAAACTCAACTGGACGTCCGGTTCGATCTTCATCTTCAAGGGTGAAATCTCCACCTCTGAATTTTGCAAACCATCTTCTGCAAGTTCTTTCATTCACACATTCCTCTCCATAAACTGAGTGAATGTTTCTAGCCGCTTCGGCTGCTGAGTTTCCTTTCTTGAACTCATAAAGCATTATGTGCCTCAAATGATTCTTGGGTACTTCCATGTTAGCAGGGTTTTAATCAAACAAAATTTAATTTTATTGTTCTCTGAAATAAAATTTGATCAGTTTAAATGCATCTAAACATAAAAATAATGTTCAGCTCCATTAGACATTATAAAATACTCTTTAAATTTCGTTCATTTTAAAAAAAGTTAAAATTCGGACAGAACTTATGGGATGACCTGATATAATATATATATATATATATATATATATATATATATATATATATATTTTATGAAATAAACTGGAATGTTCAAAGTTTAAGAAATTTTTCAAAGGAATGAATATAATTTATTTTTGTAATTTTAAAAATTTAAAAATGATAGGTGATTCATTTTTTTTAACTATATTTGAAAATTTTGAACCATTTGAAAATTTAACATATAATTTATATTTATAAATTTGGAATATTTATTATATAAAAATATAAGTCTTTTTGTCCATTTGAATTTGAAATTTTTTTTTTAATATATATTTTTATGATTTTAAGATTTTATAAAAATAAATAAAAAATAAAAAAAATGAAATTTATATGAAAAATATATTTATTTATAATAAAAATCTTAGAATTTTAATTTTTCTTAAAAAAAAAAAAAAATCAAAATCAAAAAAATTAAAATTTATTAAAATATTTTTTTATTATTATTGATTTCAGACATGAAAATATTTTTTAAAAACTTCAATTTTTTTTACAAATAAATAAATACATTTTAAATATTTAAAATAAAATCTAAAATTTTGTGTAAAAAAAATAAATTCAAATTTATATAAATCCTTTTTTTTGTAAAAATTTTTTTTTTATATGAATTTTTTTGTAATTTCTTTTTCAAAAAAAAACATAAAAAAATTTATAAGATATTTTAAAATGAAATTTTTTTTTTTGGATTTAAAAAATTAAATATAAAAATATATTTTAATTAATTAAAAAAGAATATAAACCAATAAATAAAATAAAATATATTTAGTATAAATATATAAAATTCAATATTTCAATTATTTCTATAAAATAAAATCTTTTCTTTATTCATAATATTTTTATTAATAAATATTTTATATGAAAATAATTTCATATAATTTTTTGAACCAACAATATAATTTTAATTTGTATATATATTCCCATTTAATGAATGCAGTTTAAAAATTTATTTATATAAATTATTATAAATATATTTTATTCAATATATTGTTTATAATTTGTGATATCTCTATTCAGAATTTTAAATAATATATATATAATATTGTAAAATATATTTATAAATCAACAAATTATAAAAGAAAAAATTTTAAAAAATTGGATAATATTTATAAAAATTTCAATTAAAAAATTTCCATTTAAATAATAATATAATTTTTTTTATATATAACCAAAATATATATATAATAAATTTTATTCCATCTTTTATAAATATATTTTTTTTTATATTTATATAAAATAAATCATTATAAATTTAAATATTAATTTTATAAATAGATTTTATTGAAACAATCATTATGGTTTCAAAATATATTAAATATATACATTAAAATTTTCCATTTCAATTTTTTCAAATTAAAGTTTTATAGGAAAAAAAACATTTCAAAATTCGATTGATTTATCAATATATATAAATTTTAAAATTTTACCAATCTATATTTTATTTAATGTTTATTGAATTTATTTTTAATTTTTAATGTTAATAAAAACAAAAAGAATTTTAAACACAATATAATTTAAATGTTTACTTATATTTATTTCACACGAATATAATATATAAATTTTTTTTTAAAAAAAATATTTTAAAAATAAAAAAAAGAAGAAAAAACAATAATATTTGATATTAAAAATTCATTTAGGGAAAAAAAAATTAATTATCATTACAAAAATCTCAAAAATAATTCTTTAAATATTAAAAAATAATGGTTTCATCTCTTTTATTTATTTTCTTTTTTATAATTTTCAATATTTTGAAAAAAAATAATATTTAACAAATAAATAAAAGTTAAAAATTCATTTTAAACTTTTTCCAAATTTTGATTATTTGTCTAAATTATGATCCCAAAATAAATCATATATATTTTTTCAAAAAATAAAAAAATAAAAATAAACAAATCAAAAAAAAAAATTTTTTTAAATTTAAAATAATGAATTTCTTTGATAATTTGATGCTGTTTAAATTCAATTAAATATTTAAAATAAAAATATTCAAATAATAAATATATATATAATAAAAAAATTAATTCAAATCAACATGTTGATTTTTTTTTTTTATTTGTTTGTTATGGATTTTATAAAAAAAAATTGACAAAATATTTAATATTTTTTAAAATACTTATAAATAAAAAAATATATTTATATTTTTTTATTTTATAAATATATTATGATTAATTCATTATTAAATTTTTATTTTAAAAAAAAAGTTTAGGAATATATTTGAGGTCTATTTTTTATAAACAATTTTTAAATATATGAAAAATATTTCATTGATTTAAATTTTCTTTGCTAGTTTTTATTCAAATGATTTGAATTTTTACATAATAATATTTGAAAAAAAAAAAAAATTTATCTATTTGATAAATTGAACCAAAATTATAAATAAATATAAATAATTTGTATTTAATATTCAATAAAAAATAAAATGAAAATTTTTTTAAAATATTCATTTGAAAAAATTTCATTGTGAATTCAAAAATTTTTATATACCTTCATATAAAAACAAATGAAATTTTTTTAAAAAAAAAAATTAATTTTAATGAATAAATCTTTTTATCCATTAAAATCATTCCATAAAATATAAAATGAACCTATAAAAAATAATAATTTTATTTTTATTTTTTCCTTTATCTAATTAAATAAACCATAACAAGAAAATAAATTTTATTTTTCTTTATTTTAAGGATAATTTTTTGTATTCATACATTATAAATAACTATAATGAAAGAATTGAATTTAATTAATTTTTTTATAAAATAAATTTTAAAACTCAATTTTAAATAAAAAAATTTCTGAAATTTCAAAAAAAAAAAATCATTAAAAAAATTTCAGATAATTTGAATATATTTTAAACAAAAAATTTTTTAAATGAAAAAAATTTCAAAAAAAGAAAATTTTTTTTGAATTCCATAAAATTAAACAATTTGAATAAAATTTTCATCCATAATTTGAAAAATTTTTATTTTATAAATATCATATTTTTATGTCATATTTTTTTTTTGAAAAATTTTTTTTAAATACTTTAAAGTAAAAATTTTTTCAAAATGAAAAAAAAACTCAATTTTAAATAAATAAATATAACAAATTTTAAAATTTTAAAAAAATTTCATTTAATAAATTTTTTTTTATGTAAAATTAATTAGGTTTTTTTTTATTTTTTTAATGATTTTATATTAAAATTTAATTAAGTTTAAAAATTTAAAAAAAATGAATAAAAAATATTAATTCATAATATTTTTCTTAAATATGAAATATTATATTTTTTAAATTTTTAAAAAAGAATACTTTAGAATTTTAATTTTTTTGAGTAAAAAAATAATTAAAAAAAAAATTTGATTTTTTTTTTTTTTTTTTTTTTAAATTAAAAATATATTTTATTAAAAATTAAAAATAAAAATTAAAAATTAAATTCAAAAATTTAAATAAAAAAAAAAAATAAATATTATATAAATTATAAAAAGTTAAATTTAAGAAAAATTTTTTTTTAAAAACATTAAAAATTTTTTTAAAAAAAAAAAATTTTAAAAAAAAATATATATATAAAATCAATAAAAATCTAATTAATTATAAAATTTTTTAATTTGAAAAAAAACTTTCTAATTTTTTTTGGAAAAAAAAAAAAGATATTTTTAATTAATTTATTTATTTGATTAAAAATTCAAAAAAAAAAGATCCTGAATTAAATAAAAAAAATTTTTTTATTTTTTATTAAACTTTTTTTTAATGTAAAATAAAAAAAAAATTCAAATTAAAAAAAGAAAAATTTAAAAAATTTTTTTAAAATTTGAATTTAAAAAAAAATTTTTTGAATTCAATTGAATATATTAAAAAAAGTTTAGAATTTTTAAAAGTAAATTTAAAATAATTTAAAATAAAAATTTTTTAGAAAAAAAATCATTTCATAAATTAATAATACAATGTTTGATTTTAACTATTTTTTTTTAAAATCAAAAAAAAAAATTTTAATAAAAAAAAAATGTAAAAAATCAAAAAAAAAAAAAAACATTTAAAAATGATTTTATTTAAAAAAAAAAGATTAAATTTTAAAAAAAAATTTTAAAAAAAAATTTGTAAATTTTTTTTAAAAAAAATTTAAAAATAAAATATAAAATAATATAAAAATATAAATGGAAAAAAAAAAAAAACAAAATTTAAAATTAAAATTTGGGCTAATTTTATTAATAAAAATTTTCAAAAATTTTATAAAATTCAAAAAATTTGCAAAAATTTATTTAAAAATTATTTTTAATAAATAAAATTTAAAATTTTATTTAAAATCATAAATATTTTACAAAGAAAAAGAAAATAATTAAATAATTTTTTCAGACTGATTTTCAAAAAAAAACATTTGTTTTTTTATTAATTCAAATGCAAAAATTTTTAAAATTAAAATTTTATTTTTAAACAAAATAATTTTATATTATTTTTTAAAAAAATCGAAATTTATTTATTGTTTAAAAATTTTTTTTTGAAATTTTATCTATTTTTACATACAAATGTAAAAAAATGTTTTTGAAAAAAAATAAAAAAAAATTATAAAAAAATTTAAATTTATATTTTCTAAAAAAAAAAACTATTTATATTTAATTTATTTATCAAAAATTAAAAAGAAAAATAATTAAAAAATTTTTTTAAATGGAAATTCAAATTTCATTTTTAAAATAATTTATAAAAATATTTACATTTAATTTTTTTTTTATCAATAAATAAAAAAAATCAAACTTTTCAATTTAAAACAAGAATGTTCAACAAAATATACCATAAAAATCAAAAAAAATAAAAGATTATTAAAAATAATAAATATATATGATATAAAATTTATTATAAAAATATATATATATTTAAAAAAATTTAAAAAAAAATAATTTTATTTTAAAAAAAATAAAATTTTTTAAAAAAAAATTAAAATAAAAAGCAAAAATTTAAAAAAAAACATGAAATTAAATTACAATCATCAAAAAAAATTAATTATAATTTAAATCAAGAAATTAAAAATATTAAAAATAATTTTAATTTTACCATGATGAATCTAAAATAAAATAAAATAAATAAAAAATTAAAAATAAAATAAATATAAAAAAAAATTTTAAAATATTTTTTTTTATTTATTTTTTTCTTTAAATATTTAAATATATAAAAATTAATAAAAAAATAAATAAATTTAAATTGAAAAACTAATTTATTGAAAAATGAAAATGAAAAAAATAATAGGCAATAAAAAAATTAAAAAATTTTTTCACTTTAATTTGTTTTTTAATTTCCAATTTGAAATTTTAAAAAAAAAAAATGAATTAAAAAAATTTTTTATTTTAATTTGAATATTTTTAAAATATAAAAAGAATTTGAATAAAATTAAATAAATAAAAATCAAAAAAAAAAATTTATATTAAATTGTTTATAAATAAAAAATTTTTGAAATAAAAAAAAAAATTAAAAAAATTTTTTATATTATAAAAATCATTAAAATTTAAAACTGGTTAATTTTAAAAATATAAAAAATGATTTAAAAATAAAAAAAATTAAAAATTAAATCAAAAAATTTAAAAAATTTTTTTTAAATTTTTTTTATTTCTTTAATTATCAAAAAATTTTTATAAAAAAATTTTTTTTATTAAAATTTTAATTCATATTTTTAGAAAGAAATATATAAAATAAATTTGAAAATTTTTTTTTTTTTTTAAAATTTTAGTTTGAAAAAATAAAAAAAATATATAAATAAAAAAAAATATTTTTTTTGAATATTTATAAAAATTTTAAAATTTAAAATAATAATTAAAATTGCATTTTAAAAAGTTAAAAAAAAAAAAAAAAAAAAAAAAAAATCTTTTTACAAAAAATTGGGTTTTTTTAAAAAAAAAATAAAATATATACAAAATATTTTAATAAAAATTAAAATAAAATTATTTCATAAATTAATTAAATAAAATTTTTAATATAAACATTTATATTCAATGAAAAAAAATTTTTTAAAAAAAAAAAAAAAAAATATTTAAAAAAAAACATTTTGTTAAGCTATCAGATTTTTTAATGAATTTAAATTTTTTTTAAAAATTCATTTTAAAAAAAAAAAATAAAAAAGAATTAAAAATGAGTATTATGGAAAAAATTCAAACAAAAATTTTTTATGAATAGTTCAAAAATTTTTAAAAAAAATATTGATTTTTTTAAGTTCCCTAAAAATTATTAAACATTTGAAAAAAGAAGAAATTCCAAATTTTTAATCTAACAAAAAAAATTTTTTTTTTGAAAATTTTTAATTAAAAATTCATCATTTCTATAATTTATATTTTTTTTTAAAAATTATTTTTATTTTTTTTAAATTTAATTGCATTAAATTGAATTAAATAAAAAATCATTTTTTTATATTAAAAATTATTTAAAAAAATTTTATTTAAAATATGGTTCATTTTATATAAAAAAATTTAAATTAAAAACAATAAATCAAAAAATCAATAAAAATTATTGAATGGAAAAAATATTAAATATATAAATTAAAAATAACTTTTATTTTTTTATTTATAAATTTCATATTTGGATTTTAGAAATCAATTTTTAAAAAAAAATTTATAAAAAAAAATAATGAATATTTTTTTTTAGAATAAAAAAAAAATGATTTAGATATTTTTATTTTAGAAAAAATAAAAAAGATTTTTTTGATTTTAAAAAATTCAAAATTTTTTCAATTTTAAATTTAAATAAAAAAAATAAAATTTTTTTTAAATTGAATTTTAAAAATTTTATTATGAAATATATTAAATTTTATTTAAAATTCAAAAAAAAATTTAAAATCATTTAAAAAACATTGAAAAAAAATGATAATTGAAATAAATTTAAAAATATTTCAACTGTAAAAATGAATTGTCCAAAATAAAAAAAAAAATAAAATAAAAACAATGAATTTTTATCAAACAAAAAAAAATAAAATAAAGATTGATTAATAATTATTTCAAAGAAAAAATTTTTATTAAAAATAAATATTATTCATAAAAAAATTTTCAAAAGATAAATCATTTAAATTTAAAAATTCATTTTGAAATGGCAATTTTTTTTTAAAAAAAAATTTTTTAAAATAATTTTTTTAATTTACAATATTATAAAAATTTTTTTTTTTAAATATTAAAATTTAAAAGAAATGAAAAAATTATATTTAATTGAATTTTGAACATTTAAAAACCTAAATAATTATTTAAAAAGATTTTTATATAATTTATATTATATATATAAAAATATATATCAATTATTTGTTTTATATTTTTTAAAATTCATTTTTCACACTCTGTCCTTCCTATATGAATTTTTTTAAATAAGATTAAATCTTTAAATTTTTGGAAAATTGACCCAGGGATAAAAAAAAACTTATGCCCACTTGTGAATTGGAAATAATGGAAATAAAATGCTCCCATCTTTATCCAACCAGATGGTGAATTTGGACATTGTTTGTTTTTTTTCACAATTTACATTTTTGGAGAAAACTCTCAGTAGTCAGAGACAGATTGGCCTCTGACTCATTATTAGAAGAATGGACCAGTATTCAAATAGATAATCTGATGGAGATGTTGACTTTCTGTACACAAACAACACACTTCAGAATGGGATCACACATATATCGACAGGATGAGGGCTTAGCAATGGGCTCGCCATTATCACCAGCAATGGCGAATATATACATGGAATACTTTGATGAAATGGCATTAGAATCTATATCTCTAAAGCCAACTATATGGTTAAAGGTAGGGTAGATGACACCTTCATACTCTGGCCACACCAGGAAGATGTTCAGGTTCTACTGGACCATGTGAACTCAATAAGACCTTCGATACAGTTCACAATGGAGAAAAGAGTAACAACACACTCCCATTCCTGGATGTTCTAATATCTCGAACAGAGCATGGGTTCAAGACATCCGTATACCGTAAACCGACATTCACTGGACAGTACCTCAATTTCAACTCCCACCATCCATACAGCGTAAAGAAAGGGATCGTCCGTTGCTTACAACACCGAGTGAAAAAAAGTCATAAGTGGCGACCCAGAGACATTAGATAAAGAATTGGTCAGTATAAGTAGTACCCTACAACGTAACAACTACCCTGGGTACATGGCAGCAGCCCCCAAAAAACTGGGATAGGATAGCGGGTACAAGAGGAGGAGGACAACAACACTCAGAAAACAGTCTGCCTGCCTTATGTGAAGGGGTTATCAGAGAAAATACAAAGGATCTGTGGTCCATATAACATCAGGACAACCTTCAAAAGCTTGACGACACTTTGCAGATATCTCTCCCGAGTAAGACCCCCCCCATAGAGGAGAACATGACTAAAGACTGTGTGTACGCTATCCATGCAGCTGCGGAAAAAGAAATATAAAGGAGAGACAGGCCGCCCCCTTAAGGTAAGGCTTCAAGAACACCAGAAAGCTGTAACACGAGGGGAAGTGGAAAAATCAGGCGTGGCTGACCACATATGGGAGAGAGAAGGGAGATCACCGCCCTCTGTGGGATCAGGTTGAGATCATAGACAAAGGAACACCATTGGAAAATTCGTAAACTTAAGGAATCAGCACATATGCTAGGCCACAAAAAAATCTCCTGAGCCGACCAAGCATAGAAATAAATACAATATGGGAACCAGTAATAAGGAGTGCCAGAGAAAAGCAATAATAACAACAAAAATTGCAATATGAGCTCTGGTAAAGTCTTGTAATGATAACAGCAAAAATTGCAATATGAGCACTGTAAAAAAAAATGGTTGCTGATGACATTAGGTTTATAATACCCAGAAATTCATACACAGATGTCCTCAAGGACACATGGCACAGTGGATAAAGGCGTTGGTTAGATCCAGTGACAGGACCCAAAGAGTGTGAGTTCAATACCCGGTTAAGGCAGTGGAGAACTTTCAGAGGGAAATTAACAGGAGATAACTGACATCCATCAAACATGGCACGTGGAACTAGAACAGTCTACCCCAGTGAGTGAAATAAAGGGTTCAGTTCGACATTCCAACCACCTGAAGAAGGCCGGAGCGTACAACGGTAAAAACGTTGTGATAAATATGGCGACAAAGATGAGGGACAATAGTCCGAATAATGTAAAATAATGAAGATAAATCTAATAAAAAATGTTTATAAAAATTGAATTAACACAAATTGCAAATGTTTGATCATTTTTAAAATTTATTTAGATTTAATCCATAAAAGAAAATTATTTATTTCATTTATATAAAATTGTCCAAATATTAAATAAATTCAAATATTAATTTTAATACATGTAATTTTCAAATATTCTTTTAATATAAAGTCATTTGAAAATTATTGTTTTCTTTATTATTTTTTATAACCTGAAATGAATCAAAAAATGAGAATCAGAAAACACAAATGAATTCATTTAAATCAATATTTTTTATTGAATTTCTGAAAAATAAAATCAGATAAATAATGTGGAAAATAAACATTCCAAAAAAAAATTCTTAAATTACCTGAAGACTTTTAGATGAAACACCAAATTTCTAAATGAAGATTTCTTAGGTTAAGCAACATCAAAAATTTTTCATTGGTAAAAATTTTTTAAATTTTTTTTAATTAATTTCAAATATTTGCTATTTATTTTTAAAACACAAAATCTGATAAAATAATAGTAAAAATTTTTTAGCTATTCCATGGGGTGGAAAAAATTTTATTTGTTTTCGTAATGAAATATCTAAATGAACTGGAAATTTTTTTTTTTCAATTGAAATGAAAAAAATTTAAAAATCTATGTGTTAAAAAGTAGGACTGAAATGTTTAAAAAAAAATAAACAAAATATTATTCCAAATAGAAAATAATCTAAAAATATTTTCTACCTTTAAATAACATTTAAAGCTGAAAAAACAAATTATTGATTTTCTGTAGTAAATCTTGTAATAGTTATTTAAATAAATATTCTCAAAATGTAAAAAATAAATGCATTTAATAATTCAACTTATTAAACAATAATATGGAAACAAATTGAAATAAGTAGTAGTAAAAGTCAAAATAAGATTAACATTTAGATATAAAAGTACTTTTTCAGAAATTAATGATTTTAACATATTTCTTATTGCTACAGAACATAGTTATTAGAAAATATGTTAGATATAAATAAATTTGACTTTTTTTTTTTAAACAACGAACTTATCTATCAACCTGGAGATCAAGGGTCCTTCTAAAGAATATGCACATCTCAACAAGAATTGAACATTCTCTTTTTCAAGCAGAGAAACAACTTTAAAATTTTCGTCTTAATAAATGGGAAAATGGAAAATATATTTAAAATTTAATAAAAAAAAATAAAAGCTAACTTTATTATAAAAAGGTAAAAAGTCATTTTTGTAATTAAGGATTTTTTTTTTTTTTTTTTTTACATTTTTAATTATAAATTTAATTGATAATTTTAAAAGCTTTTACAAATGTTTTCTACAGGTAGGATATATAATTAATCTCACAAGACAAGTTTTCAATTATTGCCTTTTTTAAAAAAAATTTTTATCATAATGATTTGAGAATTCAATTTTTTACAAAAAATAAAAATTAAGACATTTCATTTAAAAAAGCAATTTTTGTTTTATCGAGATACCATCTGTAGGAAATTGTCATTCAAGGAAATTATGACCCCTATCCTTATATTATATATATGTAGGACGAAAATTAAAATAAAAAGAAGACAATATGCGTCCTGCCTGACAAAAATTGATATTCATAAATATATTTGTGTATTTTAGAATTGTTATATAAATATTATCAAATTTTAGAAGGAAATGAAACCACTAAGAAACTGACATGATTTTGAAGGAAAAAAATTTTGAGTAGAAAAAACAAAACAGATTTTAACATTTTAAGCTTTAAAAAATTATGTAATCATAGATGTAAAGTTATTAAATATTCAAATGCTTGTTTAAATGAAATTCAATTTTTAAAGGTTAATTTCAGGTTGTAAACAAATTAATTTGAAATATTGGGAAACTAATGAATAACAAATAATTTTTATCAAAAAATTTACATAATACATAATTTTTTGGATAAAGATAAAATTTTAAATAAAAAAAAAAAAATCTAATTTAGTTATTAAAATATAAATTTGAAATTGATATTCATTTTATCTAACATTTTATTTGTATTTATTACATGATAAAACAAGTAGTTCTGAAATTGTTTTCCACTTTACTACAATAATGAGGTTGCCTTTTGTTCTGAAATCTGAAAGTTTAAAATGAATAAATAAAGAATAATTTCAGCACCAACATTTTATTTAAATTAACATAACTTTTAATTAGACCTTTGAATAATTGCAATAATCCTAATTGTTCTAGAAAATTAAAATGGATTCTTAATATTAAAAGCATTGATTCTATGTTCTCAAATTTCAATATAAAAAAATTTGCTTTAATTATAGAAATGTTAATTTTTTTAATTAACTGAAAAAATTATTTAAAAATTTACTGCTATTAAAATTTACATGTTTTTAGGCATTCAAGCTTTTGTCCTAAGAAAGACAATTAGACAGATATGCTCCCATCTAAACTTTGTGTAAAAGTATTAGCAGAGATAGAGGAGTCATGAGAACATATGACCTCATACCTATCTGTTGCATACTTAAACTACTTTGATAAATTTACAGGTTAAATTCTTCTTGTATGTTTTTCAAACAAATAATTAAACCAGAGTTGCAAGTACTTTGTCTTTATAGAAAAGATTTTTTCAAATCAGTTTCTTTTTTTGTAGTTTGTTTGGAGTGTTTCAGTAAAAGAAAAAAAAAAAAAATCAGTTGATATTTAAAGAGTCAAGTGAAGTTTTTTTTTTAAATTAAAACTTGCCAAAACGTGATATATGCTTGGTTTGGACAATCATGCCTCTTTCAATTCATATGTTAATTATAGCCACAATTTTTTTTTCAAGAAGTTGGTTTTTTTTTTTTTAAATGTAGTAGAGAAAATTTAAAAACCAATTTGCTAAATTAAAACCCAGTCTGTCCTGCTATTCAAATCTTATTTAATGGTGTAATTTTATGATGGATTCATTTTTTCCCAATTTTGTTATTATTTGTGTAATTTTGAAAAAAAAATCAACTGGAACTTATTTTCAAATTTGATTTTCATTTAAAGCTGAGATCCATTACACAACACAATTCTTACATTAACTATTTTAACTAAAAAAAAATTGATTAATCTTTTTTAAGATGGAGATGTAACTTAATTTCAAGCTAAGGTAATTCTTAGAATTCTAACTAACCTTTCAGCATAAAATAACAAAGATATTAAACTGAAAGTAATTGTAAATATATTCAAAGAAAAAACCCAAATAGCTTGGATGAGGAAATATGAATAACCATTGTAGTCAATTATAAAAACCAGAAAGCAAAAAATAATATATTTAGCATTGGTATTCTTGGAGATTTACATTAAAAACAACATTAGTAAATAATCAGAAATGAATGATCTGATACTCTCCGTAATTATAATATACACCCTATTGTTGGTTATAATTCTTTTAGATTATGTCAGATGTCGGTGGCTACAATTTGGTATGTTAAACTATAAAATAGCAAAGTTTAAAATTAATTTCCCACTTCTATTACACAGATATTTACAAGGAAGAAAAAAAAAAAAAAAAAAAAAAAAAAAAAAACAAACAAACAAAAAAAAAAAAACGCTATAAAATATAAGACTGCAATAATATAAAGTTCTGGAAATTGATAATTTTTAAAAATAATTTTATTACTTGTATGACATTTTCTATTACCAATTTAAATATTTGTTAAAATTAAATCTCACTCAAAGTGGTTTCTAGACAAAGTATTTATTCACAAATAAATACATTCATATGAAATACATCAGGCAGTGTGAGCTAGAACTTTTTCTGCACAACTTGATATGTAGTGTACATATGAAAATCAACATACATGCTCTAACCAGATAAAATAAAGAAACTTTCTCTACAACATTATAGAAGATAAACTTTTATACATCTCTTTTAATTTTCTTTTTATTCTAAGTTATCTCAATGAAGAATATAAAAATGCCCAATAAAATTATTAATATAACAACACAAACTACTTACCTTAAATTTGATTTATGAAATAGCTGACATAGCAGAGTTACAAAAATTCTCCTATGAAAATGTAATAAAATTATATTTAATTATCCCTTTAAAGAATAAAGTAAAATATTAAAATTGCTTTGTTTTATTTATAAGGGATTGTTTAAAATTTATTAAATACTTCCTACTAGATTTTATATAAGATGCTTAGTTGTAACAAGTTAACAAAAACAAAAACAAAAAAAAAAAATCAAGTTAGTTTTCAAAGAAAAAACTAAAATTACATAATCTATATTTCACTAGACAGGCAAATGCACCAATCTTTTAAAATATTGTTTGTTTAGGAACTGGATTTAAACAAAATGGTGCATGTTTTAATAAACAATACAGCTATTAGAGAAAGGGCAAAGTGGAAAAAAAAAACCCTATCAATATAGAATATATATTTATATAATTTCATAATGAACAGTAAAATAAAAAACAAATAATACATTGATAATAAAAATACAATCAATATTTAGATTTGCTGAAGTTTTTATATATTGTTTACTCCAATGTAGTTGGACAAGAATTCTTGTCTGTTATTTGATATTCAATGAATTTTATGAAATTCAATTTTGTTTTATTCACATTTTTGTTGTGGTTCATTCTCCAACCTTTTGTCTATTAGTTTCATTGCATCATGGGATTTCCTACAATGTAATAATATCCCACAATATAATGCAGCCAATAAACCAACAGATGAAAAATAACATTTGAAGAAGGACAGAAAGTGAGCCAAACAAAATGCGAAGAGAAAAAAAAAAAAAAAAAAAAAAAGGTAAAGTTTCATCCTCTGATCAAGAATAAAATTTCATTAAAATAATAGGTGATTAACTTTCTATCCCCTAATTATTTCAAATTATTTAGGATATCAATAGTATTTCTAATAATCTCTTATAGAACACGTTATTTTAAAACAAATTAAGCATAATTTTAATATTAGATCTTCAAATAATCAAGTGACTAAAATATACCTTCTGAATTACAAAATAGGTATGCTGGGTTGATTATTCTTTTTTGAAGAATAAAAAAAAAAAAAAAAAACACACACACCCAGGATATCCTTATTCCAACTCCTCCCTTTTTTAAACATTCAGGAAGTTTTCTCCCACCCTTTAATTTAGGCAGTGAACATAATTTGATAAAATACTGAAATTGTTGCTATTTCATAATGACACTATAAAGAAAAAAAACTTGGTAACTACTTACACTATTCAGACTGTTATCCTCATCTTCATTGCCATATTCACAATGTTTTGACTGTTGTACACTTCAGCCTTCTTCAGGTGATTGGCATTTTGAACCAAACCCTTTATTTAAACCAGGGTAGATTGTTCTATTTCCATGTGCTATGCCTCTTCCGGATGTTTCAGTTATTTCCCTTTAACTCAACTCTGAAGAAGGCTGGAGGGTACAACGGCTGAAACATTGTGAATATAGCAATAAAGATGAGGATAACAGTCCAAATAATGTAAGTAATTATAATACCTCATCTCAGAGATATAGATACTTGGTAACTACTTAATTAAAATTTTTTAAAAAGCAGTATTTACAAAAAAATCATTTTCAAAATTCAATATGGTTAGTTCATGTTTTGCTTTTTACTAAGAGAAACCATTTTTTGTGCAAAGATAAGTTTTATACAAAATTATTTTATGCACATTTATCCTTGAAAATTATTATTTACTCTAAACACATAAAAATGATATTTAATAAAATAATTCTCACATTTTTAATTTCACTGATTTAGTTTATAAAAAAAAAAAAAAAAAGAAAATCAATTTTATATTAAATATTTCATTTGTAGAAATATAAATCGATTTACATATCTTAACCAAATTACTACTAGTAACTTTTTTTTTTATACTGTCTATAATGCTTAAGGTATAGAATTTTCCTTCAATTTCTTTTCAAATTAAAAGCAATCCCTGCCCTGCAAAAATAAAAGATAAAAATGATTCAAGTTTTGTTCATTCTCACTCAAATCAAATTTATGAAGGGACGGTAGAATCAGAATTAAAGGAAAAAAATCATTACAAGTGAAAAATGTTATAGAAAAAAAAAAAAAAAAAAAGGACTCAGAAAATTAAATTAATTTCTGAAATGCAAATGTAATAATTGTATCAACCTAATGCAGAAACACTCAGGCTAAAATATTTTCAGTTACAGAAAAATAATCTACAGTATATTGGCATGGAAAAAAAACTAAAAAAACTGCATTTATGAATTTAATTTCCATGTAAAAAAATTGTGATAAGAATTCATTTTAAGGACTTATAAAACAAAATATTTTTCAACCATGTGTGTGTGTGTGTGTGTGTGTGTGTATAGCTATGACAATGTACAAGTTTTAATCAAATAAACTTTAACACTCCATCTCCAGTTTTTTTTTTTTTTTTTTAAAATCACGTGCAAGGCAAATAGATTTCAACTTTTGTCTTAACACTACAAAATATGTACTGATAAAATGAATTTAAAAATAATAGTATTTGAAAGATAAGGAGAGGTAGTGAACTTGAAGAATTTTTTCGGGTGCTGGTGATATCTTAAAATATTTTTTAAATGAACATTATTATTTTCTAAATACATTGCAGAACCATTTCAAACACTACAACTAGAAGTTTACAGATATTTAAAAATTAAATAAATAAAAGCATTTTAAATAAGTATTAGGTAATTGACACATAATCTCATTTTATCATAATTCATTATACTAAATCCAGTTCTAATTCAGTTGAAAAGATTTTGTATTGGACATTTTTTTTGTTAAGAAATTACTTTCAAAATAACCCACTGTACCGGTTTATATTAAATCATCAACAAATCAGCAATTTTATGTAAAAGTGTATGATGCTGTATTTTGATTATTTCATTAAAATCTATATATAGTTTTCCAAAGTGATGATGGATCATAAATTCAACTAATTGTACTTAAATATGTTCACATTAAGCATTCACTGGAAATACTAGCAATGTAATAGTTTCATTATTTTAAAACTTTCTTAAATAAACACTATTTACAACTTTAATATTTTCCTACTTGAGTTAGTGGTCATATTTATTGAAAAAAGTTGGTTTAAAATAATACACATGTATAACAAAATAATAAAATTAGTTATTTGTGCACCAAACTGTTTTCTCAGCTAAAAAATTTGAAGTTTATATTAAGGAAAAAAAAAAGGCACTTTGCAGTAGGGACATACAAAATATTTATTAATTGCAGATATAGTAACTTTTATTTAAGTCCCACTTATTTTTCAAATGAAAAAAAAAATCATTTGAAATACATACTTTATGAATGAAGGGGAGACAAGTTGAAACATTGCTCTCCAAAGAAAATAATGGTGTAATATATCAAATTTTTTTCCATTCGATAGTAATTTTTAATTTGTCTCCACTTCTTCATTCTATAAGTTTTGTTCCACAAAGAAATTGTTTAAATACATGCTTTTGAAGCTTGTTGACAGTTTTTTATTAACACATGAAAAATATGTAATGATTTTTTTTTTTATAAATTAAGTGAAAAATATGATGTCATTAAAAGAATTTAAAGTTTTGTAGAAGCGCAAGAGATGGTTTTAAAATACAAGACTCAGCAACAGTTATGGTTGCTTGAATCAGCATTTTGGCTTGTCTCTCAAGTAAAATGTTAAAAAAAAACAACAAAAAACAACAAAACCTTAGAATCATAGTTAATTAACATGCAATAAAAAGAGGGTTTCAATTAACAAATCACCTCAATACACTGATTCTTTATTATTTATTTCTTTAAGGAAGAAAAAAAAGGATATATCTAAGTATATAAATAAAATGATTGGTCAATTCAGCATAAAAAAAAAATAAAATAAGTAGCTAATGATTCCAAAATTATTCCAACTTACCATGATTTTTATACAGAAAATAAAATTTCAAGGCTCACAGATAACATAAAATTATTACTTAGCAATATTATATATATTATACATATACACACCCACTGACATACCAAAAATCATGCTATAGTAGTATACCTTGATTTCATGGAGATGTTCAGTATGAACACCAACTGCTCATTACAAGGGGACATGAATAATCTGAACTCAAGCAGAGCATAATAGTGGATACATTCCATTTCTGAAATTTGCTGTGACATTTAACATCCTTTAATTTAGTGTATACCAGTAATAACAGATAAAAAGATTTACCGACCACCTTGGACAGCCCAGTGACTGACCTTCATGATTGTGATCAGAGATGTCTGTGTTGACAGATAAGCGACATTGGTTCAAATCATATCCCACTCCAATACAGAAGGCAGCTGGTCAATTCTACATTGCTTAGCTTGCACAGGATATGGGAACAGAAAACCCACCAGAAAGCCATTTTTATTATGACACTAAACATTGTTTCACCTGGATTCATACCATGCTGGAGGACTTGCAACATGGCATAGTACAAACCACATGAAGATATGAATCACAATTATTAAGGAATCATGCAGGGTGGCAGTGGTTTCATAATGGCGTGGATTGCATGAGTTGGTTCACCTAAATATGCCATTGACTACTAGTGACTATTATGACAGACTGTTTAATGACAATTTGCATTAGAATTCATTTCAGGAGCATTCTGGCAAACTTGCAGTTACGTCGATAACATTTACTTGACATGAGCTCAATGAAGCATTTTATGGGACAGAGTTTTATCTGTATACAATATCATGCACCTACAAATATCAAAGAGGTATGGACAGGTATAACATGGATCAATATATATTTAGGATTTTCCTGATCAGGTGCAATTAAAGGCATGTGTGTGTACATATATATATATATATGTGTGTGTGTGTGCACACGCACACACACACAGCAGTGAAAAATTCTTGACCCAATTAAGGGACTGCACCAAAAATTTGATGCTTGATCAGATTTGAAGAAATGAGGCAAGAACTTTTCAGCTCCCACCCACCATATATATATATATA
Source organism: Acanthosepion pharaonis (assembly GCA_903632075.3). Lineage (NCBI taxonomy): Eukaryota > Metazoa > Mollusca > Cephalopoda > Sepiida > Sepiidae > Acanthosepion > Acanthosepion pharaonis. Next base: position 450,124 of record CAHIKZ030001803.1, read on the forward strand.
TATATATATATATATATATATATATATATATATATATTGAACTAGAGAAGCAATTCCAACATATGGTACCATTGAAGTCATTGTGATCAAGTGTTTGGGTGTACTGGCCTTGTCCAACTACTGATCACATCAGATTATGCACCATCTTCCAAAAACTGTAGCTATGGTCCAGTCAGCATAGTTACAGTATAAACCACAGACTGGCTCCATAGAATGTTGAAGAAACACAAATATGCTGAAGCAGCAACTCAGATGAGTACACTCATAAAGTCTTTTTTTGTTGTTGTTTTTACTCTATGACTATATATACTTTATGACATACTAAATCACATTTACTAAATATCTCTATACAAGAGGATGAGGGGATATATTTTCCAACTAATTTTTTTTTAATAAATGTTGATTAACATCTTCATATCCTGCTCTGAGCCTTTTAAAATTTACATGCCATAAATTGTCTAGATGCTGAATTAATTTGGACTGAATTGTTACATCAATTCATTTAGCATTCTTTTCAAATATTTAGATATCAAAACTTTCAAATATACATAAGATTTCTCTATTAATTAATTAGACTTAATTATGGCCAGAAAACAAACTTATGAATAAGTAAACTGGATCAATTTGTACTTTTTCTTTTATATTTGCACCTTTTAAAAATGATATTAGAACATCTGAAATAATCAATTCTATAATTCATTTCTAACCATAACATGCTGACATGAGAAATGTCAAATAAAAAGTCATTAACAGATAATTGAGGGAAAAAAAAAATAAAGAAAAGAGTTTTAAGTTACTTAATACACAGATGTAACAAAAAAAATTATTCCTAAATACAACATAAACAGATGTAGGTGAACTGATTCATAAACTTTATCAATTCCACATCTGTTTGGAGTAACTGGAAAAAAATGAATGGAAATTAATGGCTAAATTTTATCTTTAAAATGTTAAATGTATATTAAGTGTCACTTTGTTGTTCTCATGAATAAAAAGCCATTCAAGACAAGACAAAAAAAAAAAAAAAAAAAAAAGAAAAAAAAAGACAAACAAACAAAAAACCCAAAAAGAAAATAAATGTAAATACTTTTATTTAATTTTCTTCAAATGATTCTAGCAAATTGCAATGTTTATTTTTGACAGATAAATAGATGGAAGGCTACTTTATTACCACCCCCATTTGAAGTAGAGACACCATACTTCAAAAGAAAAGTCTCCTCTGAAAAGATGATGCACATTTATGGAAACATAAAAATTTTCGGGCTCAAAAATCTTCCTTCATTCATTGGCAGGAAGTGAAAATAGAAAGTCTGATGAACATAAACATTAGAATAATCAAAGTTATCCAATAAACCACCACTCTTTTCAATCTTTAAGGAAAATCTTGGTCTGGTCTGAATATGCTTTTTAGAACAGTATCACATTTTGTTTCCTTTTTTGTTATTTTTTTCTTGTTTATTTTTATTTTTTTTTTTTTTTTTTTTTTTTTTAGTCAATGAATCTAAGGGTGTCATTTTATTTTGAGCAATCCAATTGACAAACTATTTAGCCAATAGGAGACCAAAAGCAGCTAAGACTTACCAATACTGTAGTCACTAAATGCTCATGAGTACTGTAAAATTTGATCAAGAAAAGGCTTTCAAACAAAATAATTACATTTCTATCCTATTCTTAGTACTGTAGTTTTTATTCACAAGGGATAAATTTACCTGCAATCAATAGGTTTAAAATGATTTTATTGAGTAACTTTTTTAAATTAATAATTTCTAAATGTTACTCAAAATCATTTAAAAAGTAGTTAAAATATTTCTTATAAAATAAAAATGCATAAGGTTTGTGAAACATTTTAAGTTTGTATTAACAGAAAAGTTGTAAAATTATTGAGAGAGAGAGAGAAAAAAAAATTGGGCAGGAGGAGAGAGAGAGAGAAAAAAAATGGGGCAGGAGGAGAGAGAGAGAGAGAGAGAAAAAAATTGGGCAGGAGGAGAGAGAGAGAGAAAAAAAAATTGGGCAGGAGAGAGAGAGAGAGAAAAAAAATTGGGCAGGAGAGAGAGAGAGAGAGAGAAAAAAAATTGGGCAGGAGGAGAGAGAGAGAGAGAAAAAAAATTGGGCAGGAGGAGAGAGAGAGAGAGAGAAAAAAATTGGGCAGGAGAGAGAGAGAGAGAGAAAAAAAATTGGGCAGGAGGAGAGAGAGAGAGAAAAAAAATTGGGCAGGAGAGAGAGAGAGAGAGAGAAAAAAATTGGGAGAGGAGGAGGAGAGAGAGAGAGAAAAAAAATTGGGGGAGGAGGAGGAGAGAGAGAGAGAAAAAAATTGGAGAGGAGGAGGAGAGAGAGAAAAAAAAGGAGGAGGAGGAGAGAGAGAGAAAAAAAATTGGGCAGGAGGAGAGAGAGAGAGAGAAAAATTGGGAGAGGAGAGAGAGAGAAAAAAAATTGAGGCAGGAGGAGGAGGAGAGAGAAAAAAAAATTGGGCAGGAGGAGAGAAAAAAAAGGAGGGAGAGGAGGAGAGAGAGAGAGAAAAAAAAATTGGGCAGGAGGAGAGAGAGAGAGAGAGAAAAAAAAATTGGGCAGGAGGAGAGAGAGAGAGAGAGAGAAAAAAAAATTGGGCAGGAGGAGAGAGAGAGAGAGAGAAAAAAAAATTGGGCAGGAGGAGAGAGAGAGAGAGAAAAAAATTGGGCAGGAGGAGAGAGAGAGAGAAAAAAAAAAAGGAGAGAGAGAGAGAGAGAAAAAAAAAATTGGGCAGAGGAGGAGAGAGAGAGAGAAAAAAAAATTGGGCAGGAGGAGAGAGAGAGAGAGAGAGAAAAAAAATTGAGGCAGGAGAGAGAGAGAGAGAGAGAAAAAAAATTGGGCAGGAGGAGAGAGAGAGAGAGAAAAAAAATTGGGGAGGAGGAGAGAGAGAGAGAGAAAAAAAATTGGGCAGGAGGAGAGAGAGAGAGAGAGAAAAAAAATTGGGCAGGAGGGAGAGAGAGAGAGAGAAAAAAATTGGGCAGGAGGAGAGAGAGAGAGAAAAAAATTGGGGGAGGAGAGAGAGAGAGAGAAGAGAAAAAAAGAGGGCAGGAGGAGAGAGAGAGAGAGAAAAAAAATTGAGCAGGAGGAGGAGAGAAAAAAATTGGGCAGGAGGAGAGAGAGAGAGAGAAAAAAATTTGGGCAGGAGGGAGAGAGAGAGAAAAATTTGGGCAGGAGGAGAGAGAGAGAGAAAAAATTGGGCAGGAGAGAGAGAGAGAGAGAAAATTTGGGCAGGAGGAGAGAGAGAGAGAGAAAAATTTGGGCAGGAGGAGAGAGAGAGAGAAAAAATTTGGGCAGGAGGAGAGAGAGAAAAATTTGGGCAGGAGGAGAGAGAGAGAGAAAAAATTTGGGCAGGAGAGAGAGAGAAGAAAATTTGGGCAGGAGGAGAGAGAGAGAAAAATTTGGGCAGGAGGAGAGAGAGAGAGAAAAAAAATTGGGCAGGAGGAGAGAGAGAGAGAAAAAAAATTGGGCAGGAGGAGAGAGAGAGAGAGAGAGAAAAAAAATTGGGCAGAGAGAGAAAAGATTGAAATTGATGTGAGAGAGAGAAAAGGAGAAAGAGAAATTGAAGAGAGAAAGAGAAATTAAGGAGAGAAAACAAAAAGATGAAAAATTTGATAGCAGCTTGTAAGTTAGCAACCTTGTGAGTGTACAGCTTTTAAGATATTTCTTTTTATTAATAAAGTCATATATGAACATATTTCAAGTATTAGAACAGATAGCTCAGAGGATGGAAACAACTTAAAAATCTGTGTGCAAGCCAAATAACTTGTCAACGGTAACACCAAGATACTAGTACACCGTTATGAATGGCCAAAGACAAATAGCAACATTAAGTGTAATAATTTCTTTTTATGTTTACAGGATGAATCTAAATATTGTACATATTAATATATGGCCTCAATGAGATGGCTCAATGTTCAGGAAGAAAAGGGACTTTCAATATACAAAAACTTGACAAATTTTACAAGAGATCAATCATATTAGGCAATATGAAAATAATTTCAAAGAAAAGAAAAATAAAGATGAAAGGGGAGAAAGAGATTTAGAAATATTATTATTATTTATTATTATCTCTTTATCACTTAGCATCACAATCTTTGCTTAGGATGGCATTCACTCACACACTCAAAAAAAAAAAAAAAAAAAAAAAAAACTCCAGATATTTGAATGTAATGATTAGCTAGTGATTCTAATTTACACAGAATATGACCAATATAATTTGATAAACAAATTTTGTATGGTTTTTCGAAACAATTCAGTTTTGAGATAAATATGATTTATACATAATGCAAAATTCTTCAATGATTGGCATAATGGAAAGTGATTACATTACAGCACATATTACAATAATGCATGTAGTTATTATTAGTGGTGGTTGCTTATCCTGGGTATTTTCATACCTGATAAATGCTAAAACATTTTCATAGGCCACAGCTTACCCAGCAGTAAATTACAACTAGTGAGCATAAACACACATGTACACACAAAAATTGGAAAGTTTTGAAAAAAAGAAAAGAATATATTTAACTGCAAAAAAATGACATTTTTTGCAGAGCGAAAATTCTACTCTCTCTCTCTCTCTCTCACACACACACACATTTAAGCTATTGTATTGCCTGAATGTTGAATCTATATTTCCCAAGCCGTACTTCCCTGTTGCATGAAAAGAAAAATAGTGCATTTTTAAGTTTGCTGTTAACACAAATAGCCTGAAGCATTTTTAGAAAAGCTTACATTAAATAAATAATAATGGTTTTGTATTACCTGGAGAATACAGGTAAATGCTCGTATTAAATAAATAATAGCATTGTATTGAATTTTGCTTATATGGGAATGCAAATAAATAACATTGCATATCTTACTCTTGAGAAATTAATTTGCTCAATACTTTTGGTTTTAACAATGAATATTATGAACTTATCAAAATATAATTCTTCAAAAGTATTCTAAGAATTAAAAATATAGAAGTTTAAATCAATTCTGCATACATAGCAAAAATGATGGTAATGCATATTTTTTTCCTTTTTTGTAACAAAAGTAATAAATTTAGGTTAAATGATATAAATTAATTGCCAATCAAGATAAAGGTAAAAGCGTTATGATGGAAATTATTATTATTATTTATTTTTTTTATTTTTTTAAATCAGGAATGAGATCAATAATCATTTATGATTGAGTAGCTGAAGAATGAAGTATTGGTAAGTGTAGCTTATGAATTAATATATACACCATTACTACAGGTACCAACACCACAGATTTGCAACCATTATTTTACCTTAAAATGGCAACAGGAAATATATATATATATATATATATATATATATATATATATATGACCCATCCCACAAAGCTCTATATGTATGTATTAAAAAAGTAGTTTTATATGGCTTAAATTATTTCATATAAAATTAAGATACAACTTTGAAATATGAACTATTCTGATTTAACCAATTAATTTTTCAGCTTTTTTTTATTCATACAAAATTAACTTAAAAAACTAATAAATAGCCAATTGGATGTTATATCTAATAAATTTTCAGGTTAATATTTGGAGCCTTGTGGGTTGCATAGACCTATGAAAGAGAAAAAAAAATAGAAAGGAAAATTAAACTTGCATTCCTTTCATATAAATTTAAGGCAGAACTTTTTTTTATAGTAAAAACGACTAAATGCAAGAAGAGTATATTACAACAGCCGAGAACATCTTTACACTTATGACAGTTTAACATCAGTCAGGTTCAAAATACATCAATACAGATACAAATCACCAGTTAGAAAATGTTGGAGATATCTGTGTCTAAAAATTGCAATAATTCAAATTTTCTATTGACAATTCTCTTTCAAATTAATGGTCAATGTTTTGAAATTTCAGCTTAGTAGAGAGTATGTAATAAAAGATAAGAGATAAAGGGAGGAAACAGTGAATTAAGGACGTAAAATGATTTTTATGTTCCAGTTAACCCCTCCCCCCCAAAAAAAAACTAGAAAATAAGGCAAACAAATTTAGTAAAAATTAAATAATAAAAAATAATATTGTGTGCACATGTATAAGAATATGCTAGTTTATGTAGTATGTTTATGCACAAGAAAAGTTTTGTAGGCTAACAAATTAACTTCCAATAACAAGTGCCACTTAACATGGATCATATTTGTGTGACTAAATTAGAATATAAGCACACAGAATTCCAATAGGACATGCACTGAAGGACAAATTGTTCTTAGCATAAAAATAAAAAATGTGCAATGGAAATATATCCAGCAAGCAGAGAGCAGTGATGTTGATTCTTTTGATTTCTCCAAGTCATTATTATAGCATATAAACATGCATTATTCATGTAAAATTAGAGAATTAACGCATCTCAATTTCTTTTAATCATTTAAAAAAAATGGTGAAATTTGATGCAAATTTGTAATAGCATTCAGAAGCAATAGAATGTATGAATGCTAAGAAGGCCTCATGCATGCAGAAAAGATGCTATGCAGTGATCTTAGCAAGCATGAAGATAATACTATGTAGAGAAGTGAACAGGTTACATAGTGTGCTTTTGAAAGGTTATGTAGCATGAGGAATATTTACTACTGAAATAATAAGTGTATGCAAGAATGCTACATAATAATTCACTTACACAACTGTTGTGTGTGTGGGGGGCACCATGGGAGGCTACAAGTCAGCACTGCAATTTTGCAGGTGGGCAAGTAGTCTGCATGAAGACATTGGAATGGGTGGAACTACTTTCAAGTTTTTAGAATTTATAATGCACCTATGTTCAATAGACTGAACACTGAAATCAAGTGCAGGTTTCATTTGGACATTTTGTAAGTACCATGCACATAATCCAAGAATAGGCCAAATAAGGATGGTTAGAATTAACCTAGCAGAAAATATTTGCATTTTCCAAGGGATCAAGAAGATATTTAAAATGTTTTAAGACTTTCCTTTTTTTATCTTTTTTACAGTAAAAATAATGTTTTAAATTTTTCCTTCATGAAGACACACCACTAGCAAGCACAAGTTCTACAAACACTTGTGTCTTCATATGGCAGTATGAATTGTATATTAGCACATATGGTTTTGGTATATGCATTTTGTAGTAACAATGTTTTCACAGTATAACTATGTGTACATAATAAAAATTTTCATTATTCCAAATCTTGCTTGATGAAGTCATTTTCTGTAACTAGGGTTGTCTCTTCCATCCTTTTAATGATATATTTCATCCATTCCCTTGAAGTATAGAGTTGGCAGTTACACTTTCTTTGGCAGTACAACACTGCTGCCAGCACACTTTCTTTGGCAGTACAACACTGCCGCCAGCTTCACACATGTTGTTTGTTCTTTAAGGACCTCAGTACAACCAACTCTCAATAAAGGCCGTCTTTAACAGATGAGATTCAAAACAAGCAATGACAGCTCTCTTCTAAAAAAAAAAAAAAAAAAAAAAAAAAATGGATTGCAGCCAAAAAACAGTGGACTGAGTTTATTTTTCTTTGAACGCATTGTTTTTTTTCTTTTAAATGGTCATCTTCAGCTGCATACATATTTTTTTCTTGTAGACAATTTCACACATTCTATAACCCAGACAACAATACTTTAGCCACCAAGGGTGCACACATATCATGGTTTCTTGAGTACAAAAGAGGTAATAATCAAAGCTGAAAAAAAAAAAAAAAAATGATCAAACAGAGATTTCATAAGTAGAATCATACATGCTGCGTGGTTTATCTTCTTCATGACGAGTTTCTGATCTTTTAGATGGAGTAGATTGTTGTTTTTCTTTAAGTTCCACAGCTTCACTGACTTCCAAAGCTCGCACAAATGACATTGGACGTCGAGGTCCTCTTATATCTTCAGCTTCACATGGCATAGAAGAGTAATCCCCTGATGATTGATGTCTATGAGGAGAATAGCTTACACTGTTGCCATGTTCATATTGTGGTCGTCCAGCCCCTGTAGGATACTGATAATGCTGTGGTCTATTTTTACTGTCCAGAGTATAAATAACTGGACTTCCTGTCCTGCCAAAGCCCCTATTTACATTTGCACCCACATAGGGTGCATGTGAAGGTCCTGCAGATGGCATTGTCATTTGTGGCCCAGGTGTGAGAGATGTAAACCCATTTGAACGAGGTGTATGATAGCCTATAGGAGGCTTACCATAACTAGATTTAGTAGGACTGGGAGAGCTGGACTGGGATTTAACAGTGGGAGAACTAATAGGAGAAACTACTTCAGGTGTTGCTACAGGAGCTTTTTTATCAGCTGGGCGTGTTCTCTGAGGTGATTGAGTGTATAAGTTTCGTGGTTTACTGATTCTGGGAGATATTCTACCAACATGATTTTCTTGATGGGCTTGTACAGCTGCCCCAACTGATGTTGGGTTATTAGGATCAAAAAGATTGCTGTAGGATCCTGACTGTTTGGGTGGACTTGGCTCACAGTCCATTGATTGACTCTGTCTTTCTGTTTCTTCATCTAAAGATAGACTGGCTTGCTGAAACATAAGCAGTTTGAGCATTTGAATGATTTTAAGGTCAATGTATACTATGCAAGGATTTAAAAAAGCGTTGAAAGAAAAGTAAAATTTCATTAATATTTTTATTTTATAATATTTTAAGGTTCAATTATGAGATAATCAATCTAATTATTCATTAAACAAAATATTTAAGTAAATAAAAATGATAGCTAAATTTGAGGATCATACTGATAATTATTTGTAAATGAGTTAATATTTATTACAGTTATATTAAATAAGAATAAAGGAAAAGTACTTTTTAAAAAATGATACATACCCTATGATTGGAGGAGTTGTCATGTTTTATACCATTGCTATTATCCATAAATATTTTCACATCTTTTTCAGCAGCAACATAAGTCACTCTAGAAGACTCAATTTGAACAGTTTTTGTTCTTGGCTTATATGATACTAGCCTGAAAAGTAATATAATTGAACATTTCAGTATAATAAAAAACAAATCCTGATATGCCATACTTTCTTTAACATTTTTGAAAATTATAATATGAAATGAAGCTGAGGAATGATTAAAATGTTTTTGGCCCAAGGCCTAATCAAAATTTCAATGACCAAAGATCATAATCTTATTTTTTTTGGAATAGTTAAAGAAACTTGAAAAATATGCCAAGTGTGTTCAGCTGTGAGGTAAATATGTGGAATAAAATATATGTCATGTCTATTGGTCATTCCTTTTGATCGACCCAAGAACTTTTCAGCATTCTCCCATAGAAAATATGTTTCAAAGAACTTTATTTGTTAACATTCAATTAGAGTTCATTATCCAAAACATTTACAACTTTCCTTTTAAATGAAAATTATTCAAAAGAATTTATTACAAATTTCATAATTATATACAAGAAAAATATAGTTTTAAGGTATGCTATATTTATAAGTGCTCAATTTTAGGAATAGAGCATATGTAAATAGAAAAGTAAACATGAAGATCAACACTGAGCAGCAACAGTGTTTTATGCTTGAACACTGTCTTCAGGTCGTGTGTATGTTTATATATATATATATATATATATATATATAATAAAAATAATTATTTCACAACTTTATTTTTTATATGTATGAACAAATACAAAAAAATGTATAAGCAAATACCATTTTGGGAATTATAATTTCATTACAACAAATCATTCATATATAATTCAGATAGGAGAAAATGCTGGAAAGTTCTTAGACCAACCCACTTTCAAAAATCTGAACAATAAATATCAGAATTCTTTTGGAAATTTTTTTTTTTGGTAGCACCAAAAACCTTTCAGCATTTCTCTTATAATAGATGACCTAATTTTCAACATATTTATTTTGTTAACATATTAAGTAAGTAAATAAAATATTATTGTAGATGTAAACTTCATTTTGAGGAAGATTTTTTTTTTTATTTATAGATATTTTGCATATATAAAAATAAATATACATTTGTTCCTCACAGTTCAGCAGTTTCATGCATGTAGCAATCATCAGGTATAAATTGAAAACTGACAGATTGACTGTGCATGAAACTCAGTTACACCAAACAGGGAGGAACAAATGCATATTTATACTTTGTATAAATTTTAGCTGCCATTTTACATCAAACACAGGTTTATTACCACCACTCACTGTGCACTATATATTACACACATACACAAGAGAGAACATGGGCCCATGTCAATTTTAACATAATAGAATCTAACAGTTCATTTTTTTTCTTCTTTTAGAACTACCAGACTACCATTCCACATGTTTTAATTATAGTGATGAAGACTAAAGTCCGAGAGTCCAGTCTGCCAATAAATAGGGCAAGAGTGTTACCTTTCCCAAGGGTACTTGTGTGAAAGTGAATGCAATGAACTAATTTCCATTTCTGAGAAACCACTACAGATATTTGTAAGAAACTGATAGAAATAACAGATACATTTAATAAAAGCTTTATAATTTTATATTACAAAAAAGAAAACATTTTTTATAATGCCTAAATGGAATTAAAGCTTTTAGGTAGTTTGAAATTTTTATAGTAATACAAAAGTATTGGATATTTCTCATTAAGACACAGCATATAACAAACTAAAATAATATGATGAGAATATTCTAGAAATAAAGTATATACAGGGTAATATTACCTTGGCCATTGAGGGCCACAGAGGGCATATTTGCAATTTTTACAACAGCCACGAGTAAATGGATTTGGGCTGCCTCTAAATTTTCCAGTAACCTAAAATCAAAGATGTTAATTTATAAAAAAAAATAAATTTTAATTAGTTTTAACATCTGCAAAAGGCTTATCTACTACAAAGAAAGTAATATTTAATCTTTTATACAAACTTACAATATATTTCATTTAGAAAAAAAATGAATATAATACAAAAGTTAAAAGTATGACAAAGAAAAATTATCATACTACCAAATGAATTCTTGCAACAAGTTAAAACATTTTCATGGAGAAAAATGAATAAACAAATAAGAGTATTTAAAATTAACTGTAAAACTGATAATTTTTTAACTGCTAAAGTTTGTTAGCTGTGAATTATTATGACTGATGTAAAACTCCACACAAACTCCATCTGTAAATAAACATATGCAGCCACAGTTAAGAACAAGTACAAAGTTTTAGAAATTCAAAATTTAGAAAGTTTTTGGAAATTCAAAATAGAACACTTAAAAGAATAAGAACTAGTCACGATAGTAAAAAAAAAATCCCAAGGAAAGAAAGACAAAAAAAAAAAAGAGGGTGACAACTAAAATTTTTTAGCTGAATACCAAGAAATGGCACAAATTATAAAAGGCTAGACAAAAGCATCAGAGACAAATGCATGCAGGCTAAGGGGGGAATGGGGCTAAATAGCAAATGTGCAAACACTGAAAAGTAGAATGACAGATTCAGTGAGTATGCAAAATAAATAAATAAATAAATAAATAAAGTGTGGAAGGTAAAAACAGAACATAAATCATGATCATCACCAGAAGGTGTAAATGGTTTATTTTGTTTTACAGCATATCAACCTCAATGGGTTATTTAATGCTGACAAAATTTTTATTGCTGTTAATGTCCCTACCAAAAAATGTCTTGCTGGTAATGTTTTTTTCCTTCAAAAATGTAAATTAATAGCTACTAATATTTTTCAAAAAATGAATAGCTGATAATATTTTGTTTGTAATAATTTTCCTTTAAAAATGTATTGCTGTTGTTAATTTTTCCTTTATAAAAGCATTGCTGGTAAAAAAATTTTCTCAAAAATGTATTTCTGGTATTAATACCTATTTTTACACCTCCACAGCAATTTTAACCCTAGTTTAGGGGTTGACTATTTGCCCATAGCTGTTGAATATAGTTTAATGTCTTATCCAGGACATGAATGTAGTTTACCCAGGACAAATTCTCCCCACTTAAATATTTGCCTACAACTGGGATCCCAACAGGTGCTACCACCCTGGGTCAGGGTGGACATGGGAACACCAGCAATTAAGAGCCGATTCCATCCTCAAAACCTTCCAATGAGAGGCCTTGCTGTCGGACATAGTTTATCGTCTTACTCAGGATGCAAGAAGGTATAAAATCCAAACAAAAACGATCTTTCAAGGGTGTGTGGAGGGGAGGATACAATAACATTACATAAGAGAAATTTTACATGACATCAGAGGAGGGAAACAAACCTGCAATATATCAAAGAACCAGTGATGCTAAAATCTGAAGTAATAACAGAATGGACAAAATGAATAAAGCAGCACAATCAGATGAAATTGTCAGAGATGCTGACAGCCTTAAATGAAAGTGGGATTGAGAAGATCATTGGATGATAAATGAAATATACAATGGTGGTGAAATACCAGAAGATGTAAGTAGATCAATTTTCATAGTATTGTCAATGAAAAAAAAAAAAAAAAAAAAAAACTGAATGAATAAGTTTCAGCCAATGACATAACAAAACTACATTAGGATAATAATAAACAAAGCTTGTAACAGAATCAGATTAGAAATAGAGGAAGAACAATGTAGTTCTGTAGAAGGTACTGAAACAAAAAATGCCATATTCTTGGTCAAAATGTTGTCAGGACAAGTAACATTGTTTTTCATAGATTACACACAGGCATTTCATAATGTCTGACACTTTATCAAAGAACTTCTTAAAATATTAAAACAACTTGATTTACACAGAAAGGATATACACGTATATTTGTATTAGGACAAACGGCTTACATGTGAACAGACTGAGTACTCCATAACAGAGAGGAGTGCAACAAGTATGTGTTTTCTCACTGGATTTATTTAATATGTACATAGAGCAAGATCATTCTAACAGAATTAGAGGATCTACAATAATTCATTATTGACTGATATAAGCATAGAAAAATATACAATGCAGATGAAATTGAGTTGATGGCAGATTCAAAAGAAAAAAAAAAAAAAAAAAAAAAAAAAAAAAAAAAAAAACAAAACAATGAAACAAACAAGTGATAAAAATAAAACTAATGATTGAGATGTAAGATGACATAAGGAATAGTCCAAGATGTGACTTACAAATTGGGGGTTCCAAAATTAAACAAGTTAGAAATTTAATTATCTTGGGTAGTGTAATAAAATTCAAAAGTGCATAGGAATAGTGAAACTTTTCAGAAAGAATTCTCAGGAATTGAAAAATATCATTAGAAATGAAGAGTGATAGATTGATATAATTTTTAAGTCCCTACATGGCAGAGAAAATTGGACAATTTCATAACAAATGAAGAAAATAAGCAACTGAGATGTGGTTCTACCAATGAATGTTGAGACTACTATGAAGAGAATACACACTAAGGTGAATAGGATTTAAAAAGAAACTTACTAACATAGAAATATTCAGCTGAAAGTTTTGGAACACATGAGGAAAGAAGACTCAAAGAATTTAATATGCACAGGACACACTGAAGGCTACATAAACAAAGGAAAGCACCAAAGTAACATACTTGACATATTTATGAAAATAGAAGAATAACAAATACCAAAAAGAGAAAAGAGCGTATATAGCTTATTTTATGGAATTCTTCCTTCTATCAGTATACAACTAAATTATCCTGAAACTTAGCACAAAACAATATGAATAAAACTACCAAGAGTAAAATTTAATCAGGAAAATATTAAAAAAAAAAGAAAATGTAGGAGTTCAATTCCTAATTTCTGTATGTTGAGTAATAACAAATGCAAGATCTTGAAAAAGTAAAGTTTATGTAGTAAAATCTGAATTTATTCCTTGGGTTTTATTCCACAAAGAACATGACAATATACATAACAGTAATCTATGTAGTGTTTCAGTAAGAAAGAAAGCCTATCAACATATAAAAGAAATATACAAAGAACTTTTCAGAGTAGGCCTCATGCAAGAAGTAGCACATTAATGACAATAAAAGAAAGCATAACAGATAAACAAAATAACTATAGCTCATCAGTAAAATAATCTACACAAGAATAGAAGAGTTTCTGAGCAAACACTATCTCAATTGCAATGACTAAAAAGTAACAATATGCAAAAATCTAAAATAAATTTTATATTACTAAAATGACTAAAATAAGTTAATTAGGTTAGAACTATTCAGAATAAAAATTATGATGTTCATGTTACTATAATTAAATATTTGTGTAGAAAAATTATCTGTTTAGCTAATTATATTTAGTAATTGTATTTACAAGGAAACTGATTACTAGCACTTCATATTAATTCCAACTTGGGCAAAAAAAAAAAAAAAAATACATTGATCTTTTGTTTATGAAATCAGTATAATTTCAAAATTTGATATAAATTAAACCTTTATAGGCACATTAACAAAAGAAAAGTATCTGTAAATTCAAATTTAAATATTAATATAGGAAGTAGTTTTTAATTCAAAATTAAACCACTTGAAAAAAATTGATCAAAGTATAAAGGAAAATCAAACTTAAGTATTTTACTTGTATGAAAAAATAAATAAAACTGTTAATACAAAATCTAAAGAATTCATACTATATACCCACATTTGCCTGTCTATAAAACATTTACAAAGTATATTCTTAATAATATAATTTCATATAATAATTATATTATAATTTATATGATATATAATTATAATTTCATGATATGTACAAACAAAAATTTAGTGAAAATCATTTCTTACATATATTTCTGGGAAGACAAGCAGACATTATAATAGTAAGAATTCTTGAGTCTTCATTAAAAATTTTGTCCCAATATAAGGATTTGGAAATGTAATCATTATTTACTAAGTGATATTTAAATATAGCTTATTAACAACTACATATAATCTTTCAGTTGGTTCAATCAACATAAATGAACCATGAAAACAGAAGAGTAAAATATATCTTGAAAAAAAAAAAAAAAAAAAAAAAAATACTCACTTGCTCATTGGTTGTTCGTCCTCTAGCAACAAGAACTGTATGGAAACCAGTAAGGCCTCCAACTGGAATTATCAATAAGCCAATAATAACCATAACAATAAGCCTAAAAACTAAGTTAAGGAATAGAATACTGATTAAATAATGTTAAAAAAAATAAAGAAAACTTTGCAATAAACTCAGAGTTCAGCATTTAAATTTGACTGTGACACATTTGAACTCTAATACAACACGAAGCAGTTCTGCATGGATCCAATTTATTAACAGATGCTTATGGCACATCCAGAATATAAAATAAAATTAATAGAAAAATAATTATAAAACTACAGGCTATGAACATATAGATACTTCATTTGTGTTGGATTTAAAACAAAAAACATCTGAATCTACAATATATTTTATCACTTTTCTAATATTAAGTTGAAATCAAAATCATTTTGTTTAGCTATTATAACTTTAAAATTTTTGTTTGATTATATAAAGCATAATTATACATAAAACTTAATGTTTTGGGTTTTCTTCTAAAGACTATTTCATGTCAAATTGACTAAATTTTTCAACTGATATTGCCCATAAAAAGGGATGTAAATGAGACCCTTTCCTAAAGTATAAAAAAAAAAAAAAAAAGTCAATATCTTCAGAAATGGCAAGAGATATTTTCAGTGTCTCTTAAAAATAAAATCTTAAATGTCAGGGAATCTTACCTTCAAAGATTTCTCCTCATTTTGGGAATGCACGGATGCAATTTTCGACGGATTTGCACCAAAATTTACATGCACATGTTCCAAGTTAGCGGGAAGGCCAAGACCGACTTTGCATTTCCCAACTCCCATTGATAGTGGAAATAATAGATTTTTTCATGCTTCTACTGCAGTTTTCATGTAGTTTGCGCCCATTTTGTACTGGCCAGAGTGAGAGCCAATAGCTGACTGCCACAAATAGGCAGGAAGATTCTATTGGCCAGTGTGAGAGCCAACAGCTGACTGACATGAATGCTAACTAGCATACTAGCATGCAAAAAAAAAATAAATCAATAGCTGCATTCATCACAAGTGGAAAAAATTTAAATCTGTATGGCTCATTCGCTTGCTTAAACTCAACGTTGATTTTGATTGTGCAGAACTGGGTTGGGTGTGAAAAAGTATTTGTTGTTAACATTCTTTTTTCATTCGGTTTTTCCAGTTATGAGTCCTTTTTTAAAGCTGATCGTTTCATGTTCATTTTGTTTAGTTCTTTTTTCGTAACAGATTTAATGTTTAGTATAGAGCTTAGAAAAAATTTGCAGTGTGAGACAGGCAAGAAGTAAGGCATGTAGCAACATCAGCATGGCAAAGGGCACTCCTTTAAAGGCAAGGAAGGGTAAAAATATTTTAAGTCAAGTGATAGCGATTGCTGTATGAGTTGTACGATTTTTTAATTGAGCATGGCCATGCTGCTAGTTTTGCATAAGACTGATTCTAAATTAGAGGCTCAACATTTTTTTTTTAAATTACCAAAAGTCAAGGAATTATCAAATTTAAATGAAAATTTTGGTATATATTCATAAGCTAATTACTTTTATAATGAATAGATTTTTTTTTTTTTTTAAAAAAAAAAAAAAAAAAAAATCTGAGAAAATGCTATTCTTTTTGTAATAACCAATATTTTTATGACTAAATTTTACTCTAAAAAAGTGTTTTAGTCGTAAATTTTTACATTCCCATAAAGATTAATCACCAACGCACCTCCACTGAAAAAAGGTTTACAAAGATTCCAACACAACACAAACAGGATTTCCTTAAGAATTTGTTTTAAAATCAATATTTCAGTTTTGGAAAATTTTCCATGTGCTGAAATCTTTAAACATTTTTATTTTTTTAATAATCATTTTCTCAGTTTTATCTTTTTAGAAATGTAAAGAAACACAGATTAGAAATTTTATTTTAATTACTAGCCATGAACTTCTGGTTATTATTACTATTAGGTAAACAAAAAAAAAATCTTCCTTAGTGGGTGATCTAAGAATAAAAAATGATTTTACCAATATATTACCCTCTTAATTGATTTAAGAGAACTGTTCAGAAAGAAAATTACAATTAAAAAAAATAACTGATACTGAAATTAGCATTTCTGCCCCCCTACTCCCCAGTAGGTATGGGGGGCCCTCCATGCAGTTGAGAGATTCAGGGGTAGTAAGCGCTAGACTGGCTGATTATTATAATTGATGATTGACATATAACTTGGATAGAAAAAAATAGAAAGTACAAAAAGCAAAAATGCTCCTGAAACTAACTCATTTGGAGCTCCAACCTCACCAAAGATTCCTGCATAATACACATCTCACTGGTGATGCAGATATACAATGTATATTATTAGTTAATGACTGACAATGTAACATCAGTTTTAAAATAATAATAAAAAAAAATATGGTGGATGGATATAAAACGTTGCTGG
Organism: Acanthosepion pharaonis; assembly: GCA_903632075.3. NCBI lineage: Eukaryota > Metazoa > Mollusca > Cephalopoda > Sepiida > Sepiidae > Acanthosepion > Acanthosepion pharaonis. Next base: position 467,425 of record CAHIKZ030001803.1, read on the forward strand.
AAAAAAAAGAAGAGAGAGAGGCCACAGTGGGACTCCCCAAAACGTCACCCTCAATGGTTAGGGGTAAGATGTACCAACCCTACATATTAGTTATACGAGTTATTGCTTACTTGGTAAACCTGGTCCTAGAGTGAAAAGACTAGAGTGGCACTCAGACTACTTTCACATGACAATATTAACAGATTATCAATAGTGAAATGTTTCTAAACATGCAGTAAATAGTACTACAAATTTATATTAGCACAGATACTGTTTGACTTAAATGATATATCATCATCATTATTATTTTTTGATGCACTGAACAACTGGGATATCTAGAAATCATCCCGTGATGTAAATGCAAAAAACACTATATTCCAACTCCAGGCAATTTAAACTGGAACCATCTGATAACTGGATGCACATTTGCACTAAACAAATAATTTGTAATACAATATAAATTTAATAATAGTGTTACATGTATGCAAGAGAAAAGAATGTTTGTTATATAGCAAGCAATTAAAATCTATGGAATATACTTGTATTTCTAAATTTTCATCCTGTTTAAATAGAATTGAACATATATACCACTAGTTTATTATGAATAACATGAATAGGTTGGGAAAATGACTCCAATATGGCTAAAATTTCATCTGTAAACAGCTCAATATAAAACATTCACTTCTAAGATGGCAATTATTAGAATAGTTTATAATAGTTTAAAATGTCCAGAGACTTTTGCATGGTACTGTACATTTAACCAAACTATGTCCTATTGAGTATCAAAAAGGACATGAAAGTTTAATGAGTTTAATTGTCACAAAAATAAAGAATTGTGAATTTTTAATCCATTCACTCATTGTAGAGATGTAATGTTCTTTGGAACTAAACTTATAAAAGGATACGCAATAATATTGCCAGTCTGAGCCAAATCCTTTTTATGATTTAATACATACACCAAACAGAGAGAAAATATACTTATTTTATGAATAGTCAATGAAATCAAAAACAAGAAGAAATATCTATAATTTCTTCTTCCTATGCAGTTGTTTACCCATGGACAGTGATGATCAAATGTCTGAAAGAGATGAAAGTCAAGAGTTAAGCTAACAAAATTTATATTAAGGGAACAAAAACAAAAAAAAACACATGTATCTTAGCAAATATATAAGCAATATATGAATAATATTGTATGGAAGCCGACAGTTTCATGCCTTAAACAGTAATCATGATGGTGTGAAACTGACAATCACAATGTAGTATACAAATGCTCTATTCCTGATTTTGGACACTAAATATAGCAAAATTTAATATATATAATAAAACATTAAATTTTGTTGACATTTTTAAAAAAAAAATCATTAGGATAAGATTGGTTTGTAAAATTTATTTAATGATACATATTTTAATTTTCCATACAATTATTGCTTTATTAGTCATTAGATTAGTGGGCCTATATTCATTATTACTATATAGATGAAAACTAACAAAAATCCCCAAATATACAAAAGGAGGAAAAAAATCATTTTCATTAGAAAGCCATTTTAAAGAGTACAAATTACACTATAATTTACAAAATTATCATTTTGTTGCATTATATTTTTTTTTTTATTTTTTCAGTAAAAGTCAACTTGCATATTTTGCAGAAATGTTTGCTTTTCTGACCTACAATTTTGCTTTTAGACCTATAATCACAAAAATGATTTTTTTAAAATTTGCTTTTTTATATCTGGAATTATAAATAACAATTAAGATCATTTTAGATGAATATACACATATTGGTTGTTATACTCACAACATTTTGGCTGTTATAAACTACAGCCTTCTTCAACCAATATGAGTATATTAGTCCCTACGTAAAGGGCATATAATTCTTCATCTAAAAAAAAAAAAAAAAAAAAATTCCAACATAAATCATTAACAAGTTTTAAAATATTTCCTGTTAAAACTTTGACAATAAAAGAAAAATTACTTCATTTAGTTTATATCACCATAAACAAAATATTATGTATGAATATTTTATCTTTAAAGACTATTTTTGTATTCTATGTGTATGGAGGAAATAAAAATGTTTATTAATAGAATCACTTGTTTTCTCACTTTTTTGATGCAAGTATTTGATTGGTTTGGTTTGTTTTACAGCATACCAACTTCAATGGGTTTATTTAATGCGAACAAAATTTTTTATTGTTGGTAATATTTTTTTTATCGAAAATCTATTTCTGGTAATATTTTTTTCTTCAAATATGTATAGCTAGTAATATTTATTTTCCCAAAAAATGTATTGCTGGCATTAACTTTTTCTTCAAAAATTTATTCCTGGTATATTTTTTTTTTTACAAAGTATTTCTCATATTAAAACCTATTTTTATACTTTCATAGATTTGACCCCAGTTTGATTTGGTTTGTTTTACTCAATGCGTTATTTAATGCCAACAATTTTTATTGTTAGTAATATTTCTTCCTTCAAAACATCTATTTCTAGTAATATTTCTTCCTTCAAAACATCTATTTCTAGTAATATTTCTTCCTTCAAAACATCTATTTCTAGTAATATTTCTTCCTTCAAAAACATCTATTTCTAGTAATATTTCTTCCTTCAAAACATCTATTTCTAGTAATATTTCTTCCTTCAAAACATCTATTTCTAGTAATATTTCTTCCTTCAAAACATCTATTTCTAGTAATATTTCTTCCTTCAAAACATCTATTTCTAGTAATATTTCTTCCTTCAAAACATCTATTTCTAGTAATATTTCTTCCTTCAAAACATCTATTTCTAGTAATATTTCTTCCTTCAAAACATCTATTTCTAGTAATATTTCTTCCTTCATAAAATGTATTTTAGTAAATTTTTTTTCCAAAAAAAATATTTAGTTAGTAATTTTTTTCCTTCATAAAATCTATTTTGGTAATTTTTTCCTTCATAAAATGTATAGTTGGGAATTTTTTTTCCTTCATAAAATGTATAGTTGGGAATTTTTTTTCCTTCATAAAATGTATAGTTGGGAATTTTTTTTCCTTCATAAAATGTATAGTTGGGAATTTTTTTTCCTTCATAAAATGTATAGTTGGTAATATTTTTTCCTTCAAAAAAATGTATAGTTGGTAATATTTTTTCCTTCAAAAAAATGTATAGTTGGTAATATTTTTTCCTTCAAAAAAATGTATAGTTGGTAATATTTTTTCCTTCAAAAAAATGTATAGTTGGTAATATTTTTTCCTTTCAAAAAATGTATAGTTGGTAATATTTTTTCCTTTCAAAAAATGTATAGCTATTTGTATTGCTGGCATTTTTTTTTTTTTTTTTGAAGTATTGCTGATAATTTTTCCTTCAAAAAATTATTCCTGGTAAAAGTTTTTTTTTTTTCTGGTATTAAAACCTATCTTTACACTTTCATATGACTGACCGGAGTTTGTTAACTGGGACCCAAGCAGAGTGCTACCACTCTGGGAACACCAGCAATTAAGAGGTGGTTCCATGTTCCTCAAAACCTCCTGATCAGAAGCCTTGCTGTGGAACACAATTTATTGTCTTACCCAGGATATGGATATAGTTTATCGTCATACACAGGACAGATGAGTATTTGAATTAAAAGATATTGCTCTTGTGCATACATCTGCATTTTTCTTTTTATCTTATCTAATCATTTTATCTAAAATGCCACATTTACACATTTCATAGCATCTAAAAATATATAATAAAAATTTGTATTTATAAAACAAGTTGAAAATTTATACAAATTTTTATTCATAATATATTGACTTCCTTTTTATTTGTTCAAAATTCATACTGATGAACAAAAATTTGTACTCCAATTATTTAAAACTGGAAGTTAAAATGCAACTCAAACTGATATTTGCATAAATGGTATAAATTTTTGTTTTAAAATTGATTTTGAGATATTTCAAGAAAGGTTGAAGTTTAATTGACTGCAGTAATAGAGAAAGGGTTCACTTTTTAGTTTATATCCATGATTCCTTTTTAGAGATTTGAATAATTTCTCATCTTAGTTATATGGTAGGTTACAAGGATAAAGTTTCACTACTGATTAAAAAAATATAAAAACTTATGGCTACTTATCACCAGAGAAATTGGCAAATATGCTTGCATTCAACAGAGTTACTAATGAATAAATTAATTTCAAAAGTAGCTAACAGAAATGTTTACTTCCTTATCTTGTTTTTCTATAGAGTAAACCAAATAGCATAATTTTATGAATGTTCTAAATGTAAAACTTATTTTTTTAAAAAAAAAATTAATCAAATTTTAATTTCAGTATACTTATTTTCTTTAAAAATATATTCTCACTGATGTGTTAAAAGAATTTTTAAATGTAAGAAAACAATTTTAAATTTGCATAAGTTCTACAGTAATTGCAATATAAAAAAAATAACTTATTTCCACAATCCACCCATAAATTTGTTTATAGTAGAGTATGACGAGTTAGAAGCCATTGTCAAAATGCAAGATAAATAAGACAAACAGAATTAATAAAGCTTGGGAAATCAACACCGTATGTCGATGAATTTATTGAATACATTTTGAAAGTTTATTTTAGAGAAACTTTATATCCATATATATTGCTTTGAGTAATATTCAAAAATTATACTAATTATGATAAAATAAATTCTGTATTATTACTAATACTAACTGAATTTTAGATGAAATTATTGAATTTATGGGTTGATAAATGTAAAATTAAGATAGTGTTTCAAGTTATCTGATAACAATATTTTGCAAGTATTCAGCAAATGTTAAAAAAAAAAGAAAAAAAAAAAAAAAAAAAAAAATTGTTATTCTAAACAAGGAATACCCAAATCAACGGAAAAATATATACACTTCCACACATTGAATAAAACTATTTTTTTTAATTTTGAGAAAAAAAAAAAAAAACTATTACAAAATAATTTTAAAAAAATTTTATTTGTATGTTTAACCCATTCACAGTTGAGACACTCAAGTATTTCACATTGGCACCAGTAGTCACTGTTTAAGCTCTGCTAAGAAGTTCCTAGATTTCAAATAATGATTTTCAAGACAGGCTTTCCCACTTGCAAGGTAAGTATAACACAAATTTTCATTCCTGTCTATTTTTCTCATTTGGCTTTGTACCAGAATAAATTTAGTAAATATCTACATCTTAAATGTCAGTAATCAATGTAATGATTTTTTGTAATGTTTTAAAAATACTAATAGTACATTCATTTTTACACTTATATAACCCTGACTCTGCTCCCATGTTGTTGATCTGTTATCAGCTGTCCCAGTGCTATCAAAAGCATTGTATTTTTGATGTCATCACTTGGCAGTGTTTTTAATCATTATGACCATCATATGTCAGCATCAGCAAGCTAGGAGTCATTCAATTAAGATTTCAGGTGTGAAAACACAGTGGTTATGATAAATTCTTTGTCTTTGATAAAAACCAATTTCACAGAACAAACCAACAACAGGGGAAATGAAAACAAATTGAAGAATTTATAAGTACATAAAAAAGCAAATTATTAATCTTTCTATGTAGCCCTGTGGACAATTTTTTGTTAGGAAAATTATTCTACAGTAATTCATAATTATAGCAGCAAGAAGGGGAAAGTTTTATGAATGGATCCACCTTGTCTTCTCTACCTGGACCAACCTTTCTCTGACTGACTTTTACTCATCTCATTTATATAAGGAAGTTTGCACACATCTGGCATTGATTTATTGCTTGCTTTTAATAAGATATTTATGACCTTTCTTTATTCAGTAACGTATGGCTCTCTTTGGAATGCAATCAAGCTAAACCCCTGGTTTAAATTTTGGTAATAAATGAGGAAAAACAGTAATTTATATAAACATAACAATTTTAGAAAACCATAAATCTTTGTCTTATTACCTCAGAAATAACTGGGAAGGTTATTAAAGATTTAATCTTAGTAAATTTTGATGAATTCTTCTTGGGTTATTTCAGGTTCAAATCTTCAAGCCTTCTCTAAACTCATTTTATGAGCTTCTAATTATTCTTTATTAGTTTCTGTAAGTTTTTTTTTTTACTGTTTAATCTCATTTATTCCTTGAAATCATCATTAGGTATTTTCATGCAATAAAACATTGAACTAGGGTTACTGCCATTATATTTGTTAGATATGACAAAATCAAACCATTCCAAAATCACATTTTTGTTATTTAAGGTCAATTTATTATATATATATATATATATATATATATATATATATATATATAAATGAAGCAATGAACTTACCTCTATACAATTATTACAAACACTACAATGCGAGCACCGTGGAGGTCTATAGAACTGACAGGTGGTACACCATTTCATTCGCATTGTAATTCCTTTGATTTCAACATTTTTATATAAAGGTGCTCTGAAGTCATCATCACGAAATTCATCTTCATGAGCTATAAAGAGAAAAAAAAAAATGATACAATTACAATGGTACTGGAGATTCAAGATCAATATCCAACTATATTAGATACTTGAAAAGATTATACTGAACCTTTTCCTTTAATAATACTGATTACTGATCTGATAATTCTAAGAAAAAAAATGTAATGCAATTCACAAAATACACCTTACAGTAAAAAGTATTTTGCTTAAAGTCAATGGAAAATACAATAGCTATGTGAGAGCAGTAGTAAAATACAATATTTTATATTTTTAATATACCAGATATATGATGCAGTATTAATTAATGAATAAAATAAAATATTTTTCCCCCCATATAAAATATTATTTAAATAACTAATATGCTCATATTCAAAACAGCATACTATATTTAAAATGAAATTTTTGCATTCATATAATTTCTATTAGTAAAATTGTTAGAGAGAATTCCTAAAATGTTTTTAGTTATCAAATGATCCCTTCCTATCAACATTACTTAATATTATACAAAAAAAAACAAAAAAAAAAAAACGAAACATAATAGTTGAAATTCCTGATGTGCAAGAAAGGGATCAATCTTGTTTGCTTGATCAAATCTTCATATAAGATAAAAGTTCTCATGGTACTTTTTAGAAAAATAATAATGTATAAAATATTAAATTAGAAACTGAAATATAACTCATTGCCTTCAGATACAGTAACAGCATTAGCAAGCAAAGATAATTGTAGGTTAAAAGCACTTGAATTTTTAGATTGATTACAATATTTTAAGTTAAAAAGATACAGACAATATACTAGCATTCAAGTTCAGAAGTGAATTTCAGATCATCTATTTTATTATCTACTATAAATACATATATTTGTAAAAATGAATCATTTCAATGATGCAATTATAAATAAGGTATTTTACTGATTGAAAACAAATAGTAACGTTTTAATTCAAATATTGTATTTAAAAATTCAGTAATCAAAAAATTAACCAATTTATTTTAATGTAATGATACCCCCTCCCCACAAAAAAAAGGGAGTGGAGAGAAGCATTAAGAAAATGTTAAAAAAATATGGTATTTACAAATTTGCTAGAATTTATTATTTTATTAAGATACAAATGCTGAAGTAGCCAATATTTTATGGACATATTCATTAAATTTGTTTTTACATGTGTTTAACTTAGAAAAGACTTAATAAAGCTGCCAGCAGCCATGATGCAGCTTTGGAAAAAAGCTTTATGTCTATATCAGTGAGTTCTTATTCCTATTGGTCATCATGTGGATGATAGTGGCTTTCAAAGAGGTGTTAGTGTAGTGGGCTGTTAGCTGATGGTAATCTAGAGGATTCAAATCAAGAGAGCCAAGTGTGAGGGAGCAAAATCCTGCTAGGAAATATATAACTAATTCTCAACTCAGGGTTTGACAACTGTGCCCACTACCTCAATGTAAGCAGTGACATTGATCCAGAGACCCTTCAGAGTGGGTCAGTATAAGATGACACTCATTGCTCACAACTCCCAGGACTATCACAAATGATGTGCATCACAAGAGAGCTCATTCTTCCAGTTCCCTTTTGGATCCTGTATAAGATTTTCTCATTGGAGTTTGCAATGTACACTGTGGATTAGGGGCAGGGTTGTTTTGAACTTTTTCAGCAAGCCTAGCAATTAGATCACATGGTTCTTCTGGGTTTTGTTGGACACAAACTGCCATCTTATCATCACATAAGACTTGTATCTTATGTCTTCATGCACCACATATCAGATACTGGACCTCATCATCTAGTGCTACTCAGTGATAGCCTACATTATATGGCTGGAATTATTGTTGATGATGCCCTGGGCCTGCTGTACCTTACAACATCTGAGAGCTTAGAATATTTTTCTTTGCCACCAGCTCATTGCTGACCTTGAACATGGTGAGCTTGGCCACTTTGAAGCTTGCTATCTCCAAGTTGGTGTGGTAGCCATGAGCAGTATGTCTTTTAATCTGTGTCAGATTTGAAGTTGTTATGTTAAAGCTCTTAACACATCTGAAAGAAAAATGACAATGTCAAAAAAGGTTGGTCTTCCATTTATGGATGCTAAAGGCAAATTGTCAAATACCTGATGTACTCATATATATTAGTTTTAAGGTATGCTATATTTATGGGATAAAGTGCTCAATATCACAAATAGAGCATATGTAAATATAAAAGTGAACATTGTCAGGCCACAAATTGTGTTTAGCATGAAACAGTCTGTCACCACTGAGTATTGACTTCAATGTGTGCATATGTGTGTGTGCATACATCAGTAAATAGACCAAGCTTTAAGTTACAAAACACTATTTTGCCATAATTACCACTATTGGCTACATATTTCCATCACTGAAAAATCCTAAATGTAACACTCATAAATATGGCTTGTCATGCACATGACTGAAATGCACCCCACCCCAGTGGTTAACTGTGCTCATATCCATCATTTAGTATTTCTAAATGTTCAGCAAGAATCCATAATTGTAAGTGGGTGAAGTTTTTTTTAACCACACATTCAATGATACACCTCCAAATTGTACATGTTTTTCATGTCAGACAACATTTTGCCAAACTGTTACTCAGCTGTTATTTGTATCAACTTAAAATAGGTAATTGGTGGGAAGGTTCAACCTCTACTCTCATGTCACCAGAGCTCCAGACTAACTTTTTGCCATCATCCAAGAACTGTCCTCAAAAACAACTTTAATCATCCACCATAAATTTTAAACTATCACAAATGTCAAAATGTTTTTGTTTTACTTTATAATTAGTTGCCAATAGCATAATAAAAACATCATTAAAAAATTTAAATGAAAAAAGTTAAAATATTAAAAATTTAAAGATTTTTAATAAGCAAAAAAAAAAAAAAAAAAAAAAAAAAAATTGTAATTTTCATAAAAATCACACCTTTATTTTTATTTAAACAATTTGAAGTCACCTTGAATAATTTTACAATATATTTATTAAATTTCATGATTGGAGTAACTTTTATCATACTTTACAAAGAATATTAGCATTTTTCAACTAAGTCTTTAAAGTTTTTAAAAAGCCTTTATCAAAACATTTTCATTTATCTGCCTTGCATTTTGACTAAATTATCAATGTTTGTTCATTTTTTAAAATTCTCCCTTGTATTTTCAATTTAGTTTATAATGAGCAGAAAACACAAGTGTTATTTGTTTATTGTTCATTTATTTTAAGAAATCAATTGCTTTTGGAATAAATAGAAATTTTAATTAAAATCTTTGTATCATCTTAAGGATGATGTCAATTTGAAATCCTGCACCACCCATAGAGACATGTGCTAACATAAAATTGTGTGTGTATGTGTGAGAGAGAAAGTACATCTAATATAAACATATTACTTAAAATTTGCTATATTTTAAAGGGAAGAGTGGTCAATATCTTAGAGTGTTTTAGATAGTGCAGCAACAGTGCATCAAAACACTTGAGGTATGAAAGTCACCATGCAATGCTGATTTCTATCAACACAAAGTTTTAGTCAGTCTCTTTATTTTATATATATATTTATATTTATATATATATATATATATATATATATATATATATAAACAATGTTTTTTAATAATCATACTGTTTATCAAATACTAGACAAACTATGATATTTAAAATTACTTATGTATTCTTGGACAAGTATATTATTATTTTTATCTAATTAAATAAATAATTATTTTAAATTATTTTTAATCATTTCTATTTAAAATATTATACATAAGAACATCTGTAAATAAATTATAATATCTCAAAATAAATTATAAAAAGCTCCTATTTATTTAAAATGTATTAGGTGTATCTGACCTATTGAAATTTATAAAATTATTTTAATCAGTATATTAATTTTTTGTTTTTTTTAAATAATTTTTAATATTTTGGTATAACAAAGTAGATGTTTATTAATAAATTTGCACTTTCCTAAAATTTCATTCTTTTTTAAAAGGTTTCATTTTTAAAAATAATCATTTGTAATTTTTCTTCTTTTAAGCATTGCTGCTAAAAATATTCTAAGGAAGTACCTTTTTATGATTTCCCATTTAGTTTTGATGGAGACCAAGAGTGGCACCTGACATCAAATAAACCAAGAAAGGTGCCTGATAAGAGATTTCAACAAAGCAAATCAATTATCAATAAGATACTAAAGCTATCAGTGTTGATAAGAGAAAGAAAAGCTGGTTATTTTTTATTTTATTTCACAGCAATGTAAGCAAGGAGACTATTGAAGCTGTTGATAATATTTTTTTTATCTATATCTTCAACTTTGATTTTATCAGTTATCCCAAGGTAGGGGTTGTTTAGATTGAGAGGGTTGGGCAATGTATTATTTCAGTATCTTATTTCAAACTCAGTCAAATTGCATGCATATATTAAATGACAGGGAGACATGTCAGATATACATATACATATACATACATATACATATATATATATATATATATATATATACATACATACATACATACATTACATATACAAAGTCATACATACAAAGCATGCAATGGACAGAAAATCAGATATTTTATAATATACATCATTTTATGTTTTACATTCATATTATCATACTTGCTTTAGTTTTCATTTTTATTTTGATATTACTGGAATTCAATGGGTGTACATTTTGGTACTGTCTATTTGCTTGTCTGGATATTAAACAATACAAGCTCTGATATGTACACACATGTACATTACATATGCAAGGTCATATGCAGACAACATTTGTGTTTTTACACTGCTTTATATGTAACACTTGTTTAACGCCAAACATTTTTTAAAATATATACTTGCTTTTTTTCCTAAATTACACTTAGTTGGACTTAATAGTCAGCATGTAGGTTTAACTGTAAAATTATTTTCCGGGTCCCTTAATTTAATGAAGGGCCCTATTTTTACTAAGAATGTAATTCTATTATTTAGTTTAAGTTTATTGCTATATTTTAGCTTCCTTATGTTAATTTAAATTTTGTTGTTACTTTTTTTTATAAAATTTTTTAACTTCTTTTTTAATTTATTGTATGCATTAGTCTCCAGTTTATAAATTTTTGTACATTTTCTTTTTGCACAAATCATTTTTAGATCTTTTTTAAGTTTCATTTCAAAAGCTATTATTTACTTTTTTAAGTTCTAAAAAGGTCTACTCTTTTCCTATTACTCAAACAATGGTTGTTGCTAGATAGAAAGAGAAATCAGCTGTGATAGTCTATTTTAATTTCATCTAAATTTTGAATGTATATTTGATTTGTGCATACACTTGCATATTCTAATTCAATTATAGACCTAAAAAAATTATACAAGAGTAAAATAATTTTTTTAAATAATTTTCATTAAATTCCTATAAAGTTAATAAAAAAATTTTGACTGATGTGGAGAGAGAGAGAGAGAGAGAGAGTAAAAATGTGGGCAATATATGAAGAGATATGTGACGGATATGTGAAGAGAAAGAAACATGCAATCAAATATGTGACAAGATGAATATAAATAGATGGAAAAAAAGAGTAATAGCTAAGAAAAAAGAAAAGCTTTTTCTTTGTGTGTGTATATATCACAGCAATACACACATGTAAGCAAAAAGTCAGTTTGACATTCATGGAGTTATTAAGTTCTTTCTTTTTTATTGCCTCCAACTTTGATTTTATTGCTCAGTCCAGAGTAGTATGTGTATAAACTGATTGGAATACTAATGTATTATTCCAGCATCTTATTTCAAACTCAGTCAAATTGTGTGTGTATGTGTCAATACATATGTGTGTACATTAAGCAACTATGTGCATATGTGACATACATATACACAAGCAGTCACATGCAAACAATATGCAACAGATAGAGAATCTGTTCTTTTTTATATTTTATATTAAAATTTATTATTATACCTACTTTTTAAAGCTAATTCATATTCTTTTTTATTTTCATTGAATATTTTGATATTGCTGGAATTTTTTGTAAGTCTCTTAAGGCTTACAGATATTTGTTTGAAAACAGCTGGGGGCTGGTCAGAATATTTACTAATATAGATGTGTTATTTTGTTTTCTGTATTGTTTATAAGTGTCATTATTTAAGTTAAAAGTTATATCTAAGAAATTTAGATCTTTTTCATTGGATTATATATATATATATATATATATATATATATATATATATATATATATATATATATATTAGTTCTTTAAAATTATTATTATTTCTTTTTTGGTTATATCCATTAGTGTGCTTGTGAAATTTCTTAATAGAGCATCAATTCCTATACTTTTTTTTTTATTCTAGCTACTTTATTGATTACATAAATTCCAACAAGTCTGTATACCACTGCACTGTCATATACCCATATTTGAAACATCAAATTTCTCATACTGACCATTTTTAATCCATAATTTTTTTTTTTATTATAGAATACAGATTTTCTACAATGTTTGTTTGCTATTTGTATGTCATCATTAAAAGATATTTATATATATATATATTTTAGCAAAACATTGGCTCATTTAATATATTTGATAAAAATTTTTAATATCAAATTTTATGAAATTACAGTTTTTCTTGTTTCTAACATTGTTAACAAGTTTGTTGCTTTCATGTTTTTCTTGTTGCCGTTAAATGTATTTTTCCAATGCATAATTACTTATTTTTCTGAAATTTTAAAAAACCATTTTATAAAATTATCTATTTATTCAATCAACAGGATTTTGTAATTGAAGATTTAGTGTAGATAATTTTTTTAAGTAAAATGTGTTGCCTCCATTGAAAACTATAATACAATAATATTAATAATAAAATCCTAGTATACTGACAGAAAGTAAATCAAATTTCAAATCTATTTATCCAATCAAAATACTGAGATACTCATAAAAATGACTTCAAAAGGCTGCATGTTTTGAATTGTACACTTTTCCTGTTAACCAGGGGCTGTTGCCAGATAGAAAAAGAAACTAGTCCTGTGACAGATGGCCATTTCAAATAATGTGTGCACATGTATTATTTTAATTCAATGACAACCTAAAAAATATTTCTACAAAATTGAAAAAAAAAAAAAAAAAAAATGAAATCATTCAAGTGTTGTCATGCTAGGATAAAAATAAATAAAATGTTTGCCCGAGTATTCTTTTAATCTTTTCATTTGCAATTTAACTTTTGCCACTGTTTAAAAAAATAATTGAGTGATGTAGATTTTAAGTATGTGAATAAACTGAAACAGGTTTAATGTGTTTTGTTAAAATTTAACTCACCATAGATAGGTTGCACTTTTTTCCAATCAAAATTTCAATAAAAATCAGGGGTGTGACCTATCCACTCAACATCATAGAGAATCTGAAGTAGACTGTGGTATATCAGTAGTCCAGGTGAGTACCCTGTGATTGAGCATAAGAGTAAGAGAAAAAAATGGATTTTTCCCAACATTTTGATTTTATGCAATCACCTCTTCCAACAGTACTGTGTCACAAATGGAATAAAAGTGCTCAAATTCCACTGCTCATATTTACAACAAAAGCTATCATTTTCAAGTGATTTTAGGACTGAAGCAATTACTGGTATCCAAATATTCGTCTAAACAGAGCAGCCCTGTACTCGATAAGTAAATACCATGTAATTACAACCAATCACAATTTCACTTAGAGCTATTCAGTGTGGAGTAGTCATTTACCAGCATACAAAAACTCAATTCACCCAGATTTTTACTGGTACTTTGAAACAGATTCGCAGAAAGAGAGTTTGGAGTTTCAGAAAAGAGGGTGAGAGGATGGATGAAGCAGAAGAGGATCAACTTAAAGAAATGTCAAAATTGAAGAGAGCAGCAAGATTTATAGTACCACCATACCAAAGTCTTGAAAGGAATTGTGTGATTGGGTCATAGACCTCAGAAATAATGGTTTAACTGTAATCAGACTTTCAATAAGAACCAAAGGCCTCCAGCTTGCCCCAAAGTAATATCTTATGCAATTTAAATCCTCAGCAGGGTGATGCACCAGATTTATGAATAGATGAGGATTGACAATATGTCAAAAAAAAAAAAAAAAAAAAAAAAAACTCAGATCACTCAAAATCTACCAGAAGAGATTGATGAAAAGTAAAGTTTGTAAAATTTGTTCCAAAGGAGCATAAAATGTAGGGGTTCTCCCTAGAAAATACTGGAAACATAGATGAAACTCCCATGTATTTCAATGTGCTGGAAAACACTATTGTAGACAGAATGGGAATCAAAACTGTACAAAGTACAGGGCACAAAAAACATTTTACTGTAGTGCTAGCCTATCAAGCTGATGGGAGTGGGGGGAAGCTTTGTCCAATGGTTATCTTCAAAAGGAAGACTATTCTGAAGGATTCCTTCCCACCAGATGTTATAGTAAAAGTACATCCTAAGGGATGGATTGATGGATGAAAACTTAACACAGGTTTGGTTGGATGTTTTAATGTGTAATAGCTGTACTAATAATCTTGAGATTATAAAATTACACAATAATAAAATTTTAAACCAATTTAATATTCTGGATCATAATACATGTTACAAGGAAAATATTATTAATGATATCGGCCAATGTAATTGTAGGAATTCTCACCAATACTCATTGCCAAACAAATGTTTAACTTTTTTGTTTATCTTTGTACTTTCTCTACAATAGAGAATCCGATAGTTGAAAAATTCTATATTTGTAGTACTAAAAATTCTTTCAAGACTAGGTGGTAACAACATATCTTATCTTGTCCTTCAACAATAGTACTTACAGAAATAATGCATAATTTTCTAAATATCTTTGGAGCTTAACAGATGATAAAACTCCTAAGGTGAAATGGAAAATTTTATAAATGGCAAGGACATGTAGATCTTTATATGAACCCTGTTTTCTGTGCTTACATTAAAAATTGGAAATTATTAGAGATTCAATAAAAATTCCTTATTAAATCAAAGAAACGAATTAACAGTAAATTGTAAACAGAGCTTACCTTTTGTTTTATAATTTAGTTGAACTTTGGAATTTGATTATGCTTTTTCTTATATTTTAGTTGTACTGTGCTGCACTATATATGGCTTATTTTTCTATTTGTAAGATTAATTTGGATTTAATATAATTTTGTATTAATCTCCTGGTAGTATGAGTAACATCTTGTATGGATGTATTGGTATTTGGTTGGTATTCTTGACATTTTACATTGATTGGTTAGTGTTATTAACATCTTATATGAAGAATATTCAACAGTTGCATATTAATTTACCAAATAATTCTATACATTTAAATTATTTACTAGTTTCTTAAATAAGCTATTTATTTATCAACTATAAACATTTTTTATGTAGGAAATTCACAAAACAAATAGCTTGTTTGGCATTTTGTTAAATTACCTCTACACCCCATTTTTATTTCTTAGGAAATGGCAGTGTCTAGTTTGTATAATTTATGTAATCATTTGCATCTGCTTTAGTTTATGTCTGGCTGCCATTAGCTGCCAATCTATGGGTCATGACCCATTTTAAAAAATAATTTTTAATTTTTGCTTTTTTGCTTAGTTTAAATTTAATGTAGGTTATTTGATCAGAGTAAAACTCACAAATCTTATAATCCCCTTTTTCCTTTTTTTTGTAAAAAGGAGGTTGTATTTTGCTTTTAAATCTAAATAAATCATTCACTCACCAGTAATTTACAATCACCTGATGCACTGATATACATCGAAACAACTGCAGTTGTGTTGCAATTTTTACATGTTCTCAATGTGATATCCTTTTTTATATATATATATATATATATATTTGTGTATCTTACTTATTATAAAACGCAGATTGTGTGTGTCTCTAATGTTTATATATTGGATCGGATTTCCTACATTTTTTAGCCGATTTCAACAAAACTTCACAGGACTACATAAAATTACCTTGTGGTGGTTCTAACGGCACCAAGAATGGTAAAAACAATTGTTTTTTAGCAAAATCAATTTGAAAACACGATTAAGTAAGACACATCGTGAGAATGAAAAGGGGACATCTCACATCGGGTTAAAAAACCCAGGTTGTTTGTGTGTGTGTGTGTGTTGTGTGTGTGTGTGTGTGTGTGTGTGTGTGTGTTCCTTTATATATGGGATCGGATTTCTTACATTTTTCAGCCGATAAAACAAACATCCACTTTTTTTTGGCAGGTAGTGTTTCTTATTGTCTTGCACACTTTTTCTTTATTTTTAACATTCAGAATGCTTTTAAAAATTCCATTTATAAGACAATTATTTATAATAAAATTAAATCGGAGACTCATAACGATTGAAAACAATGTTTTTGTTTGAGTTTGACCAATTTAAAAAAAAAAAAAAAAAAAAAAAAAAAACTAAGACATGCGTGTCCGTCAACCTTAAACAATAATCTAACGATCTCTACTGATTATATGAATCAAAAATCGGATAATTCTTTATCTTTAGGGAAAGATAATTCTGAAACGTACTTTAGGGCCGTTTTACAATTCCCTTTGCAATTTGTTACAAGGCAGATCAATAAAGCATTGCTTCTATTTGAAATTAATTCAATATTTAAAAAAAGTATTAAGAAATAATTTAAAAATGCTGACGTAAGAAATCTGATAGACAAAAAACAACAATATTTCGAAGATGATAATTATTAAGGAAAGAACACAGTACTTGTAATAAATTAATAAACCCAAATAAAGTTAATATATTTTTTGTATTAGAAACAACGAGTGGAAAATATATTCAAATCAGAATTCTAATTATAAATCACCACAAGCAAAATATGCAATTTTTTTTTACTGTATTCAATAAGTAAAAATCATAAATTGTAAAACTAAAAGATTACAGAAAGGCTACCTACAAAAAAAAAAAAAGAAAAAAAATTTTAAAAAGTATGCAAAAGTAAATGTGTCATGCCATAATTTTGAAGTATAATGAAAAATGCTAAACTGGATTGAACAAAAATGTCTAAAATTTAATTTTTTTGTATTTTGCCCAGTAACTGAAAGGTAAAAAGAAAAAAAAAAAAAAAAAGAATAAAACATTGGAACTAAGGAATTCCATAGTTTTTTTTTTTTTTAAAAAAAAAAATCAAAAAATAATATCAATACAAAAGCATTACACATTTTTAGTGTAACAGAATAATTGGTGATGGGACGATTAACCAGAATCAGAAATAACAGAAGTTTTGGGAATTGACTGTTTCTAAAAACAATTCTTTGGATTTCTTTTTGAAAAATTTTCCATTACTGGTACTAATGATAAAAAGATATAAATATTTATTGATTTTAAACTATTAGTAAAACTAAAATAATCTATAATTTATTTTACTTGTATAAAAAAAAGAAAAAAAAAAAAAAAAGAAAAAAGTGTGAGTTTCTACTCATTTGTAAATTTTGCTAGTTTCATTTCTGTTTTCGTTCAAAATAGAATTTTTATTTTTAATTTCTTCTTATATCTTGTTAATTTACCCATTTAATATTATAAATTAATAATTTAATATAATTTTAATAAAAATTATGTAATATAAACACAAAATAAATTCATGTTATTGTTCTTTTCTGCTGGGCTCTTTTAGAACTATTTTTTAAATTTATAAAAAAAAAGTGATGCTTGCATTTAAAAACCTATAAAAAAATTTTTTAGAATCCTATATAAAATTTTATTTTAAAATTCAAATTTAATTATTTTTAAACAGAAATTAAAAATAAAATTTCATATAAGGAGTTTCGATCAGCACTTAATCTAAAAGGGTGGTGGGTAGGCATTTACATTTCCTTTAGTGGGAATTACATTTCAACCACCTTGTATATTGTATTACAAAATATAAAAAGTGATGTTTTTCAGTGGTGGAATTCAAATAAAAATGAATTTGTCATCAGGGCGCTTTCAGACAGAAAATATCTACCAGGACCTCCCCTCTTCTGTTGAAGGTGAACAGTTATTTAGTATTACTTACTAAAAAGAAATTGGCTGAAAGGTGAAACAGGAGAGATGATAATGGTTTTACATTATAATTTAAGAATTTTAGGACTTAAATATGAGTAGCTAGGTATTTAAGTGATTTACTTAAAGAAAGTGTTCTCTTTATTGTTTAAACTCTTATCCTTTTCATTTTAAAAAATTGGGCATTTAACTTTATTTCATAAGCTTTTGTATTCATTTTTCTACTAAATGTTTTATTAATAAATGTACTTTGTTCATCAAGTTTCCCAAACCAACTGAAAATAATGAATTTTAATTATTGTAGGTACTGGAGTCAGAAATTTAGTACAGTATCAGGAATTGTATCAGAATCAGTAAAAATAGTGGTATCATCCCATTACTAAAAATTAATAGAATTAATAATACCCAATAAATTGCAATTGTAAGTATTTTTATATTTACAAATAATAAAATATTAATTCAAAACTATTCAGTGTATTGCCTTTATGTAAGAATAGCATCAACGGTGAAAATGGATAGGTTTTGATGTATCTATATTTTCTTTCTTTTGTATAAACAATATAAAATTTGTAATGAATATTTAAAATACTACCTGAAACTCTCTTTGAATTGCCTATCATTAGTATTATTTCAGATATTTATTCAATTATCTTTTCAGATAATTTAAGTCATTCTTTATGTTATGTTATTCTTGCAATGTTTTGACTGATCCATTCTACATCTTCGAATAAAACAAAGGAGTTCACTCATTCAGTACTAATTTTAGGAAGGATTATACACCATCTTAATTCTAACGAGATTAACTCAACATTAAAATTTTCTTTAGTTACTTATCTATCAATGTATTCATCCAAGAATTACTGAGCTTACACAGTTAAATCTGTTACTGTATGATGTATCTAGTTTCAAAATAGCTGAAGTAATATTAAATTTAAGGAGATACTTAATGTTAATTAACTGAATTTTAAATGAAAAAGCACCAAATTCGAGTTTAAAGATGTGGAATTCTTAAAATTCTAATTTATTGCGGAATTCTTAATTTTTATAGTTGCATGTAATTTTTCTAAAAAATTTAATTAGCAGCTAATTTTTTCTTTTTTTTTAAAAAAAGATAAATTTTTATTTTTGTTAAAATCAATAGAGTTGCATTATGAAAGTTTTGTACTTTTGTTATATGTAACATCAAAATTAGCTTTTTAGCTGAAAATATTCACTTGAAAAACAAACATGGTAAAATTCCCATAATGCAGATGTAAATTGTAAATTACCATGTTAAGTCTTCCATAATTGATCTTCTATCAAAATAATTTTTTTTTAATAATGATTTTATTTTATTTTTTTTAGGATACAGATATGGCAGAACAGGTACCACAAAGACAGAGGTGATTTGTAAAGAAGCAAGAATTAATCAGAAAGACTAATGCATAAGGACTGGCGAGCCATGTTGGTCACATCTATGAACATAGCATAAAGAGATGCTGAGGATGTACAAATACCTTAATGAAAATCACCTATCTTTCTGGTTTAACAAGTTTTTATGTGACAAAAAATATTGATTCCCATGATGAATTACTTCATTCTTGTTACACTGGCTTTTCCTTAAAATTGTAGAAGAACCAGTTTTGCAACAAATGTCTACCAACCATTGCATTTTAACTACCTGTGAATTTTATGTAATTCAAATTCCTTACATTTTCTGTATATAAACTGAATAGTAAACAATTAGACAAATAGCATTACATTTACTTTTTTAAAATCTTCAATCCTGATCTGGAATCTCTTCAAGCCCTAGATTACAGACTTAAACATATATTACTTGATATTAAAGAATGCCCAGTAAAGCCAAAGAATAAAACAAGAGCTTTGTAATGTAATGTATTAGATGAAACATATAATAACTAATATTTCTTTCATCTAATTTCTCCTGCATGAATAAGTCTTCACTTTTTACATACAATTAATCTAAAATATATTTTAACAAGTTAAAATTAAAAATGCTAAACAAAGAAATGTTATTTCCCAATTTAAAATTTAGTTTTGGAGAATAATTTTAACTGAGGAGATTTAACTCAAAAAATTAAACTTATTTTAATTCTGTAAGGAATTATCTTTTAAAATGCTCAAAGCATTTAGTCAAGCAGTATTTTTCAGATTTCATCAGGATTTATTTGTACAATTTTTTTAAATGAAAACTTTGAATTGTTGCAATAAGTAGAGAAAGTTTTATTAAATTTTAATAATTAGTTCTGTAAATTTTTAAAATGTGGGTTTACCAGTCATTCAAATTTTATAATTAAATTTTTCTTTTCTTTTTTATGCAGAAATATTACCATATTTACATACTAGATGAAAGTTTTTTGTTTTTTATATATTGAATTTTTCACTAACTTGTCTTTCTAACAATGTAAAATTTATGAAAATTGAATTAATTTTTATCTATGCTATTAAATGGAGTTTTTGGTAATATGTATTAAGATCACAAATATTCCTGAGAATGCTATTAAATTCAAAGTAAGAGAAAAATTCTTAGTATGTTGGTATTAATAACTAATTACATGATACATTCAATTAAAATTTTTTTTTGATTTAAACAATTTTTATAAAATGCAATACACTGTTCAATGAATATGTGTCTTAAAATCTGTTTCGATGCATTTTTAAAAAACAAAATTATAATTTCACATCCTTTCAATAACATTGGTTATATTTGATTGTTATGGTCCTATAAATTTTAATTCAACTTTTTTCTAGGAGAAACAGATCATATATGATATAAATACAAAGTGTAAGAACACCACTGATATTTACTAAGCTAAGTAAATGTGGTCAAATTAAGTGAAATGAAATAGGAACATTGTTTTATAATTAAGGAAGACCTGTCTGCTGAGAAACTCAGTGAAGTCCTGATTTTCAACTGGATTTAAACAATGACTACAGACACCAGTGGGAATCACAATTATCTCAATCATGAGGTACATTGTGTGATAACTATACTAATTTCCAAAGCTAAAAGAACTGCAAAAGCAAAGTTCAAAACCACCACCATTATTCTAAAAATGTAAAGTGGGGAAGTTTCATTGTTTATATATTTTAGGATTTAAAAAGTGTACCTTAGATTTAGAAGGACAGTGTAAAATGCAATGATTTTAAATTTAATTTAATCTTGTCACAGGATCATATTTATAAAGCAAAGTCATACTTTAATACAATTTAAACAGAACATGAATCCATTATACATTCCATCACTTCATAATCATGAAAATATTTTTTTAAAATAATTCACTGTACTTTACAATTTTAATATTCAAAATTCCGTAACAAATTTAAAATTACCTTCAACTTGCTAAAATTGAAGATTTTTGTCCAAAACTTAAGTAATTAAACATTATCAGAAAGATAAAGAGAAAAAATTGCAAATGCTTTTAAAGTAAATTTTCAATAATACTTTGGTATCAAATTTTTTTTTCATGGTACTAGGTTAAATACCAATCTTTAAAAAATAGGAATAAACACTTATAAATAAATAAAATTATTTGCAGGAAATGGGAGCAATTTACAACTAATTTATTAAATAAGTTTTCATAACATTTAAACAAAACTTACATTTACGTAACAAAATAGACTATTTAGAAATCAATAAGAATGGCGCTATGGCTAGCAAGATCAATATTCCTTGTGCATGAAAACCAACTGTAGAATCTAAGCCTGAACCTTTTATGCTATTATCATTTTGAAGTAATGAATTTTTTTCTTATATATATATATATATATATATATATATATATATATATATATATATATATATAAATTTGAGAGAGACTATATTAAGATTAGTTAGCATTATTTTGAAGTTTATCCTATTGGGCACTGAAAGCATTGAATTTACAAAGGAATATTAGAATCAAGATTTGATAAATTTTATGCAGTTAAATATGTTTCATATACATTAATATGTCCTTGAAATAAAATTACTTATCTTTAGAATGCATTTAAAGTTAGTATTGATGGGAAGTAGAATAAGTCATCTTTACATGAGTATAAGTTGTGAAAGGTTTGGAAATTATAGCAGATTAAATTGTTTTAACATCAAGAATACCAACCACAACAAATTTTATGCACTTCTATAACATGCACATTTTTTTTTAATGGATAATTTAAATTGGTAAACTAGGCCAAACACAAAACAATCATTATTCTTATATGTAAATTGTGTATCTTATCTTACGATATTTAGAGTCATGAGCTGGTATAATGATAATCAGCATGAAAGATTGAATTAATAATGTCAAGTTCAGATTTTGGTTTAGATTGTTTATGTTCACTTGAGAACTGTTTATGTTCTTTTAAGATATCTGCCAGTTGAGAAAATGCCAGATATCCAATTATTGACACTTAGTCAAACTATTCTTCCATAATTATCTTATCTATCTAGGCAGAGTAACAGTAAAAGTGTTACACTCATTATCAATCTTAAAAAGAGCTAAAATGTTCCTTATAAATGGAGTATATTCAAATGTTATGAGCATCTGGAAAATATTACATTAATGTACTCTATCCCAGTGTAGTAGTTACATTTCAAATTTCATTGAATGTATGAAACTATTTTGTGATAAAACTATTGAGTTATATAATAATTTGGCCAAAATAGACTTATAAAGAAGATAGAATTTGAAGATACAAGATATAAATATTAAAAGTTTGTTTATCTTATTTCAATTTTGGCTAAGATTATTAAAATATTGTAGGAAACAATTTTTTAAAATGTAGAATGTCATAAATATAATAGATAGAATGCAGTCTATAAAAAATTGTTATTAGGATATAGAATTAAAAATAAAAATAAGTAATCATTTTTAAGAAAATGTAACTATTAAATATTTGGTAAGAATTATCAGGATATTGATAGAAGAAAATTTAAACGACTATTTTCATAATTTATGCTATAACTTAAATAGAAAAAGATAAAAAATATTTGCCATTTTTTAAAATGCACAATTCTTAAAGCAAAGCTACCAAATTAAAATCAATTTAATCTACTTTTTTCAACAAGACTAAAATTATAAATATACAAAAACATGCGTATTGTATTAATTCATTTAAACTAATTTTATCCTTTATTAGTATTTCATCACACATTTTGGTTGCTGTATATTCTTCCCTTTTTTGAGGGTCACTATATTTTGGAATGTAGGACCTTTTAATAAAACATGCGTCTTCCTTCTCATTCATGCCACATTCAGTGTCTCTACTGTCAAGCTATTAGAACTGTCATTACTTAATACACATTGAACAAATTCCAAATAAAATGAATTTCACCAACACTTCCAGTTTTTTTTTTTTTTGTGGGGGGGGGATCATGTTTTTGGAATTTTAAATTCATTATGAATCTAAGACCCATAAAGAAAATATTCCTCTAAGACCTACTATCAGTTGCTGAGTGTCAACATACCATAAACTCAACAGATTCTTGGTAGATATAGTCAGTATAATATGTAAATAACTCAGTTCACTTTTTAGAAACAACTAAAGAAAGACATTACAATTCAAGACACACAAATAGCAAGCTTTAATATTTTGAGTCATGTACCAATGTTCCAGCAAATTAAATCATAGTCAAGAAAAAATAGAATCTGACCTAACACTTGACAAGGAAATAAACTAAATGTCCAAGCTAAGATATTTAGATAAAAACTTCATCTTCTGGCTTTACCAAGAAGGTGGGGAAATTTTGCTGGATATGTGGACATTAAGACCATAAATACATTCTGCTATAGGGAAAGATATGGAGAATGAATTATCTTTCTTCAATGTACTTTTACAGAGTGTAAATTAAAGATGCAAAAATTTGCTAAAAGATAATATAAGCAATATTTTATCATCAAAATCTTTGTTATTATTAAGAGGAAAGAGCAAAGGATTCTTAGATTTTTTTTTTTTTTTTAATCCTTTTTAAAACCTTGGAAATTTTTGTTAAAAATCTTTGTCTCTCAATGCAGGACCTTAAATATATAGAGGAAATTTGAGTGCCATTTTGTAGTAAAAAACATGGAATTGGAAATTCTTACAAAAATCAGATAATTGTCAGATTAAACTTATTCAGAAATGAATGAAATTATTTTTTAAATGCTTATTTTTTTAGCAAATCTTTGTGAATTGTGTGTATATATATATATATATATATATATATATATATAAGTTTTCCTTCTCCAAGACAAGGCAACCAATCTGTCACACTATTTGCCCATAGCTGGGGAGGAAGAAATAGATTCATAGCTTTCCCAAGGTTATTAGCACGTAAGTGAATGTAATGAACTTGTGGAATTCAAATCTGGCTCTCCGATTCCTCAATCCAAGCCAATATCCATTACTCAACCATGCATCACTCATTTAATTTTATGAAATTTCAAGAAATTCTTTTTGTATCACTTAATGTTTATATTTTTTATAAGGACAAGTCCTCAGAGAATTTGAATAAAAATCTTTTGATCAAAGAGCACCCTGTTTTAAGAAAAAAAAATTTCAATGAATAATGAATTTTTACAGAAATTGTTTTAAAATTTTTTAAACAGAATAATTTATAAACTTTTTTTTTTAATTCTGTATTAATTTGTATCAGCAAATTAATATTGTTATTAAATTAAAACTATTTACTAATCAGAAATGGAAAAGTTTACTGTAATTCAGCCACCTACCAGTATTATTTCTTAAATTTAAATTTTTTGTATGTGTGTATAAATGTGTTGATTTTTGTAAATAAGATGTTCATACACAATCAGATATCAGAAAATAAGTGAAATACCTACAGTAAATTTAAAATTTATTGGTAATTTTCTATTTTCTCAACAAGCATCTTCATAAGAAAGGCTAGAAAGCCAACGTACCTAAAATTTAATATAAATATTAATGCTTAAAATAGTAAAATCTTCTTAAAAAAATCATATACGGCATTCTCATTGTATAATTATATAAAAATACATTCACATTGTATTTGTCATGCAAGTATTTTTCAATCATATTCCTCTTATCAGGCTGTTAATAAATCATCCAACACAAGTGAAAAACACTCCCCTGCATGTTAAAAATGCTTTTCAATTATATTTTAAATTAAAAGTAATATGCTTCTATTCAAATTAAGTAAACTTTAAATTAGCTAATTTTCCTCATTTTATAAGTATATTTTATAAGTATACTTATAAGTATATTATTAGAATATTTTATTTTTGAAAGATTTTTTTTAGTAAAGACACTACAAAACACACTATAAAAACAATTTCAGTATTTTCAGTTATAATAGTTCATAGTTAATATTTAATTGCAGTAAATGAATATATATTAGACTGACACTATGAGATTATCTAGTAATATATTAACGGTGTTAATATATTACACCATTTTACAATGATTTTCAAGGTTATTTTTCAAATAGAAAAAAGAAAAATTTAATGTCAATTTAAACTTTTGGAGTTTAACCTGTAATTTTATATTTTGATGAGTGTAAAAAGATCCTTTTCAGATATTCTGGTAGAAATTTAAAACATCATGAAAAAAAATATATTGGATATAGACAAAAATTAATTTCCAACAACCAAAACCAAACAAAAAATTAATATACACACAAAAGTTGTCACCAGGTAAAGGTACCTGGCTATGTTGAGTATACCCAGATGACAAAAGACTATCTGGTTTCCAGTTGATGAGTGTGAAATTGTCATTGATATAACTTCAGTATTCTATAAGTGTGTGTGTGATGTGTTTTGTTCTTTAGGGCTTCACTGAACTAAAGTAATACTTAACATTGTTCTAGTATATAAAAATTTATGTATCATCTCTTTATATATATATATATATATATATATATATATATATATATATATATGTATGTGTGTGTGTGTGTGTGTGTGTGTGTGTGTGTGTGTGTGAAATGGATCAAATACAACAAAAAAAAAAAAAAAAAAAAAAAGCAGGCAGACTTGATAAAAGAAAATTTTTGAAAGATTTTTCTCTTATTCTAATCATACAAATAACCCCACTTGTGATAATATATTTTATACATTTATTTTTATTACTATAAACATTATTTTTAGTGGGTACACATTTTACTTGGTGTTCGTTTTTTTTCATTTTCTTAAACAATGAAATTAATAACAACCAACCTAATTTCAGGATTTAAGAAAATAAAAAACTAGGATAGCAACTCAAACACATGTACCCACTAAAAAATAATGGTTATAGTAATAAGAAATAATGTTGAATTAATATATATATATATATATACACACACTTAACGTATCATCAAAAACGCCATTATAAATTATAATCTATTTCAACAGGTGTGAATGTATATATATATATATATATATATATATATACACACACACACATTTTATTTCAATTATTTTCAACCTGTTAATTTATTTTACTTTTTTAATTTTATTTTCATTAATTTCTTTTCTCCCATTTTTGTTTGTGTGTCTGTCTTTATGTCAGTTTATTTCTATCTTTAATGTGTTCTCCCAAACACTCACAGATGAAAATCGGTTTGAAAGCTAATTGCCCTATCCCACACGTCTTCAATATTATAAATCTCCAGAAAATAGATTTTCTAGGTCAAGCGTCTAGACTTCCTGCTGTTTTAAAATACTCTGGATAAATGTAAATTTAAACCATTTGTAATTCTGGTCTGAATGATACAGGTATTAAAAACGTACCTGTTGAAATAAATTATAATTAAGTTTTCGATGATGCGTTAAGTTTTTCCTTGATGTAAATAATATTGCTCTGTATTTTGATAGATAGATCCATGAAGAGAGCTCAATGTTTTTAATATTTTATATTAAAACTACCTACTTCGATTATCCTTTCCACTTACATATTTTCAGTGTAAATGACTAAATTACCATAAAAAACATACAAATGTCAATTCAAGTATTCAAAAACAAAGATTTTTGAAAAGTTACCTGAAGACATTAAATGTTTTAAAAACTATATACATCTAATCATTCAATTATGTTCATATTTCTTAATCATAGAAAAAAAATTATACTTCCTAGTGTTATTGCATAATGTAGTTTATTAAAAAACTATGTAAAAATAGTATTAAGTTAATTTGTTTTTAAGTTCCTCTAACAGGCTGTATATATTATTGCTTTAACTATGTCAAGTTAGATACTGTATACTGAAAAAGAAAAAAGAAATTTTTTTACATCTTTTGGCTTAAATACAAAAATTTACATATCTATTTGAAAGCATTCAACAGTCAAAGCAGTTTCATATATAAAATTTGATTTTAATTACCAATATCTTATTAAAATCATGAAATATCAGCCAAATGTAAACATTCATATTATAAAAAATTTGATAGTCTTAAGTTATGAGAATATAAATACATTCTTATTTTCACAAAGTAGAAAACAATCCATAATTACTGATAGCATGAGTTTTCAAAAATGTAAAAAAAATTACCTCTAGGATAAACTCCAGGATCCATAAAAGTTGCCAAGGCAAAATTTGCAATCACAAATAAGGATAATATTCCCTGATAAATAGGGATGGCAATAGAATACTTTTGAAGGTGGTCTGGGACTCTGAAATATAAAACATAAATTAAAAGTTAATATTTCTGAAATAAAGTGTGTGCAAAACTGTCACAATTATGACATATAATATTGATCTAAATCACCAAACTTGGTTAAATTATATTATGTTTGCAGTTTGAGATTCAGATTTTGTGAAGCTGAATCAATTTCAAAGCTTAGTAACAAAAATTAAATTTACCTGATGTTATATTTATAATTTAGTAGTAGAAATAGTAAATAATAATATATCATGACCATAAAGAGTGTTAATAAATTTTTAAAACAAAAATTGTAAGTTTCAAAAATTACTATGTGAATTTTATGACTTTCACATAATTTCAAGGAATAATGTGAAACTGAAAGAAATGAAAAAGTAATATTCGCATCAAGATTTCTTTAATATTTTGAAAAATAGATAATTTTATGAAATAATAAGACAGAACCAAAGCAAACAATGCTAATCTCCTAGGTTATATGCCAGATAATTTCCTCATAAATGAAAAAGGTACAAAGCAAGAGAAATATGGTTCTACTAACAAATGCTAGAATACCATGGACAGAATGTGAACAAGGAAGTTTTAAAGAAAATAGGAACAAGGAAACTAATACTTACAATCAGAAAGAGACTTAAAATTTATGAACCATAAACGAAAAGGGCCTAGATAATTTAGAATTTAGAGCAAACAAAAAAAAAAAAAAAAAAGTATTTGGACACCCACATCCTGATGATAACTTCAATTTATAAATATTGAGCAATTCTGGATGAAAAAAAAGAAAAAGAAACGAAAACTATTTTAAAGACTTCAAAGCAATTTTTACGTGAAAAAAATTCATTCAGATCAATATTTTTCACTGCATTTATTCAGATTTGATTTTTACTTTTAGTTTTAATAATTTTATGTGACTTGCAGAAATTATTTAAACATATTTTTAACCCGAATATTAATATCCAAATGCAAAGTTTTTTTTAAAAAAAAGCATGTTTCTTAAAAAAAAAAACCCAAAACAAAGTATAAATTAAGAATTTAACAATTAAAGTAATTAATTTTAACCCTTTTTAAATCAAAATAAATGAATTATTTCAAACTAGATTTTAAAGTTCTTAGAAACAACTTACAATGTTCTCTGAGAACCCAGGTGCTGTTATTGAATGAGCTAAGTATCTGACAAGTTAATTTTCTAGCAGTTTTAGGATATTCAATTATCGTGACTAAATTTGTCAATCTAAAATTAAAAATGTTAGAAAAAAATATTGAAGTTTTCGTAACAAGAAAATGTATTGTAATCCTAACAAATTGTTTAGTAGTGAAAATTATTGATACTATTTTTAAAAGACATACGCTCAAGTTTTTTTTAACTCATCAGTAAAAAAATGTATTTGTAAGTAAAAACTGTAGTAGGCATTCAGCCGTTATCACTTTTTTTTTTTACCAATATTACTTATGAAATAACTTCAATATTTTATGTACATTATTGTACGTACAGCCAACAAAAATAGTCTATGTGCATATTCAAATTGTTAACCTTTCTTTATTCACCAGGAATGTTCATGCTTTGGAGTCTTACATCATTATCTCTAATTGCATAGCTACAATCCCATCAGGAATTCCGAATTAGTCTATAACACAGGTCATTGTTAAGATGAGCAAGTACCACTTAATAGTAAGTAGTAGCGACCAATGAAACTTACAAGCAACCAACCACCTGTTACCTATCAACAGAAAGTCACAGTCACAGCTCCTATCAGGCAGTAAAAAAAAAAAAAAAAAAAATCTGGGTTTTCATGAGTCTAACCAGTTGGGTCAATTGTTAAAAATAGCATATACAAAAATAGAATAATTTTTAAATTTTCTACAAACATAAAAAATATCAATGGCAGAGAAACAAGTCATTCATTAACCGAACAAAACTAAAGGAAAGTGAAAATAGGTAGTAAGATAGTCACAGTATAAGTAATAAGTTAAAAAAAGGCACCGATAAAAGTAAAACATTTTAGACATAAGTTCCAGCCTATAATGATTAAAAAAAAAATCTTATCGATTTAAAATTACTTGAATGAAATTAATTTAAAAATTGATCTGATTTATTTACAGACGCATAACGTTATTTAAATATTGATGCGTTAAACTTAAAATAAAACATTGCATATCACCGTATCACGCACCTAAAACAACTTCAATCTTCAATTAATGCATTTTTATTTTTGTTTTCAAATATGGGAGAAAAAAATAAAAATCCATTTAAAATTTGTTTTTTTTGCTACAATGCACAACCATAAAAAATGAAAATAAAAAAAAAAAAAAAAAAAACAATTTTCAATTGAATAAATTTAAAAAATAATTGTTATATTTACAATTTAAAAGATTAAAAATAAAAATTATCATAAATTAATTTTTATTTCTTATGAAGATAGCTGACATGACAATTGAAAAATGATAACAATAACATCAGCAGTACATTATTGTTGGTGGGGCATGAAGTCTAAAGGCAACTCATGAGTGTTCACTGTTATTTCGTCAGTAAATAGAAAAAAATCTGAGCGTAAATAAATACTTCAATGCTTTCGCCATTAATGGGAACGGACTTAAACTTTTCAACTGGAAATTACTTGGAAAATGATTATTGAAACCTTATAATTTATAATTATATGGATTTATAATCTCAAAACTAAAAAACAAATGTTATAACAAAACATCAAAATTTTTCTGTATTACTCTAAGTAAATCGAATATAAAACTTGAACCAAAAACCGATAAAAAAAAGGGCTAAATCCAGTTAAATTATTCCCATGCATGGTACAGACAAAAAAGTAATGAGTGATAGCATTTTTCATCACTGATTGCACAATTATTTTAAATAGCTTTAACCATTATGATAATATGAAGATTGAAGAAGACTAAGTAATTAATGAGTGCAGTCTACTTAGTTACGGACTACGGAGGAATTTTCAATTAGAATCGGAACTGATTGTATAAAATAAAATTGTCAAAGAATGAATAAAAGAAGCAGCTGGTTTATGATAAAAAAGATCTTATTATTATGAAACATCAACAGGTACGTATTTATGCTGACATAAAAGATTATATATATATATATATATATATATTCACACACAAGAGATATTATGTGTGTATATATATATATATATATATAAAATAAAAATACCAGTTTTTAGCTGCAAGTGAAAAAGATAACCTGACATGTCATATGATCTGTTAGACTTCCGAGGATTAAATCAGCTGCAGTTAAAATATCATTTATCTACACTGCGAAATGAACGAGATGGTCACAATCGCAGAAAAAGCATAGGCCTCTTCGGGGCAGGAGGGATGCAACTTGTAAATATATGCACATTAAGATAAGATTTAGCAAATGTAAGAAAGGTAAAATGAATGCAAAAGCAATCTAGTGTGTGGTTGTCGTTGATATTGTTAACGTTCCAGGAGACGTGGGTGTGTAGACGGCCTGGCGATAAAGGTAGAAAACGCTGCAATCGTAGAACGTGTCAACAACCATGAAAATATCTTCATCTCAAATAGACAGATCTTAAATAGATATTTTTCACGCATATTTCAAGTGGACGGTATTCAAAACAATAAAAAATGCACAAGAAGAAGCAGTAAACGTTAACAGATTTGTTGAAACAAGTGTTGAAATGTGTCAAAATGGGCGGTTTTCCTTCTATGTGCATGCGGGATGAGAGCAAGGGGGAGATTCGATACTTACATAAATATAAAGAACAATCCCGTGGCACCGAGAAGCAAGGACCAGGCGCATGTTGCTGGCAATATACGAGTCGAAAACTCACAACGTCCCATCTAGTTGCATTTCAAATAAAACCAACAACTGTTTTCGTACGAATGCCAACATTAAGAAAGAAACAAAGATGGCATTCCCATTGCTTTCTTCTGGACTAACTACAGCCGGATAGAAGTTATTATCATTGAGCTGCAAGTAAATCGCATACATTTACATCATTTACAGCAATAATATATGAAATGTCATCATTAAACTAAAGCATATTTCGTACAATGTCTTCATTATAAAAACTAGTTACGAAAGTTGAAATTTTTCAGACAGATCAAAATATTATAGTTGGCGTTGCCAGGCGTTTTAAAGGGTGGCACTTTTTCAAGGAATCACTACGCTTCTAAATCCGTTTCGGCTGTTGCATTGTGGGAATAAAAAGACAGACTCGGGGTGGGAAGAGTACGGGTTGAAAGGTTAAAGGCAAAGACTAAGAGTTAAAGGGGAGAAGTCACTGTAAAGAAAACGCCTGGTTGATATTAAAAAAATTATACACACATATATATATATATATATATATATACACATATATACACATATATATATATATACACACACACACACATGTATAAATATATATACATATATATATATATATATATATATATATAATATATATATATATATCTATATGCATTTGGCCTTGGAAAGTTCACTTCCGTTTGTCAAAGAGAACACATTTCTGTATATCTAAGTCCTATAGTACTATAATGTTTTACTTCTAACTTTTTTTGCGTGCTTACAGGGATATGCGCGCATTACGCACCACTAACACATACCATACCACAACAAAACAATTACAAATGTACATGCAGGACATAACACTACTCAACATGTATATAGACTTTCAATAACGTGATAATTTGTTTCAATATTTTTTGTTACCACAGAATTGTTTCATTATTAATATTAAATATGGGTAATTTAAACCAAAAATCTACAAATAATGATGAAACCGCTCCCAACCGGGGCATATCATCATCTGACTCAAAATTACATCTTAAAGACGCCAGCACGTGTTTACTCAAATTATTTGAGGTAAGTTTATTTACAATTCATATGTAACAATCAGTCACATTTGATTATATATATTGATTAATTATTATTAATGAGAACATTCATTGTACAATTACTGCACCAACTGAATTAAACTTCGCACAGGAGGAGTGTACAAGTCAAGTACGCTTGGATTTTTGTCACGTAGATTAAGAAGAAGAATATTATTAAATGTTGAAACTAAATTATTTTAAAATGCACTTATTAAAATTGTTTGTATTTTCTTTATTTAAAAATTAATTTAAAATAATTATTGAATTTTCTTTCAATAAATACATTGTCGTCTGCTAAGTATGTTTTTTTTTTTGTTTTTTTTGTCTAAGGAAGCTAAGAAATATTCCCTTGTTTACTTTTTTTTAGTTTTAAGGCAATGTTGTCAATTGTACATAATTAGACTAGAGCTGATGCAAAAACTGAGTATGAAATATTGAATCAACATTTTTAATACTCGGACTATAAACTGATAGTCTGAGTATTAAAAAAAATAGTTGATTATTTATTATTAACTTTTAAATAGGGTTAGAATTTGTAAGTAACGTTTGATAGCGTTTTTTATCAGCTAAAAAAAATGTAGTAGAAACAAAACAACAACTTTACAATAAGAAATAAAAAGTACAAGAAAAATAAAGTCGTAGTTAAAAAAAAATGTAAAATCTCGATTTTTGGGAAATAAAAGTGAAATGAAAAGTTAAAACTTAGTTTTAAAAAAATGAATTAAAATAACTTTTTCGTTACTTCTTGCTTCTTGTGTACATTTCTCTTCCTCATCATTTTAAAAACTAGGCTATGGTGTGAAAAGTAAAGTAAATGTAAACTGTAGGCGGAAATTACGATTTTTTATCCATTTATGCATCAATTATAACTTTTTCTTTTTTTATAATATATGAAGATTATGAAGCTAAGGAGATTGAAAAGTAGAATTATTTTGCGAAGTAAATGGTTATGAAATCAACAGTTATAAAAATCATTAAACAAAATTAAAAATATCTCACCATCTTGTTACTTAGTTACATCAATGAAAGAAAAATATCTATGAAATTGATTTATCTTACTAATAATGGAGTACAGCTTTCTTTACTTATTTGTATTTTATTTTTTATGGTGTTATTGGTGAGGACTTTTTTTTAGTGGCATATTGTTTCAAGATTATTCGAAAAAACAGAATTCTCTATCATCACTTACAAATTAAAAGGTAATTAAAGAAATTATGAAGTATTGTTGGAAAACGACTGCACAAAACATTTCTGTGCTTTAATAAGAAGCTTGTAAAAAAACCCCAAAAAAACGTATGTATGGGCCCCTTTCTATACCCTCACTAATAATTGCCATGCAATGACACTACAGTAGCATGGTAATAAGACCTAAACCTTTCTGTAGATAACCACTCCTTTTAGTTTTAAAAGAAGTTCTAGTTTTTTTAATTACAAGGTAAAAGAAAATCTCCATTATGGGATTTTCCCATATACAAAAATAAAAAAAATATCAATTTATCTCGTTGCATGAGGGTCTGTTGTTGAAAGAATTGTCAAGTGAATGTCATAGCAGTTAGTACCTTCTTGAAGAATTATAGTTGAAGCAAGCATGTTTTCGTGTAAAAAGTGTAACATCAAGGGAAACATGGGTTATTTTTGCATGTCCAGAATTGCCTGCTTTAAGTTTGGCATTTGTCCTGATTTGTTTGCTGGTACTATGGTATTTAATTTAAGAATTTAGTGTCCTCATCTCAACTTTAATTGATCTACCGAGAAAAGAAAACAAATGTCAAAAAACGGTTAAAAATTGTCAGAATTTCTGTGATAAGGAGTTACAATTATTTACATGTTTCCTATTGTCTTTATCTTTGTTATCATCACAATGTTTTGGCATTGTGCCTTCATCAGGTGTATGTTCCTCCAGGGAATTCCAAACTGAACCCTTTATTTGGAACGAGAACAGTCTACCCCCAGAGATTAAATAAAGAGTTTAGTTAGGAATTCACTATAGATTACCTGGATTTACATACACCTAATGAAGGCCGGAGAGCATAGCAGCTAAAATGTTGTGATAACAACAATAAAGATGAGACAATATGAAAATTCTGTAAATTCTGGAACAAATTTTATTAATAATTATAGACCATCTACTGAAATGGTGACGAAAGAGTAATAATTCAAAAAAAGATCTACACTTTTACCAAAAAGAGTAAGCAATGAACTTAAACATTTCAACTGACCATTATAATCTCTTAGGTTAGTAATGAATTACTGATCTGTATTGTATAAACTGTTTTTCTAAGCATAGTTTAGATGTGACACAAGGCCAAAAGTGTGGAGCACTCAGTGTGGATCAAACTTGCTACTCAGTCATAACTGATCTAGCAAGACAAACTTGCTAACCATTACAGCATGTCGAGGTGCCAAAAAATGATTTACTAAGCATGACTTAGATGTGGCACAAGGTCGAAATTGTTGTAATGGATCTAGCAAGACAAACTTGCTAACCATTACACCATGCCGGTGTCCCAATAATTTTCTAAGCATAGCTTAGATGTGGCACAAGGCCAAAAGTATGGAACACCCAGTAAAGATCAAACTCACTACTTGATCTAGCAAGACAAGTTTGCTAAACATTACACAATGTTGAAATGCTCCATATTTTTCTTATAAACTGTTTGAATACTTTTATGAAAATGTTAGTTTTTAAAATAAGTATTATGCTAAATAGAATAAAGTGGTAATATTGCTATGGGATTTTGTTAAATACAAGTTGGAAAAAACTCAAGTAGTAATTGATGTTGAAGGCTTATTGCTAGTGAAAATTAATGTCATCTGAGATTCACAAATAGAACTCAGTCTTATGAAGCAGGAAAATCAGTCTGTAGCTGGAGACCCCTTGAGAATCTTTAAAGGCAACTCTTTTCTCAAGAGGTCTCCAGCTACATCTGTTATAGTAGAGAGCTGTGAGTAGCTCTGAAATAAGTATGCTTTGTTGTATGGGCATAAAAGAGAGACCCTTAGTAAGAGAAGAAACAGGAGAATTGGAGTTGGTCACCTGAAATAAGAAATTTTGGTGAAATGTATTGAACAAAGTAGAAGCAAAGTGTCATTAATGATGCTTCTAAAGTAGTATTGCATGACATATAATCTTATTTAATTTTATCAAAATAAAGAAAGAAGTATGTGTTTTTTTTTTTTACCCATATTTTCTTGGTATCATTTTAAACTGACATCTTTTTACCTAAACCATAAGTATAAACTAATTTTGGAAAGTGAAAATTTCACTAGAATAAATTGGAAAATTTTAATCTGAAATCAAGATAATACGAATTTTACCAAAACAGTCCCAATATATGAAAAAAAAAAAAAAAGCATCAATTTAAATAGAGGTTATTTACTCACTTTCTCACAGTGGCAAGATGTGATAGAAAGTCTTTTTGATATGGTGCTTTAATAATTGTCCAGTCCCCATGACCACTGTTACACTGACATCAATATTACACCAACACTCTCTCTCTCTTAGTGCAATGATAGAGATAGAAATCCAGGACTAGGTACCTTCTCCTTTGTAAAATAAGGAGAACAGATACTACACCTCAATCCTGGCCAAAAGGCCAAGAAGCAATGCTAGAAGAATATAAGTTAAACAAACACTGTATCTCCATTCATGTCCACTATTTTTATTACATTACTCAAATATTATCTTATCTATTGCTTCACTCACAAAATAGTGATGTTTTGTAGCAATAACAATATGCATTTTTTGTGCTGATGTATGGTTTAAGTGAATACAGAAAAGCAAACAATTTGTCACACTAGAGAAAAACTCAAAAAGTAGGTCAGTTGACTTTTGCGGGTTTTCTTTAGAAGACAGAGAAATTTAATAAAAAAAATAATCATTGTGGCAACAAAATTAAGATTAGAATGATACAAGGATTCAGCATGCTTTAAGTGCTTGGTTACAAAGAGCTTCACAATCAAGCAAAGGTCTATTTACCTTTAAAGTACACTCACTCATTCAGATTTTCTTAAAAGGATATATCTGTATAATTTCATATCCAAAATATAAACAAAGAAATTTCTAAAGAATTAATGAATTTTTTAATCTAATATATAATTCATTAATTCTTTAGAAATTGCTTTGTTTACATTTCAGATACAAAACAGCAGATATGTCTTCTCAAGAAAATCTGAACAAGTGAGTGTGTGTTATATACCATACCTATGAACACTAATGGGTACGTCTCAATCCTCATAAATACGTTGGACACTATTGTAAGTGGGGCAATATGCTATCTAAGTAGTCCACTATTAGCAGTGGTCTACCTACTTCATACAGCTGGCAAGCATTGTATTTTTTTGTTGATGATACCAAAACAGAGGTTGGAAATGAAATGGCAATCTTCTTATGAAGATTGCCATTTCATTTCCAACCTCCGTTTCGGTTATTCCTCATTCAGTAACTCTTTCTACATTACAACAGTGTGCTTTAAAAGCAAATAGAACCTTGCTCAATTGGGAAAATACAAGTGATTTTAAAAGTAAACACTAGACATGATTTTAAATATTAAGGTCTTTTATTTTGTCTTTTTTTATTGTTTTTTAATTATTTCACCACATGCAAAACAATAAAGCCAATAAGTTATAAGAAGTTACTGAGTGTTAAAGAAAAAGAACATGAGTAAAAAAAATCACTATTAAGGAGAGAACAATAAAAGAACAGGAATTAAGACAGAAGTTAATGATTGATATTACTTTGAAATTTTTGAAGCTCAAAATTGACTGGAAAGCAAGAAACCTGGAGAGTTACACAAGCTAAAAATGTAAGAGAAGAAACTGTTAGGATAGAACTTACAGTTATATTTAGCCATTTCAACTACAAAGGAATGAGACTCTGATGCCAATTTAGTACTGCACTTAAATTCTTAAGGTCTAAATACCATAGAGTAAAGTTCGTCAGGACAATTACCATGAATGTCTTCCAAGTTATTTATTGTTGCAGGGCTTGAAATTGCTTGTTATTTATACATTCTTCATAAATAACTAATATTTTTATATATTTCAGTGATGTAAGCTAAACAATTTCTCACTTAGCTGATGTATTGCAATACTTTAATTCATTATGTATACTTTCTTTAATTATTAAGTTACTTCTTATATACATTTTTTATATGTTAAGATTTGCTAACAGATTGCAATTTCTTTTTGTGACACATTACTTATTTTTAATTAATTAAAGTGTTGTCAATGCAAAAGGTTGGTAAAGTTTTTATCTCCTGCACTTTTCAGCTTTAGTTAGAAAAAGAAAACTAAAAAATAAACTAACAATATCATTTTTGCACAAATTTTTAAATTGCACACCTGCACAGTCAACTATTAGGTTGGCTAAAAATATCTTTGTGATATGATTGCA
Organism: Acanthosepion pharaonis; assembly: GCA_903632075.3. Taxonomy (NCBI): domain Eukaryota; kingdom Metazoa; phylum Mollusca; class Cephalopoda; order Sepiida; family Sepiidae; genus Acanthosepion; species Acanthosepion pharaonis. The sequence goes on from CAHIKZ030001803.1 coordinate 505,524, forward strand.
TTGCATTCAACAGAGGGAATATATATAAACTAATAAGGGGTAATAGAATTATAAAATGCATTTTATCCTTCAAAACTAAATAAAAGTTAAAAAAAAAAGAAGCCTTTTGATTATTATATCAGCACATTTTTTTTTTAAGAAAATTTGGTCAAAATTGGTGTGATTTTGTTTATTGATTCTCTAACACTGAAGATGAAAGAAAATAAGCATCACTTTTTAGTTTATTTTAAGAAAGGTAAAAATACAACTCAAATGTAAACATGGGTTGTGAATAATAGTAGACTACATATTTCAATTATTAGAAGGTGAAGAAGTTTTCATTCATAAACCAGATTCACTGTTTGCATTAATATTTATTCTGGTGTATAAAAAAAATTTTTTTGTAAAAGATTTAATTCACTGAAAAATGTACTTAGAGTAATTCTTTAATGAAAAAGAAATTAAATTTTCTAAAAGATGCCACAAGATAATGTAACATGTACAGTGATACCTCAGTTTAAGTCATTTCGAGTTAAGTCATTTTCAAAGATACGGTTTTTCTTAAATATTATATCAAAAAATAAAACTTGCCTTAGGTCATTTTACTTGTGTTTATGTCAGACTAAAATAACAATAAAAGCATATAAAATCATATTTAAATAAATTTAAAAATAATATATGATCATAAAACCAAACACAAAAAATTAGCTAAGAAATTATGTTCAGCAAATGTTCTTATTTCAAATTCCTGCTGACAGGCGATACTTGCGCATTTTTTCTGCTCCAACACCAATTTTGAGTTCAGGGTTGTTTACATCTGTGCTTTGCCATTGACATTCTTTCAATTACATTTCAATTGTGATTTAGAATACATTTTTGCCCATGGTTCCAAAGAAAAGTGCAAGTGCTAATGCTATATCACTGGAATATAAGGCGGGAATTATTTTATTCAGAATACTGTACATACATATCATAAATATTGTAATAGGCAATGGGAAGTGTTTATTTGCAGTTTATAGTGTGGTTATTTTGACTTAAGTCATTTTTTGATTTAAGTCAAGAGTTCTGGAACTAATTAAGAATGTAGGGTGAAGTGTACTTGTATACAGTTAAGTCTTATTATGCAAGTCAATGTTTTCACAATAAAATTGGTATTAACCAATCAATGTTGATAAAATTTTGAAATGGCCAAAGATCAGAATACCATAACTGTTCATGTCATAAACCTTACAACAAATGATGCTGTGGCTGAGAATTGAACCTATATGGCAGGAAAGCAAAACTTTGAAATTTACTGCAACCTTTGAAACTTACTAGTTACACATATGTAGGCCTATTAATAAAACATCTAGATAATGACTAGTACTGTATATGACAATAAACTACTTCCAACAGTAAGACCTCTAATTGGGAGATTGGAGGTCTTGAGAAGTGTGAAACCACCTCTTAATTGCTGTTGTTAGCAAGCCCACCCTGACCCAACGTGGTACCACCTGTTAGTGTCCCAGCTAGGGACAAATAGTGAACCCTGCAAAACAAAAACAAAAAACTATTAAAGTATACAAATACATTTTTATAGTAAAAATACCAGCAATACTTTTATATATAAAAAAAATTACCAACAATACATTTTATACTATTTACATTTCATTCAGTTTAACATTCCAAAAAGGCCAGAGCATACAACAGCCAAAATGTTGTGATAAATATGGCAACAAAGATGAGGACAATAGTCCAAATAATGTAAAGAGTGTACATAACACCTCATATCAGAAATATAGACAAATAAATTTTATCTATAGTTGAAGGTATACAATTTAATTCAAAGTATATTTAGTTGAAGCCATGAATTTGTGGTCATAATATTTAGATTTCGTCATTAAATAACTCATGTGTGATTAAACAAAATCAACCAAACCAATTATATATAATATAAAAACTATTTATTCAATGTAGATTTCAATATTTTTAACTACAGCCACAATATGACAATATGACCTTAAAAAACAGCATGACTCTTGATTTACTCCTTCATTGAGGGTATTGTTGTTGGGGTAGAAGGTCTTGTTGGTGGCTTATTTCAAAATCCTCTACACAGTGTACTAGATTCAGGCTTGGGGTGGAGGAAGGTCAGAAGTTCATTAGACAGCAATCAGTAAAGTTAACTTTGCAAAATTTCTCTACCTCCTTAATTTGTGGTTGGGTGTTGGGCTTGAGTCATGGCAAAACTTGGTATCCCAGGATATTTTAGCAACCACTTTTTCTCCAGTCTTGTAGAAGAATGTGGGCATTTTTCCCATCAGTGTCTATAACATCCAAGACCAATACCTGGGCTGGATGTTTAGTCCTAGAGGTCTCTTTAATATCAACTTCTGATTCTATGAGATATTGGTTTTACAGCAATTCAAAATCATGTGCTCTGTGAAGATTTTTTCATCATCAGAGAATATTTTAACAGTGAACCTATGATTCATGATGTATCTGAACACTTTCTTGCAACTTTCCAGCCTGTTGGCATTCATAACCTCAATATTTATTGCTATATGGTTATTTTCTAAGCATAGCATAGATGTGGCACAAGTGAGCTCCCAGCGAGTACTGAACTCGGTCATGATTGTTCTAGCGAGACAAGCTTGCTAGCCATTACACCATGTTGGGATGCCCTTGGTATTTATAAGCTCTGTGAGGAGGAACCTTAGTGTTTTGTTAGACCCAGATTATTACACACAGTCATTCTGATGGTCTTGGCATACACTTTTAGCTCAGCTGCAATCTCATGAACAGATTCTGTAGGGTCCTTTGCAATTTTGGTTTTGAAGGGCACTAATGAAGCCCCAATTCTATTTCTTGTTGACTTTGCTATTGTGTAGTTTTCTCTGAATAACATTTACCATGATTGTAGTTTTCTTGACATTGTAGACAGCATGCAAGGATATACCAAATATGCTAAGGATGCTTTCAGGATTGTTTCATACATATTTTTATTTTTTTTTATTTTTTACTAAAGTTCACCCAATGTAAATTTCAAAAGCCACTGAAGATAGTGTTACTGTGTGAGGTTTGTGATATGAATGTAAGAGGAAGTTATAAAGCAAAGATTATGAAGATAGACAATGATTGACCCTTGACTTGAAGAAATTAAGATTGTAGTATTCATGGAAGCATTCATGTGGAAGTTTGTTCCACAAAGTAGCAATTTGTGGTAAAAAGCTGAGTGGAATTCCTCCTTATAATGAGAATAGGAAGAGAATGAAGATGGTTTGACTATATGGAAATACCATAGTTAGATCTAGCTGTAATAGTTTGAACTGGTGAAGCTAAAGAATAGGTTTCATCTAAACATTTGCCATGGAAAAAGCAATAGAGTAGTAATAAGCTTGCACCATTGTATCTGTGAGGAAAGAGGTTGTAGAGTGGAAAATAAATCATCTCTTACATGACAGTATAAGTGGTTTTGAACTCTATCAAGGCTAGAAAGGAAGAATTGAATAGTTCCAGTCACAATACTACATTTTTAGTCTGAGGCCTGTATAGATAAAGCATGGCAGAATGATATGACTATATTTGTGGCATCTTTAGCAATGGATCATATACAGGAGTTCCACTTGAGCGCTAGAGTTCAATAGATGCTAAAAGCAAGGAGCTTCCTTGAGAGGTGAAATCATGACTGTGGGAAACACAATTGTGATTGGTAATGATGAAATGATACTTGCTTGATTTGGGGTTGTTGAAAGTTACAAACCAGTTATTACGTCATTGAGCTGTAGAACTTGACTACGGTATTATCTGCATAGATGTTTACTAATCATCTGAAAATGTTAAGTATATTGTTAATAAAAAGTATAAAGAGAGTAGGACTGAGAAGAAAATCTTGTGGGATTGATTGATCTCATGGGTTTCAGAAGACTGACCATCAACAATAATTTTAATGAATCTACCTCAGAGAAGGACTTGGTAATTGTAAAGACTCTTCCAGGGATGAAATAGTTGAAGAGTTTGTATGGCAAACCACTATGCCACTTTTTGTCAAAAGCTTTTGAATAATCTTTGTTGTTATTACGACAATGTTTTGGACATTGTAATATTAACATTTCTATTTGAATTTCTTTAATGAGGAGTTATCATTATTTACATTTGAATGTAAATAATAATAAGTGAATAATCCTAAATATTTGTGCCTTACTTTCCAGTAAGACTGGTAGACTTTGCTGGCTGTGTTTCTGTCAAACCTTTTTTCATGATATTCCTGAAAAAAAAACAAAAAAAAAACAAATGTGTATTAATAACTGTCAGTATACTGTTTGTTTTGTATTTAGTTTCACATTGCAATTGTGGTTGGTGGGAAATTGTTTAAATTTTACTGCAAGTTTTTCTGAACCCATTTCGTAGTTTACTACAGTTTTATTACAGTATAGGTGTCTGTGTGTGTGAAAGAGAGAAAAAAATAAAAGCATTCACTACATTACAGGTTTTTGACTTTATAAAGCAGACCCAATAAGAAAACATCAAAGACATTGTATATTATCATTCAGTGAGTTCAGAAAAATAAATTTCCTGATAAAAACAGTATAATTCTGATCGATAAAGTATATGTGAAAAAAAAAAAACAAAAAAAACTGATGGCTTCAACCATATTCTCAATTATGAATACTTTTCTAGAAATCTATACACAGACACAACCAAAAGTTGGAGTTCCTTGATGAAGTTAGAAAAAGACTTTACCACACCAGTAAAAATAAATTTCATATCTTTAAAAGTTCTCAAGATATACTTGTAGAAAGAAAAAAAAACACTATACAAATTGGAAAATAGGAGTTTTAAAATGTTTTCTCACTTTTTTCACTAAGATCATATTCATTCCTCAACATTTTGCTATTTGATTAGTTAATTTATTTAAAAGGTTGACATTTTTTAATGATTTCATTTGAGAAAAATGTCAACAAGATTCATGAATTTAAAATGATAAAACATGAAAAATAAATCATGAAAAACCTGCATGAATAATAGAGGAAAGATAAACAAGTAACAAATATATCTCTTAGTGAAATGGGATATCAATTTTCTGTTTTTTTTTTTTTCCTGTTGACAAAAAACTTTTACTTATATAAATTCATATTTTCATTATTTGGTAGTTATTTTTCCTGGCTTTATATGGACCAGTGGTATCTTTCAAACAAATTGCATATTCTATCATTAAAATAAAAAAATAACTTTGTATACTAAATTGTAATTTCTATATCAGAAAAGTGTAAATATTTTTAGTAAGGCATCAAGATTAGACAGAAGCTTTCTCTCTCTCTCTCTCTCTCTCTCTCTCTCTCTATATATATATATATATATATATATATATATATATATATATATATATATATACACAGAAATAGTAAGAACAAAACCTAAAACTTAAAATATTATATTGTTATATATTATATTTTAAGAGATTATGATAAAAACATTTGTTCTTTCTCTCATTTATTTATCTATATATATATATATAAAATATCCAAATAAGGGAAACAACAGATGGAGTAAAAAAGGCACAGTTCATAGCATTTACTTTTTTTAAAAAGTGCTCAATACAAAGTAGAGCAAAATATTATTATAATATTTTTATTATAATAGATTACAATAAAAACATTTTACATCACTACACAAAAGCTTTCATGTTTCAGTACTAAGTTATCTACCATCGCATTAGGAAGTACAATCTTAGTTTTTGTGTAGCAATGTAAAATATTTTTATTGTAATCCATTATAATAAAAATATTATAAAATATATATATATATATATATATATATATATATATATATATATATGGTTGCTCTGTCATTGAATGTTAAATGTTTCCTCATAAGAAAATGGCTAATATTAACATTATTAATATTACATGTTTAAATTATTCAAGCAATTTTTCAGTATTTGGACCTTTGGAAACAATTAGAATTATTCAGGTGTAACGTCTTTGGGAGAAGTCTTTTTTCTTTTCTGATAGCGGCAAAAAAAGCAAAAGAAATGGTGACAAATATACTGATAGGCTCTTATAAAATTCTGCTTGAATTTCTGAGATGTGGATGATCATTATTCAAAAAATATTACATGGAATCCATTTTGACATTCATACAAACCATATCATCAATTAATGGAATTCATGTAACACTTTTTGTTTATATCTAAAGATGCTTTATTTTCATTTCTCTGCTGAGCAACAAATCCAGCTTAATTTATACACCTGTCACATCAATGTATACTTTATTTTATTTCTTTATCCCTGTAGCAATGTTCTCTATTATTTAAATCTAATCTTAGATAAGATAATGCAAGTCTTTATTCCTCTTAATAAGCTCAGCTATAACAAAACGGTGGAGTAACAGATAGTGGCTCAGATTGAGGACTCAGAGCTGAGTTCAAATTCCGGTCAAATCCATTACATTCACTTATGTGCTAATACCCTTGGGAAAGGTATGAATCCTCCTCTTCTTCTCCTCCTCCTCTCCAGCTATGGGTAAATAGCAGGACAGACCAGGTTCTATAGCCTTGGATGGCAACCTACTGCAGGAAAAAAATCTGCCTCACCATTCACGTATCAAAAGATACATGATAGTGTAAGCATGTATCACACATGACACATAACTGACATCAGAACTTTCTAGTTCTGAAAAAAGAAGTAATTATTTTCTGTAAAGAGACCACTTTAGTCAACATGATATTTCTGGGTTCTAAGTTTCTTCAACTTGTTATACATTGTTATTTAAACTAGTGTCCTCATCTTGATTGCTATAATCACAATATTTTTGCTATTGTAACATTTAACCCTTCTACAGGTGACTCTCTGTGGCAGACATGATGAGACAGAACCTGGGACAAGCACAACTGGTTGCAACTTGCCTTGTCCCCGCCAAAAAAGAGCCTGTATTTGCTTAGCATGTAAAGCTACTGCAGTTGAAATGAGGGAGAAAAAAGCACTTACCACTCTGCCGTAATCTGTCCTCGGCCAGATAACGTAAAATTATTTATTGTACAAAGTACAAATGTGGCACAAGGCCAAGATGGGGAAGGGGGGAAAGGCTGGTCATCTCCTGTCTTAACTTTTAAACTTAGCTCGCCACAATCACTGACCCAAACATACAAACAATGTTCCTTTCACCAAAACAACACAACCATTACATACCATTCTTACTACATCCACCAAAATGCCTCAGAGTCTCTATGAAGTTCTAACTAGTCCCCATATATACAATACATGTGTCTGTGGGGGGAGGGGAATAAAATAACAATCTAAAAAAAAACCCCAATGAATATTTACAATGAATACAAAACTATATACAAGAAACTAAACAAAAATTTTGTTAGTAGTAAAACCCCCCACTGCCCTAAATGTGGCAGAGACATCAGTTAACTGGACGAAAACAATGCGGGGCTTAAAAAAAATTAATATGAAACATTCATACCATCCATGCACTCACTACAAACACACACTCAATCGAACACAACAACAACAAACGAAAAGACATACGAAAACGAAAGGCGCCCCGCACCCACCAGAGAACTGATACCCCTAACCACCTAACGATGGGAGGGATGGGGAATTAAACAAAAAGAAAAAAAATAGGGCCAGAAAAAAAGGGGGGCCAATGAGCGTACATACCCTAGCTAAGTTAACATGAAAAAAAAAAAAAAAAGAAAAAAAAACTCAAAAACAAAACGGACCTAAACTAACCTATGCAAGGGAGGGGTAGCCAATGTTCACCCCAGGATCCCAAAATTCTTAATGCCTAACCGGCATCAAAATGCCACTCCAAGTCAGCACCTTTCACTCTGCAGAGACGCGCAAGACTCACCCACCTTTCGCCAAATTCCAATGGATGGAGTCGCTTCCTTTCCGTCCTGATCTTGACTTTAAGCTGATGCCTAAAGAACAAGATCAGTTGGGAAGAAGGAACTTCTTCTCGCCATGAAATTCCTTCTGTCGCGTCGTCCATATCACGACTCGCATAACACCCAGTAAGCAAAGAAACACATAGTGCTCAGCCTTAGTCAACGGCGGTACTATATTGCTACAGACGGAACTGGCCTCGAGGACAAAAAACTTTCCACGCAGCATGCGAACCATGATATCTTCAACAAACTTACACAACGGAGCTACGACACTACAATGAAAGAAGGCGTGACCTATGGTCTCCACCTCCCCACTGCAGCGAACGACAGTTTGGCGACTTAGCCAAACCCGCTGAACAAAAGTCTTTTGGCGACCCAGAGGGCTCCTCGAATCACCAGCCAGGTGAGTGATGCCTCATCGTTAGTGAGACATTTCAACCCGGGCGCCCAAGGCCATATGCAGCGAGCCTCCCGCTTCGTCAGACCGAGCTCGCCTATCAAATCATCTCGAACGTTCCCCCTAACTAACACCTGATATAATGCCTTACGGGACAACGGTTGGACGTCGAGAGGCCATCCTTCGCCCGTAAGAGTCGTAAGAGGGCAATCCGACATTCACGATAGAAAGAGCCCTCGCGATCGAGGAGTACGAGCGGCCTCCTCCTCACACGAGCGCACATTTCTCAAGGATGGAAAATGTTTACGGGCGTCTTCCTTCCAGAATTCGCCGTCCTCATCCAGTTGCATACACATCCGGTCTAGATAAGTAATGCGAAGCGTATGTTGACGAATCTCAACGCAAGGCACCCCCAGACCGCCATCAGAGGGATGGAGGTAACAGATCTCGCGAGATGACCATGGCAGCCTTTGCCTCCCCACAAGAAGGAGAACAAGAGCCTTACAAACGCCAATAAAGTGTCAGACGGGAGTGGAAGCACGGAAAGTCGGTAAAGGAGAATCGGGTAGATGTGCGAGGCACATACTTCCGCCCTCCCTTCAAGGAAAGATTCCTCCGAGTCCACAGACGTACTGCGAGCTCGGCCTTCTCTCGCACCTCCGACCAATTCATTTCCAACTGGAGGTCGGGACCGAACCAGACGCCGAGTATCTTGACCGGCCCGTCCGTCCAGAGGAAAGATCCGGGAAAGAAACTCCTTCCACGAACCCAACCGCAAGCCAACAGACTTATCGTGGTTGATCTTGGCCCCTGCCACCGTCTCATAACCCTTGATTTCTTTGCTGATTTCGTTAATTTCGGCCCTACTCGACACCAGAACCGAAACGTCATCAGCATAGGCGGAGTACCTGGCCGAGGTGGTAGCACCAGGTAAGGAAATTCCGCGAAGGACCGGATTCGTCTTCAACTTACGCAGGAAAGGTTCCAACGCAAGAACGTACAGCAATGGAGACAGCGGACAGCCCTGACGAATGGAGCGAGACAACATGAAAGGTTTCGATCTTACCCCATTCACTTCTACCAGCGCACCGGGGGACGCATACAGCAGTCGGATCCAAGTGCGAAAGTGCGGCCCGAAACCGGCGGCCGAAAGAACAGCCTCCAGAAACCGATGGTCAACCCTATCGAAAGCCTTGGACTGATCTAAATTGATCAGCGCGGCATCACTGTCGACTTTCTCGATGATCAAGCGAACCAAATGAAGGTTGTCCTGAATAGTCCTGCCCTTCACAGCACAAGTCTGCTCGGGACCAATCAGACTAGAGAGGACAATCTGCAAACGGTCAGCTAAGACCTTGGCTAAAATCTTCAACTCTGTATTTAACATCGTCAAAGGCCGATAATTATCTATCCCATCCCCACCGTCTTTCTTCTTGCGAAGCAACTTGATCACACCCCTGGTGAAGCGTTGAGGAATAGACCCCTGCTTCATCCAGTTGTTGAAGATCAGTGCCAGCAGAGGGACAAAGACGGGCGACTGCCTCAAGTACATTTCATAGGGAAGACCATCTAATCCCGGAGTTTTGTCCAGGCCAACCTGCTTCAGCGCATCCCAGATCTCAGACTCTGTTATGGGCCCCTCGCACCTAGCCGCTTCAGCCGCCTCAAGGCAGGGAAAGTCGGCTAAATAGGCATCGAACTGAGCAGAGCTCAGACCGGGCTCCCTGGTAAAAAGCTCCTGAAAGTAGTCACGAAAAGCCTCGCAAATGCCCGCGTTTGTAGTCACAGTCCGCTTATCCGGCAATGTGATGCTCGCGATATGCCGATTAGTTGCCCCACGATTTTCCTCTGAACGCAAAGACGCGGCCATATTCGTAGCCTCACAAGACATTCTTTTTATCCTAGCCCTAACTACTAGAGCTTGATCCTTCTTGATAAGCAAGGAGGCCAGCTCCGCCTTAGCTACGGCTATGTCCCCACTAACACGGGATTTTATCGCCCGATCTACTTTGTCCTCTAGAGACTTTTTGCGCTGCTAGCCCTTCTAGATTGAGTCTTCGACTAAAATCAGCAGCAAAAGCCCTAAGTTTAGATTTCAAAAACCCCACCACTTATTCCCAACCACAGCCCCGTCAATTCCCGCTGTAGCATTAGTAAGCTGGTCCCGGAAATCTTGCTCACCAAATAATGCTGAGTTCAATTTCCAGTAGCCAGCCATCTTAACCCTAGGTTTATCTAAGTTTACCCGAACCCGGACAAGCCTATGATCCGAGTAAACTATAAAATGGAAACTTGGACATTCTAAGAGCCCTACGTCGACTCTCTTAACTAGAACTCGGTCGATGTAGCTTGCGCTAACCACCGGATCCGAGCTGCCGTCCCTAGTCCAAGTCCATACTACCTCCCGGGGTGCTCATTTCGGTACTTATCGACGAGATCAGACCCGTCGATAAAGCCCCGAAACGATTTCACATCCGGATTGTTAGTACCCGGTTTTCTTCCTATACGATCTATATCGGGATCAAGGACGGCGTTCCAATCACCCGCTAAAACTACCGAACGAGAAGTCTTCAAAAACGGCTCGATCCGCCGAAACAAATCAGGCCGCTGCGAATGGTCATTGGGCGCATAAACCCCAATGAGACGAAGAGCCTTGTCCTTTATGGTAACATCCAGCACACAAAGCCTGCCCGCCGGATCCGCGAAGACAAGAGCACACACCGCATCCAGAGACTTGCTCACCAGCCAGGAAACACCCCTCGAGCGTCCATCAAAACATGCTGAATAGAGGACGAACCCCTTAGACAGAATGTCCTCATGATCGCGAGATGAAAAACAGGTCTCCTGCACACAACATACATCCACCCCGAGGCGCTGAAGATCGCGATCGAGCCTCGCCCTTCGAGACTCCGACCTCAGGCCCCGGACATTCAACGTTGCTAACCAGAGAGCCATTATCAGACCTAATTAGGGTTGGGACACTGGTTTGAACATGGTCGGGGTAAGGATACCGACCATCTCTCCCATAGACCCATGGCCCATCTCATTGTTGATGCTGCCATCTTGGGAGAGACCGCCAATATCCCAGGGACATGTCAGTTTTAAAGCTCTGTAAAGGAGGGATGAACTAAAACTGGGACCCTCCCTACACAAAATTTCTTTAGATGATTCAAGTCCTCACTTTCAGTGATGGCAATCGGGGAGACATTTTATAGGACGTAATCGCCTCCTCCAACATGGCCCATGCTTAGACCCAGACCCTGTTCTTATTACAGTAAGAACTCTCTGGGCCTTTGGGGAAATATATGCGGGTCTTCCACGTCCTTATCGGCGTATTGCCTGATTGAGAGAAGGTACTTTAAGTCCTTTATTCTGTTTCCATAGTCTTTTCGCCTTTTCGGCCTGGGCGGGGAAATTTACAGGTATCCACACCTGTATTAAAGATATATTTGGATGTCTTCTTTTTTTCCTTGGAGTCCTGGGTAGGACTTCTATGCCTTTTAGTTGCGGGAGGGGGCATTTCCAGGGTTTTAGTAGGGGAAGGGCTGGGAGTATGACGAGGGGTAGATGAGGGTTTTTTTTGGTACGGGCTGGGATCTCTGCTGCGTGGAACAGCTTTAACGGGAGATGAGAAAGGGGTGGAATGCTTCTTAGGAGAAGGATGTTTTGGAGTCGCAGCTGGGGACAAGTTAGATGACGTTGAGGGAGTGGCTTTATCAGACTCAGGTAGCCTCTCCTTGTCCAATTTTTCCTTGAGTTGTTTTATTTTCTCGGATTTAGCAAATCCTGGGTCGTATTTTAGTCTTTTTTCTCTCAGAGTTGCATCAGAAGCCGGGGCATCGCCCTTCACATTGACAGTGGGAGTGGGGCTGTTTGTGTCTTTTGCCCTTGGGGCTTCATTGGACTGAGGTCCCGCTGTCTGGCGCTTCCCTCTGGCCTTACCAGCAACCAGCCATTCCCCCTCCCCTTCTCCACAACTGCACTAGCAGCGGAGAAGGCTCTTTTGGGTAATGTGGCCTTTGTGCCAACCGGTGGATTTTCCGAACCGGCCCCGGAAGCTGGCATGCCCATTACAGGCGAGGCGGAAGGTAACGACGCGGTCAGAGGGGATCTTGGTCGACTGGCGCATGAACTCCAGAGGCCTTCTTCTCTGGGCAGGAAGAGGAGAGGTGACCAGTCTCTCCACACTTCCAACATACAGGTTTGCGGCCGGTCACAATGACCGGCAGTTTCAACACCCTACTACCAGACAGTTGGGGATGGAGCGGAAGGCCTGTTCATTTAACATAATTTCGAAACTCCACCCCCCTTTCAGACAATCGCAAGTAGCACCCAGGATCTCGCCATACTGCGAAAGGAACGCAGCCAGGTGCTCTCCGATAACCTGAGGAGGGACCTCGTATATTGCCACCCTGGTCCTTCTTCGCCCTTCATATTCTGTCGCAGTATTAGGTCTTTCGTTATCAAGTCGCGACTTGAAGCGGCGACACAGTCTTCCGGCGTGGGTAGCAATACGTCCCCATGAAATATTTCGCTCCCTTCACAATTGTGAGGGGCTTAAACTAAGGACTCCAGTGATTTTAACACTGTGTCTTTTGTCGGCGACAAATTTTGCGCGAGCGCTTGTCCACGACAAAGACCGACACAATTCTTTTTTCAATTTTTCGTAATTCCTGGGCGTCTTCCAAGAGTCCACCTTCCACGACAAGGTGAGCGTAACTCTTGGCCCTCTCCAAGAACTCCGCAACATTGATCACACAACTCGGTGGGGACGACCAACAAGAAGGCAATTCCCCGGCTTCTGCATTCTTATTTTCCTCGACATTGCTTTGGTCCTTATTGTTTTCCTTGGTTTCCATATTTTCATTCTTTTTTTCCTCTGAAGATGCTGCTGCTGCTTTCTTTAGAGTATCCACCATTTCCTCATTTGATGGAACCAAAAAAGGGTACTCATTTGTGTCATTTTTATCTGGTGGAATTTTTTTAATAGCAAACAAATGCTTTTTTGTGGATTTTTTAAAATCCGGAATAATTGGCTTCTTTTTTTTAATTAAAAAAGAAGGCGTTGTTCTTGATTTTTTTTCCATTTTCAAAAAGGAAAGGGAAGGGGAGGGGTGGTACGCGAAAATGGAAGGGGAGATACGAAAAAAATAGAAGGGGAGGGGCGGCACGAGAAAATGGAAGGGGAGGGGCGGTACGAGAAAATGGAAGGGGAGGGGCGATAGGAAAAAATAAAATAAAAAACAAAAAACCTTGCGCGGGGTAAAATGTAAAAAAAAGTTTCGCTTAACAGCGAGACAACAAATTTAATTAACAATTAAATGTCGACAGACAAAAATAAAACAGAAGGACGTATAAAAAATTAAAAAGACAAAAAAAGAAACAAGTTTTGCCTAAAAGCAAAACAAATTTAAACAGATAAAACGTAAAATTAAATGGACGTAAGACAGAAGAACAAGAGAACAAAGTTCACAAAAAAAATAATTAAAAGGGCGAAAGACAAGCAAGCAACAAATTACACAATAAAACAAAAAGTTACAAAACGGAAAAATAAGAAAAAAGCATAATACAAAATAAAATACTTAAACTACAAATGTGACAATTTACAATATGGCTGCCGCTAAAAAAGCGGTCAACCCACAAAACAAAAACGTTAAACAAGTGAAAAAAAAAGGACAGGAATTACAAAATAAACACAAAATTTAAAACAAATACTATATACGAAATGAACTTTACGGGTTTTTAAAAGAAAGACAAAGAAATAATTAACACGTAATAAATAAAGGAGGGAAAAAAAAGTTCGGAAACGTAAAAGACGAAAAATAAACTCCGAGAGGTGGGTACGGGAAGAAAATAAATTTAAAAAAGGAAAAAGAAAACGTAAACGAAAATCAAAACGTTAAATAGCAAAAAATAAATGTAAAAACGAGCAGTGAAAATGAAAAAATCAAAAATTTAAGAAATAGTCAAAAAAAAGAACGTTAGAAAAATCAAAACTTTTAACAAAGGAAACGTTAGAAAAATCAAAAATTTAAAAAATAGTCAAACAAAGAAACTAAAAAATAATTCAAAACTTAGCTAAGTAAAGACAGTCAAAAAAGTACTCCAATAGACAAAATAAACGTCTCACACGGTCACTGGCCAGATAACGTAAAAGAATGAGGGGGGACTTGCATTGCATTTTTATGCAATAAAGATGCAATGCATTATGGGACAGGGACGCAATGAATTATGGGATCGCATGAAGACGCAAGGGATTATGGGTATATGGACAAATATAAAAGCAACTACTTTTTCCCAGTATGGGGGTTCTTTGAGTGACGTTCACGGTTGGTGGCTAGAAAAGTCTGTTAGTGTGATTTTGAGACAGAATTCAAGAAGGAACAACTCGAGGTTGGAATACCATCTGGGAGAGCTTGAATTTACTCACTGGTTGCTGTTTTCTTTTTATTCGTCACACTCTCATATGTGGTAACATTTTTGGAAGATTACAGGAGAGTACAATGGTCAAAGCATTGTGAATAAGGAAGGTAGCTACCAATCCGGTAGGATTAAAAATAAGATCTGTCAAAGAGCAGAGGAGCTTCTTTGAGAGCCAATGGCCAGTTAGCTAGAATTGGCATCTCAAAGACACTCCCATGATGTCAGACTTGAACTATCAGCTTTTAGCTTTTTATTATGGATATGTTTAGCAAAATGGACAATGCCAGGAAGATATTCATTGTACAAAACATCTACAGCTCTATCTAGTGTTGTGGGACACTGAAAAAAGTTTGAACTTAGATACTAATAATCTCTCTCTTTCTCCTCCCCCAAGAGTCCCAAGAGTTGTGCAGTTGATACTCTTTAATGGAGGGCCATTGACGATAGGTGGAGAATGATAGCTAGCAACAAGGGATATCACAATTTCTTATCTACTGTTTAAGATTTCATTGCATTTTAAAAGATTTGGAAGTAGCCGGTATCTTTCGATTCTGAGAATTGTGTAATAGATTCCCATTCTACTTCATGGCCTAGCCTCTCTTCACAAGTCAATCTTTTCAATCTTCTAAGGAAGTCTTTGGACATTGGATCTAAGGAAGTCTTTGGGTAAAGCGAGTTGAAACTTTCATCAAGCTATGAAACTGGTCAGAAGTAAAAATAATTTGCAACATAGATTCAAAACAATGTGTTTTTTCCACTAGTATTAAGTTTTAAAATGGGCTATTTCCTGAGTGGCAATGATATGATTTTTCTTTTTTCTAACTGCAACTAGTCAGTTTTCATATGGTCACTCTTAATTTTTTTTTTTGATCAGTAGCCTGCTTAGTACCATATATAGACTAAAATGACTAACCTACAACCAAAGTTAATCTTCAAATCTTTCATATATGTTTTCATAGTTATTTCTTTATAATATGATAAATAAAAAAAATTGAATTGTAGTTGATTCAAATATTTTTATGATCTTGTAATAAATAGTGTTTAATATTTTTATAGTCAATTCTTTAAAAAAAAAAAAAAAGAAAATGCATAGTTTCATGTTTGGGTTTATTAAATTTCTAAGAATAGCTTTTTCAAACAATAAAAATAGCCAATGTTAAGAGAAAAAATATCCTGTTGATACACCCATTTTTTGTGGGTAGGATTGTTAAACTTTGCCAAAATTATAATTTTACAGTATCAATATTGTATAACATACACATGATAATATCCATATTTGTTATGAACCTTCTTAAACTGTGGATGAAAATTGACAATAAACAATCTATCCACAATGAATATGTTTGGGCTTATCTAGTTTCATTTCACATATTATCTAAAGAAATATTTTTATGTGCTAATCAGTTTGCCCATTAAGTCTAAATGCATTTCTCTAACTTGATAGATCTTCCTCTGGGCCTACAGGTTCAATAATCATTAATCTCTCAAATAAAAAGGCTTCTTTATCTATAAACTGCAGATGTCTTTCTGCACAGCATTCTACAGAATAATCAAAATCCATTAAATATTTTCTAGCTTCCATTAGCCAAGCAATTTCTCACATAAACTCAAGATGTGCTTAGGGGATGGGAGTTCTCTTGAAAAAATGTTTTTCTCTCCTTTCAAACCTTGCTTCAAAATAACAAATTTTATTTTGCATAAACCAGGTATTCTCAAGGCATTTCCAGTCTGCTTATAAAATCTAAATTACCTAGAGTGGTCACCCAAGCTTTTCATTTCAAACATGCTAAGTTAACCCCACTTGATGACCTTCTTGTTGATTAAGCCCTCAAAAAGCTTACTGACAATATTGAGACATGGGTCTATGCTAGGAGGAGGATCAGTTGCCAGAATTCCTGAAGATCAGGTATACACTTGATACCTTCCACATGCTTGAGAAAGATTTCTCCTTCAAGCAGTAGTTGAATAACTAGAATCGAGGATTATTCTGGATTGATATTAAGGACAACCATTCGAATTTTGTCTGGGCCAGTGGCTTTTTTTGTGTCAAGGCTTTTGATAAGTTAAAAGACTTGTCTTGCTGGAATTAAATTACTGAAATTGTGCTCATGGGAATTTGGATAGTGGATAGCCTTTGTCATCTAACTTTAAGTTTGGGGCAAAGATCTTCACCATGTCTGTTGAGGATGATGTGACCTTGGGGCCATTTATAATAGTGGGTGCAGCTGCTTTACCTCTTTTTATAATTTGGTTGGTGACCTTTCAGAATTTGTTTATTTTCAACCTTGGCCTGGACAGATTATGCATAGCTGGACTTTTCCAGGATTTTCTTACAGTGACTGCAGACAGTTCTGAAAGAAGTAAGAGACAGTCTTTGCAATAAATTTTGAAGAAGTGGTTCCAGTGAACTATAGCTGCAGTGCATTCAGGGGTGAACCAGGGCTGACTGGTTTTTGCTGGAATTTTTTTGGGTGGAGTGGTATAAAACACTCCATTCCAGAAAGGATCCATTCAGAGATTAGGGTAGCAGTTTTGGGGACAGCATGTTTGAATAAAGTGAAGAGGATATCTTCTGTCATATAAGACCAAAAGCTATCCCACCCTCCCTTCACATAGCAAAAAAACTGTTCTATGGAAAGATAAATTGAGGGATATCATTAGTTTGGAGACTGACTAGAGAATGATCTGAAGTGACAGTGAGGGCTAAAACTTTTGCTGAGCATTTGTCAGGACAGGATTTTAGGAAAAGGTTGAGGAGGTTTGCTTGCTGTCCTATCACTTCTGGACAAGTTCTTCAATGATCTGATTTATTTCGTATGTGATAAAGAAGTCTCTGCCTTATCTGCCTTCCTCATTGATTTTGTTAGGATGAACTAACCACTCTTTGAGGTGAACACTAAAATCACCACATATGTGAAAGTTGGCCAAAGGAGATTTAGTGAGGATATTGTCAATCCTCTCTGATATTTGATTGAAGAATACTGACCCTTCATTTTGAGGAGGATACAGGGCAAAGATGAATGTGGTACTATGGATAGTGCCATGTGGAAACATATATGGGGGATGAGGGTCCTTGTTTTTTTGCATCCCTCCCACAGCAAAATCTGTCCTTGATGTAGGCACTGAGCTCATGACTGTGGTTATTTAGGTGGTTGTATTTTGTTACAATGAGTGAGTAGCCCAGGATTGTGAGCTCCCGCAATTTGATTGTGGTCTTGATACCCATTTCAGACAAGAACAGGAGGTCAGGTTTAGACTGAGGGAGATGGAGTTCCACTTCTGGAAAGTTGAAATGCAGACCCCTTACATTGGTATAAGAGATGATATAACTGGGCTTTACTTTTTTCTTTTTTGTTTGAGGTTTGGGTGTGCTAGTTAGTGCTTCATGAATTTGGTAACAGTAATTGTGAGTTCAACCATTGAGCCAGGCAGTTTGTACTTGTACTCAGTGAAAACAGCCAAGCAATAGCTGAGCAGTACTAAAAATAAGAACTAGATGAGATATCCTTATACATGGATGTTGGAATGAGAAGTTTACTCTCATAGATTAAATAAAGGGTTCAGTTCAGAATTCTCTGTAGGTTATCCAGATTGATAAATACCTGATGAAGGCCAGAGGACACAATCGATGAAACATTGTGATAACAACAACAAAGATGAGGAGAATAGTCAAAATGTAAATAACACTTCTATGTTCTGTTACTTTCTTTTTTAATATATATGATATAT
Source organism: Acanthosepion pharaonis (assembly GCA_903632075.3). Classification (NCBI taxonomy): domain Eukaryota; kingdom Metazoa; phylum Mollusca; class Cephalopoda; order Sepiida; family Sepiidae; genus Acanthosepion; species Acanthosepion pharaonis. The sequence goes on from CAHIKZ030001803.1 coordinate 523,928, forward strand.
GATCATATTGTAGAAGATAAATAATTGATAATCTCTTTTATTGGAGTAAGGTTAGTTCATAATGTTATTAATATTAATGATTATAGGTGGACATTTTTAATCTTAGAACATAAGGAGTTGAAAAAAATATATTATCTATAATCCTATTAAAATCTGTATATCATTCCTGAATAAGATCCATATCATATTTCATAACTTGTTTTAGAGAAATTTATTCTGCTGTTTCAAATAATGTTATATCAAGACAGTTTATAGTTAATTTAAATTGCTGTTGACTAAACTGTTGAACTAAAATCTCATCTACGATTATTATTATTATTATTATTATCATCATCATTATTATTGCTTCTCTAACCTTTTTTTCACACCCCTTCCTTAATGTGCCAAATGAGTTTTTTTATAAACTTATTTAATTTTTCGCCTCCATTAGAGGCCAAGTTTGTTATAACTGCTTCTGTTTAGTATGAACCACGGCTACAGTAGTTCTCATTGAAGAGTCTGAAATGTAATAGCATATTTTACAAGTGTCTAATTGCATTTCTAACAAGTTCGTAGGCTGTGTCAGCTTTTGATCTCAATTTGTGGGGATGCATACTTTACTGAAATTGAAAATTAAATACTTTCTCGGCCTCAATCAAGACACTTCTAATGAGCTGTTTATTTGCCTAAAAGCATTACTGCTAGTAATTTTTGAAATGCACCAGAAGAAAACTTTATTTTCCAAATTATCATCTTTTTAATTTCCAAAATATTACCTTCTCAAACCTTTAAACAAGTTTTATATGCAAAAGTTTACAGGGCTTATTCCAGATATTAAGTACAAGCAAAAATTAAAAAAAAAAAATTATGTATTTAAAACGAGAATATTTTTCTTAATCATTTCATTCAAAGCAAAGTGGGAATCCTACAAATGTGCAGGGTGTGGATACAGGGAGTGAAAGTGAAAGAGAAAACTGAGAATAGGATTGAGGAAAGTCTAAAAGATAAATGTGATTCAACAAGACAGAAGATGGCGATTGATGTTACTTAAAGTTTTGAAAATTGTAGTTATCAGAGAAGCAAGTAAATGGAAGGAGTTTCACAGGTGGAAAGTGCAATAAATGAAATTGCTACAGTAGAAGTGGTGGTTGCATTTAGCTATTTGAGCAGTAAAAGGGTGGGACCTAGATGCCAATCTAGTAGCACAGTTAAAATTGTCTAGATGGGGCACTAAGGTAAAAAGCTCATCAGAGCAGTTGCCATGAAAACATTTTAATAATAAAAATTTACAGGAGTACAATAGATTAAAGAAAATATTATTTTTATGAGAAGATCAGATAAAGAATGTAGAATCAGGAATCTTAATATCTGATTTAACCTTAGCCTTCACTTTTAATGTCTGATTTAAATCTCCCCTATCTTTTATGTTGTGGCATCCTGCTTGATATATTAGTAGAGGACAACATGGTGCTGGGGCCAGTATTTCCTCTCAGAGCCAAGGCCTGAGAAAAAGTAACCCTGGTTGCTTCCAAGTCACTAACCCTCAAGAAAAGGATCACTGTAAACCCATAACCTGTTTTCAGTGGTCTGCCGCATGGTGTATTCCTGCCAGAAATGGGTGTCATACTGGAGACGTTAAACTCCATGACAATGACATGTATAATCCCTGTCTGTAACTTTTTTAATTTGTAATAGTAAGGATTAGAGACTTGGTCAGTTGGGAAATTTATGTTTCTGTATCAGTTTCCGGTTTTTCCCTTGTTATTGCAGTTTTTGATTTGGTTTTTAATTTAGTATTTTTGATTTCTAAGGAAGCCATTCATTTTCTTGTGTAATGATAGCATTTCCAGTCAGTATCTTATTTCGTTTGAGATTGATACTTTGCAACTTAGTCCGTTCAATTTGCAATTTCTCGTGTATTTCTGGTCTAATCTTTAAAATATTCATATGGCTGGAAAGAAAATAAAATAATCTTTCTAAATTTCTAATTTGAATTCATTGAATTATTTTTTTTATAGCGAGTTAAAACGGTATTTTGCTTTGAACAGCTGAAAATGCGAAATATGAGGGTTTTTTTTTTCGAGACTAAATTTTATCAAAGTGACCATTCTTTCTTTATCAATATTCTTGAAATTGCACACTCATTAGAAGACACCTTAAGCTACAAACCAGGACAAAGTATTCATGAGTTCATTTCTTCTCTGACCTATGGAAGCCAATCCCTTCAAAAATTATAAAGTAAGTCAACCCCCCCAACAAAAAAAAAAAACTGATGGTATGTGTAAAAGAACTTTCAATGAACTATCTACTGTCTTGTTGCATAAACGTCCCATATACTTTTCAACGCCCGAGTGTTGTTTTTTTTTTTAACGTCTGTCATTGTGGAAGTAAAACTGGTGCGTAGGGTGTCAATATATTTTTTTCTTTTTTTAAGCAAGGGTATTAAAATTTTATAGACATGTGTGTAAGTGTAACTTACGCGTAAAGTAAAAAGAAATTGAAAACCCGAGAATCGGGGTGGGTAATAAAGTAAATAAAGTAGGGATTGTTCACCTAAAGTCAGTTTTTAAGCTAATTTATTTAGTCATAGAATTCATGACTTGGATTGATTAAACTTTCGAATAAATTGTCAACTAAATAACTACCATTATGCCATTAATAAATTGGTAAAAAAATACGAAAGAAATTGTCGCATAAACTATCTATTTTTGTGTATTTGGACAACACATTTTTGTTGAGAGAAAAAATGGTATAGCTTTCCTGAAATTAGTTTATGATGTGGCTTTTAAAAAGCCAAAACAATGAAACCCCTCATGTTTAAAAATAAAATAATTAAAAATACGGCAATTCTTTTCTGGTATGCCAGTCTACTGTTTGGAGTTTTGCAAATAAATTTATTCTAAACAAGGAAAATCAATGAGTTATTTTTTCCCTAAATAAATTTGTTTTTTTTTTCTAGCGAATAATACACCTAAAATTAAATTTTAAAAATAATTAAAAGATTTTATCATTTAAATGTGTACATTTACAAATCTGCGAGTATCATCTGTTCTTTTTTACATACACATTTTAAAACTGAAATTAAAATTTTTTTTTTAATCATTTTATTATTTTTTAATAATCGCTAGTATTCTCTAGATAGAAACTTTAAAAACAATAACAATACTCAAAACTCACTCTATTGAATAGAGAGAGACACTCGCATATCTGGAAATATACACATTTTAAAAGTGAAATTAAGAACTATTTTACTTATTCTTAATATCTAGGTGCATTCCCTAGATTAAAAAAAAAAAACAAATTTATTTATAAATAAGAAATCTTTATTCATTTTTTTTGTTTACAAGTTTATTTCGTGATATTGGCATACAACTGGCTTCTTTAAAATCTGACTTCATAAAATTTAACATTTAAGACGAAACTGGCAACTATTTTTTTTTTAATTTTTACTCGTTATTTTGTTAACTTTACCACAAAAGTTTTTTTTTCATTTGAAAACTGAAAAAAATAAATTTCAGACATCATGTCGTATTTCCTTTTTTTTCTGTTTGAAAAGATTCTATGATTTCCAAGTGTCATATCTGTCGTTTCCTTGTTTTTTCTTCTTCATTTATTTTGTAAAGAAATAGAATTTATATTTATTTCCTAAAAGTAAAACTAGTCAAAAATGTTTTCAACATATTTTTGTTCAATCTTTTTCTCTTACAATGTTATAAATGTTGATAAAATTTAATTTTATTAACACCTGAAAGTTTTTTCTATAGTGTTTCTTTGGATATTTTCACTCTGTAGTGATCAGATAACAGTAACACTTAAAAAAAGAAAAAAAAGAAAATTAAAAAACGAACGATTTCGGTTTCGTAAAAAATTTCCATGCGGTTTCACGGTGTGTACGATGAATCCGAAAAAAGTCGGTTTTTCAGTTAAACCGAACGTCTCTAGAAAGATTTGTAAGGAAAACATTTTGAGTTGTAACATTTATTTCATTATGTTTATTTTTGTCTAATGGTTCTTGTATTGGCAATCCCACCAACTATTATTTATCTATCAATATAGAAATGGTTCTCTCTTTACATTCATATACTAACATTTTTATGTTTAGTGATTTTAATGCTCATCACACCAAGTAGCTTAAGCATTCTAATGTTATTGATGTTGCTGGTACTCAGAATTTTAATTTTTCTGTTGCTCAATCTCTCAGTCAAACAGTGAATTTCCCTACTCATTTCCCTGATAAATCTGTTGCTAGGAAATTTGTCCCGGCTTTCCTGCATCAAAGGGTTGAAGTTAAAAAATAGGGTTGAGGTTTAAAAATTTGTGGAAAAATGCAAGTAAAACTGCAAGATTAGAGAGGAAAAATCTCTCTTTTAGGCACTTACGAATAAAGAAAAAACTTCTGCTCAGTGAGTAATGATAAAAGAAGAAAGTGTAGGGATAAAAGGACAATTAGTAGAGAAAGAAAGGGAAAAGAGAAAATGTTCTTAACTTAAAAAAGGTTTGCTCAAAATATTTCTCTGAGCGCCTAAAGAGTTCTTTTAGCGATTAGATATTATTGTTAAGGTTCAGATAGATACACTCACAATTCTTATAGAGTTGGAAATTTGTTTGTAGATGAAGGAATCCTGCAGCTGAGTGAGTTTTTTGGTCGATGACAGAAGTCCAGTGGGCTCGTCAAAAGGAGTGGTGAAGGGATGCAGCTTTGGTTTGGTCTTGAATAGTGGACCGATGTTCATTTTTGACAGCCCTTTTTAGTAGTTCTTCTCTGGTGAAAGAGGTGCTGGAGCTCCCTAATGTCGACCTCACAGATGGTGGGCAGAAATCTCACTGTTGAAATAGGCAAGATTCTCCAAATTTATAGTTTTGGTAGGCTCTGATAGATCGGGGACTTTTCCCTCCAAAATCGTTATACAAATTTCCTGGCCCCTCTATTGGTCAGAAAACACATTCTTATCTCTGATAAGAATCAGGGCCCTGGGAGCCGGTTTCGAAGGTACTGAAAACAGGTTGAAGTGAAGAAGCTGTGAGGTTTCTCCCAGACTTTATGGCACCATGGAAAGAATAATGGTGGTGGAATTCCTTTTTATTTTACAGCTCTCTACTTAGTCAGAAAATATATTCTTATCTCTGATAAGAATCAAGGCCTTTTGAAATTAAAAAGAGGTTGGAGTGAGGATAGAAAAAATAGCGAGAATGTTAACTTGTGAAATTGTTGTTCTCAAATTAAATTCCAACATTGTTCAACATTCTTCTTTACTTGATTTGTTCCTTGCCTCCTCTTTTAGATCCTGCTGAACATCACAGCACTGTCAGTTTGGCAATTCAGATTATACTGTAGTATCTGTTGATATTTCTTTTGAGTCATCTATTAGAAGGAAACCTCTTATTCACAAGACTTCTTTCTGTTACCAGCATACTGACTGGGATTCATTTTGTTACTTTATTCTAGATGCCCTTTGACTTGATATTCTTAATTATTTCTTTCTATTGAGAATTGTGCCACAGGTTTCTTCTTAGGCTAAAGCCAGCATCAAGGTGAAATCACAATCTTCTGAGTTCATACCAGCCTGTTCAGCCACTATAACCCACATGAATTACTTTTTCCAGCTATACCACATGATAGTTGTAATGAGTTGGTTGGTCAACTTGACAGTAGGAGAGAGATGAAATTTTTTTCTTTTTTTTCTTTTGTGACACATTTCAACACAATAGTTCCAGTTGTAATAGATACCTCTTGTATCAGCTCGTAATTATTTTAAACATGTCCTTAAATAGGCTAAGTTTTTGTTTGCTAATAGAATGTGGCAGCATATAGTCTGTAACAAGTTTGGCTCTCATGACTGTTAGTGGCTCTGTAATAGTGGGTTAACTAAAAGTCTTCTATCCCTCCTATCATCACTCAATTTGAGGTGTTAGCATCTGCTGAGAAAGTAGAATGTTTTGCTCATAAATTCTCTTCAGATTCTACTCTTGACTCATCTGGAGTATCTTTGTCTGACTTTCCACTTAGAACTGAATCTCTATTGAGTGTTATGCATATAAATCTGTCTATGGTTTCTGCTATCATATCTAAAGTAGATCCTTACAAAGCATCTGAACTTGATGATTACCTGCAATATTCCTTAAATATATGTTCCTGAACTGGCTCCTGTTCTCTCTAAGCTCTACAATAAATGTCTTGTTGTTTATTGTTTTCCTGCTTCTTGGAAATCCTCTTCTGTAGTTCCATTTTTTTAAGAAGTCTTGTAAACCATCTGATTCTTTTATTGGCCTATTAGTCTACTACCTCTTTTTGGCAAAGTACTAAAGTCTCTGAATTGGTTAAGCATCTCACCTTATAAGGTCTTCTTTCAGGTAAGCAATATGGCTTTCACTTCTCTAGCTCAAATGCTGATGTATTAACAATTATTGCTGAAAGTGTCTATCAAGCTTTAGATAAGAATGGTGAAACTTGGGCTGTTGCTTTGGACATCATGAAAGCATTTGACAGGCTTTTGCATGCTGGTCTTCTTCATAAGTTGAAAGGTTATGGCATTTCTAGATAAATTTTTGAACTGATTCAGTCTTTCTTATCAAATAGTAAAATGAACATTGTCTTGAACTGCCACTCTTCTAGCCATCAACCTGGTACTGCACTTAAATTCATAAAGTCTGGGTACCATAGAGTAAAGTTTATCAGAACAATTACCATAAAAGTATTTATAAAAAGGGCCAGGGAAGATATGTTATGGCATTGGGAAAATGATTGAAGCTTAAATACCAAATCATGCCCAATAACGTTGCAGATTCTTCTTTGGCTCATATTTTCATTAACTTTATATACCAATACTCATATGTTTAATTACGTATAAACTTAACAGAAGCAGTCAGTTATTTTTAATGAAATATGTATTTGAGAGGGATTGTTCCCAAAATATATAACTATTCAATCTTAACAGCTATAAACTTTTACACATTTTAGCCAATGACTTAAAAGCATTTGGTTTAATTTTATAAGTGTTTATAGCTTACATCTTATACACCAGTTAGAAGTTGAATACACATTTAGCAAACTGGAAATACAATGAGAGTAATTGCTTATGAAAATGTAAAAAAAAAGTTATTTGTTTTACCTTCAAATAATATAAATAAAAGGAAGCAATTTTAAAAAATATCTTTTATATTTTCTGCAATTTAGAGAAAGTCATCACTCCAAGAGTTGTTAGGAATTTTTTGTTGGTTTTACTTTTATTCTAACCACATTTTCACTAATATCTTTCTTTTTTTATTATTTATTCACCACCATTTTTTTTCAAAAAATGAGAAAGAAAGTAATAGACTTCTTTTTTTTCTTTCACATTGTACAGCAGAAGAAAGTTGTTGAATAAATTAGTCAAAATGTGGTAGTTGCAAAAGCAACATAAAGAATGAGTTCTATAATCCAAACAATTCTTGAAATTATCTGATAATAGTAAAGTCAGGAAATATTTTGTTACTAATAAAGACATGAACTGACCTATAAATATTAGCTTGTGAATGGTGGCTGGGACAAGATAATTGTATTAACATTTACCTTACTGAAGTCAGGTTATCTGTACTGACTGAGTAGTTTTTCATTCTTTTTTCTTTTTTCTTGCATTATTCTTTGTTCAAATGTTTAAGTATTTATTTTTGTTAGTCTAGCATATTAGTTTGGATTAGTGTGGCACGGAAAGTTAATCTTTCTTTATTTCTTCCTAAAAATATTTTTAATCTGAAAAAAAGTATATTGATATTTATTGATGGTGGAAAAAAACTGTTCAATATGTTAATTTAAACACTCCATTTTATAAGAGTCAATTTTTACTTTTTTTTTCTTTTAAGATTTGACTCTGATTTCATTTTGAACAATCTGTAGGCTGGGTCAGCTTTTGATTACAATTTGTAAGGATGCATCCTGTCATGTATAATGTTGTCATCTCTCTCTTTCTCATTCTCTCTCTTTCAGATCGATTTCATGTTATTTTAAATAAAGTTCTTTTCCTTTGTTTTGTTCTTCAGTCCTGTTCAAGTTTGTGAAAGCTGTTAGAATAAAAAAATTTTTTGTCTTTTTAATCCTTTCTCCCCAAACAAGGCAACAAAGCCACTAAGATACAGGGTTTTACTGAGTGTGAAAGAATATAAGAAAAAGAAAAAAACATTAAGTGAGTGAGAACAATAAAAGAATAGAAGTTAAGAAGATAGAAGATAACGATTGACATTGCACTTAACTTTTTGAAGATCAAAGTTGACTGGAAAGGAAGAAGTCAGAAGAGAGTTCCACAAATGAGAAGTGCAAGAAAAGAAACTGTTAGCATAAAACTTAGTTACATCAATCCTTTTTAACTGTAAAGTAATGAGATCTTGCCACCAATCTTGTACTGTGCTTAAATTCATACAGTTTAGATACTATAGAGGAAAGTTCATCAGAACAATTATCATGAAAGGCACAGGGAATCTACATTATGGTAATGGGAAAGTGACTGATGCCAAGATGCCAGGTCTGGACCAATGTTATTGCAGAATCTTCTTTGGGTTTTATCAAGGAACTTTAAATATATAGCAGGAGCACTAGATCATATGTGGCAACAATATTCTAAGTATGAATGAATGATAAACATAAATATGCAAGATAGATTTGGACAAGAAAAATTGTCTAGCAGAATACAGTGAACCAACTTTCCTTTCCTATTCAATATAATATTTCTACTTTATATCAGCAGAAAACATTAGCCCAAGAGGGCACAAGACACTCTCCTAGAAATTAACATTAGCCATACTGATGAATAGCAGAAATGGTTCTCTAAGATAATTAATAGAGATCAGTTTTGTTTTGGAGGTGTTAAAATTAACAAGCTATTTCTTGCCCCAGTTAACAACAGAATGTATTAGTTTTTGAAATTGGCAGCCAATTTTATCTTATCAAACTTGCTATTAAGACAGAATTAAATTGCAGACCACTAGCATGTAATCAATTTTTATGTAGAAAGAAAAGTCAAAACCAAAGAAAATATACAAAAATATAATACAATGCAGAAAAATGTTGATTATAAAAATAAAGTGGGAGTTGGATAAAAGAATATGAAATGAAAAATCTGATTTACAAAATTTTAAAATGTCTGGAGAAGCAAAAAAGTTACCAAAGTTCATAATCTTTTATCAAACTCTCAAAGTTAGAGGGAGAAATTTTTAGAATACCAATACAGACCAAGAATTGCTTTTATACATGAATTCTTCATACATACCCAAATTTATTATATACTTTTGACATTGAGAATGCATGGTTAAAAACAATTCTTTCATCAATTTTCTACCTATTCTGAAGGATTTTCCATCTCAAAACTTGGACACTCAAGGTGGAAGATATAAAATGTTAGACAATTTTTTTTAAAAGACACTCATTTTCTTTCTCTTTTTTTTTTAGTCTTGAGCAATGCCAGTTTGGGAAAAATAATATAAAATTTAATTATTTTAAACACACACAAATGCATACACACACAGCACATTTTTCATTATCCATCTGATAAAGGCATTATAGGCAAAATGCATTATCAAATACTATTTTTGAAACATACTTTCATGAACGTTTTTCCAAATGTCAATAACTTATAACTCTATTGGGATTAAATGCCCAAATTTACAACATAACTTATACAAAATTTCAAATCAGGAAATTTGAAACTGATCCCTTTATTTAATCTATGGAGGTATATTGTTCTCATTTGGCTGTCTATGACCAGGGGTATCTTGTTCTTATTTTGGTACTCCTAAGTTATTGCTTGCTCTGTATCTAAGTCTTCCCTACTTGGCCCAGGGATTGAACTCACAATTTTATGCCCACAAATTCATGAGCCAATGCTTTAATCCACAAAGCTATTATCCCATTATCAATGGATACAGGATGCAAAATAGATGAGCAGTACTAGAACAAAACTATATATCACTAGGCATCTACAGCAGAACAAAAACCATTCAGATTAAATTAAGGATTCAATTTAACATTCCCTGAAGGTTACCTCGATAGAAAAGTACCTGAAGTAGGCCAAAGAGCATAATGCCTGAAACATTGTGATAATAATAACAAAGATGATTCCAAAGTTTTTGACAAAGAGTGGCATAGGGTTGCTATTCAAACTCTTCACTTATGGGATCTTTGGATTAATTTTTACAATTAAGTCCTTCCTTTAGGAAGATCCATGAATATCATTGTTAATGGTCTTCTGAAGCTCTTTAGATCAATGCAGGCATTCTCTAATGTTCTCTTCTCAGTTCCACCCTCTTTCTGTTTTTTTTTATTAGTGATCTACCTAAAAATATACTCACATTTTTAGTGAATATCCATGCAAAGGATACAACAATGTATGGGCACACTTCTCAAAATCTAGAGGACCTGAGCCTGGCAGCTGATCTCTCCTCTGACCTAGCTCTAACAGCTCAATGAGAAAATTACTTGTTTCTAATTTTCAATCAACTGCTAAATCACCAGTTAAAAAAGTTAGTTCGCTATGTCAAGCTAGACAATTTTTCTTGCAAGAATCTATTTTATATACATAATCTTTGTGCTAAATTTGATATAGTTTAATGTTTTTATTTTTTCAAATTGGCTTGGAATATCTGTAAAAAGTGAACGGCATTGTGAAACCCAATTACTACAGTTTTAGAGATGTCAAAATTAACTGACATGGAAGAGTGAATGCCATCTGAATATTGGAAAAGGGTAACCTGAATCATGATGATTTGTGCCAGGCATTAAAATGCCACAATCATAACAGTTGTTCAATGCTTCTTGAACACCATGAAAGCAATAAGACATGAAATAGAGAGCTGCAACAGAGACTACAAGAATGTGGCTTGTAGGAAAGAACACAGCAGACATTCTGATTGCCTCCATATATCAGAATTCATCCAATAACTGCAAGAGAAAGTGATGGAAGATTCAGGCAAGGAAATGTGGGCTTTGGTGTGGTGATGGGGTGTTGCAATTTCCACCATGAAGCTGGTCTTGAATGAGGAACTCTGCTACCAGTCATACAAGAGATGTTAAGTTCAGCATCTTACAAAAGAGGCTTGGGAAAACTGACAAAAGCAAAGAAACTCTTAACTAGGTGAAACATCCTGTTGAGCCAATCTGGTACTACTCTGATGAAAAGAATTTTTGTCAGAACCAGCTGCACAACACACAGATCAACAGATAGCTTGCCTACAGTCCATATGACATTCCATGTGTCATTAAGACCAACTTCATCTCCAGTGAAGGTGATGTCATGCTACCTCCCAACTTTAAACAGGGTTTCAGGCCCAGTTTTGATGACTATGTTGAATTGCTGAATATTGTGGTCAAACCTTGGTTAGAGAGGGTGTCTGCTGGAAGACCATATGTGTGGCAGCAAGATTCAGCTCCCTGCCACACCTTCAGGAAGAGTCAGAAGTAGTTGTCAGATAAATTCTCTGATTTCACCAGCACCAATGCCTGACCCCTTAACTCACCTGATTGTAATCCCATAGATTATTTTGTGCGTAGCATGGTAAGAACTAACTGCACTGCGTATAACACCAAGTCCCAACTGATTAAGGCGGATTAAGGAGGCATTTGAAGCTCTCCTTAGACACACTGTAATGGCTGCATATGCCAGATTCTGGAGTTTGATGAAGGCTGTGGTAGATACTGAGTGTGGCTGCTTTGAGTGAATTGTCATTTTGATTGTTACAACCTGTATGCCACCTTTTCTATTTTTCCAATAAATTGCTTTTTAGCTTAGATATTCACCTAATTTTGCTTAAAAAAAATTATCAAATTTAGCATGAATATCCTGTATTTATAAATCTACCATCCATCCTTGCTTTGAATATTACTGCCACATCTGGCCTTAATCTCCTGAAATATATTTAGAGATTCTTAATAAAATCTAAAGAAGAATCTTTAATATTATTGGTCCTGACTTGGCATCTTGGCTTCAATCCCTTTCCCACTGTTGTAACATAACTTCCCTGTGCCTTTTCTATAATTACTATCATGGTAATTGTTCTAATGAGTGTTCCTCTTTGTTATCTAGACTCTATGAATTGAAGCTCAGTACTAGATTGGCAGCAAGGTCCCATCATTTTACAGTTGAAATGACTAGAAGTAACTGTAAGTTCTATGCTAACAGTTCCTTCTCTCATACTTCTTAATTGTGTAACTCTTCTTCAGTCTCCTGCACTTTAATCAATTTTAATTTTCAAAAATTTAAAAGTCATGTCAATCATTATCTTCTGTCTCTTTAATTCTTGTTCTTTTATTGTCCTCTCTCTTCTTAATAGTAGTTTTTATCATATTCTCTAACACTTAGTAACTCCATGTATCCAAATGGATTTATTGCCTTACTTGAGGCGAAATGATTAAAAAAAATATTTACAAAACTGGCTAGTAACATTTCACCATCACTAAGCAGATTCTGAATTTACTCCAGCCATGTTGTATTCTCAATGAGGCTCTTTCTTTCAAACATCTATTTTACTCCAGATCTCAAGTGGGACTGATTAATATATATGATCCATTGTTAAAGATACTGGGAAAATGGTTGGCTTATTGTACTTCTCTAGAAAGTAGCAGATTCTTCTACCATGCTTTATCTTTACATGAGCCAGATCAGAGTAAAAAATAGAGTATTGCTGTCATATCTGGGCCAGAGTTGCCCAATTCTCACTTTCAAGTCATGACAGTTCAAAATTACTTAAATGACCTTGTCCCACCATTTTCTCCACAGACACATTGCAAACCTACTGCTGCCCTATTGCTACTTCCATGGCAAATGTTCAGGGAAGCTACATTCTTTACTGCCTTCAGCTCAGACCCTTATAACTCAAGTCCACTTTATTACATTGATAGGGTTGAATCAGCCTCATTCCCTATGTAAACCTTTGGTATTCCACTCCAAAAACTTTTCTCCAAGATCTGCTATTTTGTGGAAGAGATTCCTATTTGAATGCTTTCATAAACATTACAATCTTAATCTCTTCAAGTCTTGAGTCAATCAGTACACCCTCTGTTATATTCTCATAATCTTCATCTAATTCAGTAACTCCCTCTACCTTTAGTGGCTCTTTAGCATTTTATTTTTGTAAAAATTAAGAGGTTGACAATCTGAATATAAACAATGTAAATAATAAACTCCTCATTCCAGAAATTTAAACAGAAATTAGTATATTTTGCTTTGATATTTTCTGTGATGAAATGATAAATAAATTGGCTTCATAATTAAGCACTTTTGAAATTAATTTAAAAGCTAAAAATTTTCTAAGAATGTAAATTGTGTATTAGTAGTAAATCAATTGTAATAAAACTACAAACTGTATATAATAAATCATAAGTGATCATTTATTATTTTATTAAGCTTACATATTTATAAGTCTATCATTTGTCCATACTTAGAATATTGTTGCCACATACGGTCCAGTGCCCCTGATATTTACCTTGAGCTCTTTGATAAAATCCAAAGAAGAATCAGCAATATTATTGGTCCTGATCTGGCAGCTCAGTTTCAGTCACTTTCCCACCACCAACAGGTTGCCTCTCTGTGTCTTTTCTATAAATACTTTCATGGTAATTGTTCGAATGAACTCTTCACTATGGCACCTAAACTTTTTAAAAATGTAAGTGCAGTAGTAGACTGGCATCAAGATCTCATCAATTGACAGTTGAGTTGTGGAATTCACTTCCAGCTCCATGCTTTCCAGCAAACTTTAATCTGCAAAAATTTAAATGTAATGTCAATCGCTATCTGCTGTCCTCCTATACTCTTTCCTCTTCCTACTCATTATTAATGTTTCCATTCCTAATTCTTCAACACCCTGTAACCCCTTGTGTTTTAGTAGCTTTATTGCCTTGCATGGAGCGATATCAATTAAAAAAAAAGAAAAAAAAAATCTTTGTATAGAATTTAGAATACTAATAACAAATGATAATAATTGTATTGTTTAAACTTAAATTTATATGTAAAACTTTATAGAAGCACAGTATATTTTCAATAACATTTTCGTTAAAGTAAATTTTTTGTTTCATAATGCTTAAATTATTGATGTCTTTGACTTATCAAAACCTTTTTGTGATTTTTTTTTACTATTATTGCATGTAATCATGTAACCAATAACATTCAGTAGGAAAAGAACAATAAAAACAATGCCTTTATTTGTATCAAGATCTGAAGGTTTATTTTGACCAGATTCAATATATCAATTGGAATTTGAAAAAAATTTGATTTTACATTATACATTTTTACTACAAAATTACTAAGAAAAACATGGAAGCCTCTTTTTTCCTAATACAGTCAGTTGACAAATCTAAATTTAAGTTCTAAATATATTAACTGATTTTATTCATAAAGTTACTTAATTCATACAAAATTAGCTAAGATTACAATATCAGCTGTTTCCTTGGAAACTTATCAAGTCAGAAAAATTATCTCCAAAACTATTAAAGTACATGTTTTGAAATTTTGCCCTTTTATTGACAAACATTAAATATAAGAGATAAAGAGTGACACTGATTAAAATCACTTAACATATTACAAAATTTCAATTGACTAATAATGAAAAATTAAATACATTTATAGCATGATTTAAGTTGGATCACTACAATTACATCCAAGTGCAAATATGTTTGCACATTTTATATAAAACAAAAACTTAAATTGTTGGTGTAAGCTTCAATTCAAATTGACGGTTATGCTGCTGTTTTTTCTATATGCATGTCTCTTCAGAATGTAGGTAATCATGGATTTCCACAGTTTCCTGTACTTTGTAGCTCTTAATAAATTTTCTCTTTCTGATATATCTCGTAAACCTTGATCTGCCATCCATCAAGTTTACTAGGTAGGTTATGTGTTGTTTTTCCCTGTCCCTCTTGTCTTCATTATGTCAAATTTTCCAAGCCCTTTTTCCTCATTATGTGCCTTAGAAATTTCAAGTGTCTCTTTTAAGTATAAGTGTACTTTTTGTTTACAATTTCTCTGAAACTTTGTCATTGCTCACATTTTCACTCTATGGTATTCTCAACATCCTTCTATAGAGCCACATTTCTGTTGCTTCAAGTCTCTCCATCTGTGATGAGATGTCCAACATTCGCTGCCATAAAGGCTTCAGATTGAAAATCTCTGACAGACCCTGATTAATAAGTATCTGACAAAGGCTGTGAGAGCACAACAGTTGAGATTTTGTGATAATAACAACAAAGATGAATACAATAGCCCACATAAAAATAATGTATTTAAGAATAACTCCTCATCCCAGAAATTCAGGCAGACATTATTAAAACTCTAAAACATTAACTTCTATGTAATTATTTGAAGAAGAAAGGAAAAAGTTTTTAATTTAGCCCTCTCTCTACCAACCAGAACTGTTTAACCTAATCTGCCTGTTTCAATTATGTCTGTGTGTGAGTTTATGTATGTATGTACGTGTATGTATGTGTGTGTGTGTGTGTGTGTGTATATATATATATATATAAATATATAATTATTTATTTTAAAAAAATTTATAACATAAATATGTTATAAAATCACTACAAAAATAGCCATTTTGTTTCAACATCCTTGGTGTCTCATCAAGTGATGATGTTGAATGTAAAAAAAAAAAAAAAAAAAAAAATCTCTCTAAATATATTTATATATATATATAATAAAAATGGTTAAACACTAGTACTCCATGTCATAATTTAGTACTAGTGTTTTTTTTTTTATTATATCCTTACTCTGTCCTGGACATTGAGTTCTACCTGGATTCTATCCTCTTGGAATTTTTTACACACACACACACACACACACACACACACACACACACACACACACACACACACACACACGTGTGTGTGTGTGTATGTATGTATATATATATGTATGTGTATGTGCGTTTGTATATATTTTTGTGTGTTTTAGATATATGTACATATATGTATGTGTATATTAACCACTAATATTATCAATCAATCTCTCTCTCTCTCTCTCTCGATATATATATATATATATATATATATTATTTGAAATTTGGCATTCATTTGGGATGATTTATTTTTTTTATTAGTGGCTTTACTGACTTACATGGGGTAATACCAATTAAAAATAAAAAATTATTTAATTAATTTTATTAATATATCTATTTTTTTAATAATATTTTGTTTTAGTATTACTGCCATTGGTATTGATATATGCTTGTCAAATCTTGCACTTATAAAAAGAATAAAATATAATAAATAAATCTTAAGAATCCAGTCTAAAAAAAAGAAAGCAATTTCCTAATGGCACTACATGTTGATAGGATGATTGCGTCAAATGTATTTTTATTTTAACTGAAAACAAAAAGCTTTTGTCAATGTTGCATGCAAGAATAGGTTAAGAGCTAGCATAAATTCTATTAGTTTTTGCATTTTCTATTGGTGAATTATACTCTCAAAATTTATTATGAATTTGCAATCAGTTATTATTAAATTAAGTAAATAAGCTTCGGTTTCATTTATATCTTTGGCAAACAGGGAGGAATAGGTCCACAATAAGATGTAGTGCCAAAAGGGTGGTTTTTCCCTTGACACTGCTATTATTTTAACTACCTTTTCTCTTTGGCAATGTTTATTGTTTTAAAAAGCAATAATTAGAATTGAAATAAAAACTGAACATATGAAAATGAATTTATACATGTTTGTTCTTGAGAATTGACAACAAAAATAATAAACACTATTTATTAGATTGCTTATTTGCACGATTTATTATATTGTTAATTGAAATGGTTGGCAAAACATTGGCTAATTGCCAATTGATTCAAACTTTTTAAAATGGTAAATAATAATGATTTGCTTAGAGTTGGTTTACATATTTTAATAATTTAGTAAACATTTATTAATATATGAATAAAAAATTGTTTTCCCATTTATTTCTTTACAAATTGGTAACTGATAAATATTGCATATTATAAGTAAATAAACAATCTAATAAATAAATAGTGTTTAATATTTTTGTTGTAAATTCTCAAGAACAAAAACAAATATATAAATTCCCTTTCATCATGTGTTTAGGTTTTATTCCAATTCTTATAATTGCTTTTTAAAACAATAAACATTGCCAAAGAGTGAAGGTAATTAAAAAAGGTGTCTTTTTGACACTACATCATGGACATGTTTGCCTATGTTTTGAAAACAAACAATCCTCTCATATTTATGATGCAAATTTATGCTTTGTTTACTTTACCAATGAATTCACTTATATGACTGTAGTGTTAGGTTGAAAAATTTTTACATATGTAATATTAAACGCAGTAATAATAGCGATTATAATATCTATCTATCACATTGAGTATAATCAGGATCATAGTCACTGCAAATTCTACATATAGTCTTGGATTTTGAGTTGTCATTCCCCTATACTGTTTGTCAACCATAGTTAGAGTGCTTAGTCTGCTCTGCTATTTAAACCAAAGCTGGTGGGGAGGAGGGATTTGTGTGAAAGTAAATGTAATGGCTTGCTGACTTTTTTTTTTTTGTTCGTAGCTGCTAACTATTACACTACTTGTACAGCCAAAAACAATAATAATAAAAATAATAATTATGTTTTAAAATTATATTTAATTTTGATATATTTGTATCAAATAGTTTATTACTTGAGTATAATTTTTCTCTTATTTTCAATATGAGCATTTTGAAAATGTACCGGTTTTGAATTTAAAATTGCTAACATTTTAAATCTGTCTAAACAAAAATGATGTATGACTTTATAATTTACATATAATTTACCTTCTGTTCAATTAAATTATTAAAACTTCTAGACATTTCCTGATTATGTAGAATTAAAAATAAAGATTATTTTCATTTAAATAACATACCCAAAATATTAAAAATAATTTTAAATTCAAATAACCAAAAATTAATCATGGACTTAAAATGGGTGTATTGCATAACTTCAAATCAATTTTATTAATCATACCTACATAAAGCAAGTATGTTTAATCTCATTTATGTAGGTAGGTAAGATATATTAAACTGTACTTCTATAACGGAGAGAATTGTCAATTAAGCTTTTGCCTATATATTTTGTTAATTTTTAAAGCAAAAAAGAAAATTATTAAGTGATTAATTTATGTTATATACTATATTTATGCTAAATTTAATTACTTTAACTTTAGTTAATTTAAATGTGGAATGACTAGTTTGGATAAAACTTTTTTTCATTATCTCTATATGATATAGGAGTTTGAAAAGGATTTTGTTTATTCATTTAGTAATATTTGAGTATTAAATTTTCAAACTGGCCAGACTTTCAGATTACTTTCTATTTTGATTTTTTTTTTTAAATTTAAAATTACAATGTTATACTCCATTGCAATTAGATCTCATTCTGATTTGTTCTGCACACTGGCCGGATGTGACTGCCACGAGGGGAGAAGACAAAATAACAAAAGCTGTTTTCTCCAGATTGAGCTTTACACACCATGTCCAGTCTACAAAGTGAACTCCGGCAGTGGCCAATCACAAACCTTCCCACTGGTAAAAGAGATGCCCATTGGGACTACCAAACCTGCTTAAAAGCAGGCTCTGACAACACCTAAGACACAGACGTGACCTGATGCAGCTGACAGTTGTCACCCAGGACACTGCTGCTGCTACCGCAGCCATGACCAGTGTCACCTTAGTCTGCCCTAACTTGTTTACAAGGCATTCCCTTCGCAGTATCCTCCATTCTACAGAACTGGCCTCCCAACAGCCACTATCACCTCAGCCTGCTTTGACTCGTTTACAAGTTATTCCCTTTGTAGTCAACCCCAGCAACATCCATTCCACAGAATAGGTCTACCTTGACTCGTTTCTAAGGCATTCCCTTCACAGTTGACACCAGCGGCCTCCATTCTACAGAACAGGGCTACAAAGACCATGCCAATCCGATATCACTTATTTTTGGATTCATTAATCTTAACTACAGTATTACAAGAGATGTCGAAAAAGTAAAGTGCATTTATGTGGAGCATCTGAGAAGTAAGGTGCAAGGTTTACTGGAGGGGGTACAAACATCTACTAATCAAAATGTTTATTACAATACAAATAAGTCTGTGCATGTGTTACCAGCACTGGTAGCCATTGTTATTGATTCACTTATTCCATTGGTGCCTGAGTGCATAAAAACCCTCCCTGTAGAATGTGATGTTCATTGATTGGAGCTGTCTGTGCACCTCTGTGACAACACTATCATTTCATTGGAGGGACTCAAACAGATAATAATCTGAAGTATCCAAAATTGATTCTATGACTTGGAAGCAGCCATCATCAATGACTCCCCACCCCCAAAAAGTTCATTACTCAGAGAAAATATTGATGTGTTCTGGGATGCATAAAGTATATTACTCATTGATTTTATATAGCATGGTCAGATAGTTAACACATTCATATACTGGAAAATATTGAACGAATGGAAGCTGTTCATTAAGAGAGACCATAACATTTATGTAAGTGTGTCATGGTTCCTGATGCATGAGAATGCCATCCTCACTCCCGGACATCCTTACAAAAGATTATCTCTAGTGATATGGTTAGCATGTTTCACCACATCTACCACAGAGTCCTGATTTAGCTTTTTCAGATAATCACCTGTTTGTGTCCCTCCAATGACATATCGGGGAATTGTTTTCACAAAGGACATATTTAGATAAGCTATTCATCAGGCGAGACCATGAGATTTATGTAAATGATGATTCTTACTATATGGCTGTACCACTTGACACCTAGCCATCTTGACGAAAGAATATTTCCAGTTGGTATGTTTCACCACATCCACCATAGAGTGCTGACATAGCATCTTAAAATTATTCTTATCTGCTTGGGTTCCTCAAAGGACATGTATCTGAGAATTGGTTTGACATTGGATGGACTAAGGGAAGCTGTTTATCCATAATATTTAAGGAAGGATATAATGGTTCCCTACTGTATGACAGTGTCACGACACACATGGCTATCATGACAAAAGAGTGATATGATGTGCATGGTTCACTACATTTACCTCTCTTCAAATTATCATCTTTTTAGATCCCTCAAATGACATGTATCTGGGGATTGGTTTCATACAGATGACACTCTATTGCAGATGGCCCTGATCACTTGACATGACATTCTTATCTGTTCATTCACTGATGAAACAGATGCATCACTCTCAATGGTAATTATATTGAAAACTATTGGAGTAGTGCTAGTAACATAAGCACCATGATTTATTTGTATATTACTATAAATTAGTAATTATCTGTATTTGCTGTGGTATAAGGATGGCTCCAATCAATTGATATGACATTCTTTGAGAAGTGTCTTTATCTATTCATGCACTGATGAGACAAATGCATCAATCTCAGCATTAATTACCTTGGAAACTAGCAGATATAAGTTATTAAGTACACCATAACAGATCTTTATATAGTCTAATATAAAAATTATAACTATCAGAATATTGCCCTCTACCTCTTTTCTACAAAGTACTAAATGCTTTAATCAACCCTGAATTGGTTAAGCATCTTGCCTTGAAAGGTCTTCTTTCAGATAAACAATATGGATTTTGCTTCTCTATGTCAACTACTATTAACAATTATTGCTGAAAATGAATATCAAGCTTTAGGTAAGAATGGGGAAGCTCAAGCTGTTGCTTTGTACACATCTCAAAGGCATTTGATAGGGTTTGGAATACTCTTCTTCATAAGTTGAAAAGTTACCTTATATACTTGCAGATTAGGTTGCCCCACCAGATAGGTCACACCCTACTTTTATAGCTTAATAAGTGATGATTTACTGTTGACTTGCAGATAGGTTGCACTATAATCTGGGGAGTTGCACAACCTTTTTAAACGTAAGAATTATCAGATATCTACATTTTATTTCTACTTTTTTTCAAAACTTACAATTATTAATACACTTTTGCAGATCAATTTCCATGTTCTGCATAATTTAGTACTTTTATTTTAAAACCTGTTTTATAACTTTTCTTTTACTCATGATTAGGGTTTGCAACAATTAAAATTATAAACTATAAATTTGGCTACCAACTATATCAAATAGAATGCAAAATAGTGCAAACACGCTTTGGGTTCATGCACTTTCTTATTTATAAATAACACTTAAGAACGCTTTTTAATGTTATATGAAACAACCATTAAAGAAAATTATCTCATAAAGAATATATTTCATTTCTTTAAGTCATATTTTCCAACATATTTTTGACAAAACATATATATTTTGCAGAATGAATCATGGGACTATTTTTTTTCTTTGTCAATGAACATCTACACATGATTCCTTAATTTATGTATGCATGTTCAGGGTTTCTATAATTTATGTATACATGTTCAGGGTTTCTATATCAGTCTAGTTATTTACCCCGACTGAATGGTGACTGATGGATCAATGAATATTCTATAATTTTATTTATTTATTGTAATGGATGTGTGAATCTAGCAGCAAGAGGTATCTTGTCATCATGATTTCTGAGAAATCATGATGACAAGATAGTGTTGTTTTACATTTATATTGAGTGGATAGGTTGCACACCTAATATTTTGTGAAATTTTTATTAAAAAAATGAAACCTATCTGTGAGTATATATGGTATAGTATTTCTGCATGAATTTTTTAACTGATTCAGTCTTTCTTATCAAATCGCAAAATGAAGGTTGTCTTGAATAGCCACTCTTCTGGATCATTTGGCATAAATGCAAATATTCCCCAAGACTGTATCCTTGGATTTATGTTGTTCTAATTTTCATAAATGACCTTACTAATGTCATTAGTTATCAACTTGGTATCATTGCTGATGACACAATAATTTATACCTGTCTTAATAAAAAGTCTGATTGGTTTGATAAAGTCAAATTGGCAGCTGACCTAAAAATCGACCTACAATCAGTTGTTAAATGAGAAAAAAATGCCTAAAAAAAAAACTGTTCTCTTTTAATTATCTGAGAGAACCCTTATTATTTTCTATCAGCATGGCATGAATTTTTGAACCACTTCAGTTTTTCTTATCAACAATACTCCTCCCCCTTCTCTTGGACAGTAGAGGCTCACACCTTGTTTCTTGTTTAGGAAGGGGTTCCCGGAACTCTTCTTCTGTTTCTCTCTGACCTCTGTATTAGTGCTGCCATGTTTCTTCCATGATGTGTGCAGTCTGTGACATTACCTCTTCATTCTGAGGGTACACGGTTTTCTGGTTGCTGTTTCTGACTGGTAGTTAGGAGCCCTAACTCTTGCATGGCATCTTGAACAGCCGCTCTGATCAACAGTTGCATAATACTGGGGTGTCTGTAGTGCCATGTTGCACATGGAAAGGTGTCCATGCTTTCACTTCTGGTGGGCAACCCTGTGGCCACATTATGTTGTAGGCTGTGCCAATTTCTCTCTGCCCACCTCACGATTGAAAATCGTCTGCGTCTTTTACTTCAGGCCTTCTCATTTTTACAACCACAATTTTACATGATAACTAACAACAATCAAAAAAAAGAAAACCTAAACCAGGCCTTAAAAAATCACCTAAACCCTTTAACATTTCTTTTTTTCCAACATCCGTGGCATCAGAAACAAATTTCTGCAGTGTGGAATCTTTCCTCATTGCGAACTGCCTGGATATTCTGGCTCTGTGTGAGACCAACCTTGATCCCCGGCTACCTTCCCCTCCTTAGAAAAGACTCTCAAACCCACATGCATGGCCTTGGAGTTTACGTCAAGGACCATCTCCTGCTGGCTAGAGAGTTGTCTCTTGAATCTCCAGACCATTCGTACATGTGTCTCCGGCTATCTCTTCTCAATGCTGTAAGCTACCTCTTTTTCCTTTATCGCTCACCATCCTCCCAAGACTGTGGTATAATTGAATGCATTTCTGACAGCATTGACAAGGCTCTCTCTCTCTCTCCATCCGTTTGCTCACATATTCGTGTTTGGTGATTTTAACACCCATCATACCAAGTGGCTCAAAAAACGCTACTACTGACCCTGCAGGCATTCAAACCCTTAATTTTTCAATTTCTCAATCCCTCATGCAGATAGTCGACTTCCCCACACGTTTTCCCTACAACCGGGACGGTAAGGCTTCTCTTCTTGATCTATGTTTTACCTCCATCCCCGAGTCCTGTAGCGCCACGCAGCTCTGCCCTCTTGGCAATTCTGATCATGCTGTTGTCTATCAACATCTCCTTCAACTCCACCCCTGCAAAGAATCTCCTACCATTCTGCTATCAACAAGCAGACTGGAACTTGTTCCGGGATTTCCTTCAAGAATGTGCTTCTGAGGTCTCCTCCTGGGTTAAAGCTGGTATCGAGGCTTTCATCCCCTCAAGGAAATATATGGTCAAATCACGCTCATCCCCTTGGTTTTTCACTGCTTGCTCAACTGCCATTGCCCATAGGAACCACTTCTTCCACCTATATCAAAGTGACATGTCTGACTGCAATAGACGTCTCTTTGTCTCTGCCCATAATGAGTGTAAGCGTGTCCTCAATGAAGCAAAGTCACTATTTGCTGCTCGAATGAAAGAATGTATTGCATCTCGCAAATTCGGCTCCAAGGATTATTGGCGTCTCTGCAAGAGCGTACTTAACAATAGCAAACCCTCTATACCTCCTTTGTTCAACCAGTTTGAGGTTCTGACCTCTTCTGCCGACAAGGCTGAATGCTTTGCTCGGAAATTCTCATTCAATTCAATGCTCGACTCTTCTGGTGTATCCACACCTGATTTCCCCCTTAGAACTGAGGCTCTATTGAGTGAGCTGCACATTACCCCATCATTGGTATTGGGCATTATCTCTAATTTAGACCCCCACAAGGCTAGTGGTGGAGATGGGATACCAGCCATTGTCCTGTAAAAATGTATGCCTGAACTGGCATCTGCCCTCTCCAAATTATATAACTACTGCCTCAATGAATTTTGTTTTCCAGCCTGTTAGAAGTCCTCATCCATTGTCCCTGTCTTTAAGAACTCTGGAGAGACTTCTGATCCTTCTAATTACAGTCCTATCAGTCTCCTACCCATCTTCAGCAAAGTCTTCGAAGCTTTAATCAATGCTGAAGTGGTTAAGCACCTTACATCCCATGATCTGCTCTCCGACAAGCAATATGGTTTCCGCTTTGCCCGTTCTACAGCTGATGTGCTTACGGCCATCACTGAAATTGTTTACCAAGCCCTTCATAATAACGGAGAAGCTCGTGCTGTGGCTCTAGATATCTCCAAAGCATTTGATAGGGTTTGGCATGCTGGCCTTCTTTGCAAGCTTCAGGGTTATGGAATTTCAGGTCGATTGTTTGACTTAATACAATCATTCCTGTCAAACCGTGTATTGAAGGTCGTTCTCAACGGATTCTCCTCCAGCTCCTATCCCACGAACGCAGGTGTTCCCCAAGGCTCCATCCTAGGCCCTACTCTGTTCCTTATCTTCATCAACGATCTTCCTGATGTCATAGATTCTCAAGTAGGCATCTACACGGACGACACTACAATTTACTCCTGCCTCAAAAACAAATCTAGTGTCATTGACAAAATTAACCTGGCTGTTCATCTTGAAAATGACCTCCAATCAGTTGTGAACTGGGGCAGGAATGGCTGGTTAACTTTAATGCCTCAAAAACAAAACTGCTCTCTATTACTCATCACAGAGAACTATCCCTGCCCCCCATTAGAATGTCTGATGCTCAACTTCTTGAGAATTCCTCTTTGCGACTACTCGGTCTTACATTGACTGCTGACCTAAGATGGAACAAATACATTGAGTCAATAGCTTTGTTCACCACAAGGAAAGTTGACTCCCTATGCCATGCCAGGAAATTTTTCTCACCAAATCTACAAATCAACCATTTGCCCTTGCATGGAGTATTGCTGCCATATATAGCCCGGTGCCCCTTCTGTTTGTCTCAAGGTTCTTGATAAGATCCAGAGATGGATATGTAATGTAATTGGCCCTGATCTGGCATCTTGTCTGCAGTCGCTTTCTCACAGACATGCTGTCGCCTCCCTCTGTCTTTTTTACAAATACTTTCATGGTAACTGCTCCGATGAGCTGCTTTCACTGGTTCCCAGACTTCATGAATTTAAGCATTCTACTAAGCTGGCATCTCGCTCTCACCCTTTCACTTTGAAACTGTTAAATGTAGCCATCTCTTCTACTCCAATAGCTTCATGTCTCACACCTCTCGCCTGTGGAACTCCCTTCCCCTTTTCCTGTTTCCCTGATAGCTATAATCTCCAACTATTCAAATGTAATGTCAATCGACATCTCCAGAATCCTTGATCTATCCTCTATCCTTCTCTTCATCCTTTCCTCTATCACTCCTAGTTGATCTCACTCCAATTCTCTGTAACCCCTTGCATGCTAGTTGCTTCCTGCCTTGCTTGGGGTGAAATGCTAAAAAAAAAAAAAAAATCATAAAATGAAAAGGCCATCATTTTAAATGTTTTTGCATTAATGCAGATGTTCCTCAGTGCTCTATCCTTGGACCTAAACTGTTCCATAATTTTCACCAATGACCTTCCTGTCATCAATTCTAAACTCAGTATCTATGCTGATTGCACAAATATTTACTCACGTCTTAATAGTAAATCAAAAAATTTTAAGATAAAAAATTGAAGCTGATCTCAAAAACGATTACAATCTTCTTAAAAAATTTTAATTGCTTGTCAATTTTAATGAATCAAAATAAAAATCATGGTTGGATTTTTTAATCATCTCAAGAATAAATTTTTATTTGCCATTTAAATGGTTGATTCTAAGCCCCAGGAGAGTAACTCATTGTACCTTTTGGGACTAGCATTTTCTGCTGACATGAAGTGGCAAGATTATATTGAATCATCAAAAGATATAAATTTTCTGTTAATAAGTTAAATAAACATAAATAAATGTACATGAACCTGCAATAAGACAATTTTGTTAAAAGAACAATTTTTCTCCATATATCTTTTTTTTTTTAAATACCTTCATTTTCTTCATAATGTTTTTTATTTTAAAAAGCGATGAGTAGAATATGAACTGAAAACTAAAAAAGTTTTTTTATACATTTTTTTTCGTTCTTGAGATCAAATGACAATAAAATTAATAAACACTATTGTTTATTTAACACTATTTATTTATTATTTATTGAAACAAATAAAAAAAACAAGTGGCCATTATTTCAGTTCTTGATTCAAACTTTATAAAATAAATTAAGTAATAAAGATTTACTTATATTTGTTACACATATTTTAATTTTATTTAGTAAATTTTATATATTAGGGAAAAAAAAAAATTAAAAATTAGAATTTAAAAAATGGTAAATGATAATTTGAAAATTATTATTATTAATTTATTAGTTTTTAGAATTTTTTAAAAAAAAATTATTCTTGAAAATAAAAAAAAAAATAAATTATTCTTATTTCAAATTTTGTTGTAAATTCTGAAGAAAAAAAAAAATATAAATTCTAATTTTTTTCATCATGTGTTTAGGTTTTATTCCAATTCTAATCATTTTTTAAAAAACAATAAACAAATGAAAAAGTTAAAAAAAAAAATGTGGAGGGGAGATCAGGTTGTTTAACAGATAAAGTAACATTATTTTGTTTTATAGGATAGATTATTACAATAATTTTTAATTTTATCTCATTCCTCAGGTTTCTCTTGAGGAAAAACATTATAATTGTGCCTATCTACAAAAATAGTGTTAAAATTATTAAACTTGATCTATGAATAAAAAATATCAAAAATAATTTTTAGTACTATTTATGGTTTAATCTAATAATGATGTTTTCATCTTTTAATGATTTTGTTAATCTCTATTATTGAGATTCATAATATTTTTCTACTTCAAAAACATTATATAAATTTGAATAATTCATATTTTGAAGCAGTTTTGTTTTCAATTTATCTTCATAGCAAATTAATGCAAAGAACAAATATATATGAATTGCCTCATTAGCACCGTTGGGTGTATACTAGGATGTCTTGTTAAAATAATTTGTTTTTTAAATACAATTTTAAAAAAAAATCTATTTCCCAAAAGTCAGAAGACATGAATATCAAATTTCAACTCTGTTCATATTGTAGTTTTATTATATACTCAGGCAAACTCACACAGTCTTTAAATCACATTAGTAAACTATTGGATTTTAATTTTTAAATGACCTGGCTTTTTTTTTTTCAGAATAAGGCCAGATTCTGTTTTTTTTAAAGCACATTTTTTTCACTTATTCAGATATTTTTCTAAATCCTTAAATATCTGCTCAATTTTTAATCTTAAAATAAAGCAAAAAACAATTTCTAAAGAATTAATGGATTTATTTTTAAATCCACATATTTTAAAATACTTAAAAGTTATTTTTATTGGATACCCATATTTAAGTAGATTCTTTTTTATTTTACTATGTAGTTATTTTTGTATCTGTCTACATATATATAGAAAATTTTTTTATATTTAAAATTTAGAATTAGCAAATATTCAACCTGTATTCCTCATTGCAGGAGAAACTGCCATTTGATCTGACATATTTTAACTGCTCAGCTAAAATTTTTATTACAAAAAAATAAATTTTAAAAAATTAGATGAAATAAATGCTGGAAAAAATAAAAACTGTCTTCTCAAATAACAGTATCAAAAAAATATAAAAGTTAAAAAAATATATGATTTTTTTTATTCATTAATCTGAGAAATATTTTTACATTATTTATTATGTCAAACAAACTGTTGTCGAAATCTTTGTTGGTCATATTTCAAAATTTTCAAGCCAAAAAAAAATTTACATATTTCTTCAGGTAATTGGAATTTTAAACCATTTTTATATTTATTTTAGTCAATATCAGAGGGAATATATTTTTCCAAATATTCAAAGGCTAGTAGATAATAAATATACTTTTTTAAAAAAAAAAATTGTAAAAACAAATTGAATCTAATTCATTTTTATATATTTAATTGAATGATTTTATA
The DNA here is from genome assembly GCA_903632075.3 of Acanthosepion pharaonis. Classification (NCBI taxonomy): domain Eukaryota; kingdom Metazoa; phylum Mollusca; class Cephalopoda; order Sepiida; family Sepiidae; genus Acanthosepion; species Acanthosepion pharaonis. Next base: position 551,829 of record CAHIKZ030001803.1, read on the forward strand.
TTTTAACTATTTAAATTATGAACAATGTTCAGATTGTTGTAAAATTTCATTTATCATACATATTGATTTCATCAGCTAAATTCAATTTGTTTTCTAAATTTGAACTGAAATTTGTTTTGAAAATTAAAATTTCATCCACCAGATTTTTTTCAAATTAAAGTATTACATATTTATTATTATCTTCTGCCTAAAATTTAAGAAATTTATTAAAGAAAAAATGTGTTCTCTGATATGAATATTTAATTGACAAAAAAATTGTCTGATTAATAAATAAGAAAAATTTATTATTATTATGAAAAAAAAAAAATATATATATATATTATAATATTTTAAAAAATATTTAAAAATTTATTTATTTTTTCATTAAATAATATAGACAATTTTTCAATCTATTTTTTATGTAATTTTTTAAAAAAATCTTCTAATAAAAAAAATAACATTATCATTTTCGATAAAAAAGAATTTAACAATATTTATCCATTTTTTAATTTAAAAACATAAATCTGAAATTTAAAAAAATGATAAGCCATTATCAAAGATGTAATTACAAACATATTTTTGTTATAAAAACGGATGAACAGTTGAAAGTCTGTCATTGTTTTTTAAATAAAATTATAAAAAAATTGAACGAATATGAACAAATTCTAAAAAAATTTCAACAATAAAAAATTAACCCAAATTCAAAATCATCATACAATCACAAATGAACTTAAGAAATAAACATGAATTATTAGAATGAATAATCTAGATATCTTGGATAATTAAACCAACAATGTTATCAATTATTTAAAAATTATAGACATTTAAGAATATTTGTAGAGATTCCATAAAATGAAAAAAGTTTATTTAAAAAATTTTGATGATAAAGAAATGTTAATTAAAAAACAGATTTAATATATTGATTTATTTTATTTCAAAAATAATATTTTTAAAAAATATATATAAAGAACTCAATTCTAATACTTAATTTGCTTTTTTTTTAATTTGATAAACACAAATTATTAAAAACTATTTTATCAAAAAAACCTAATTATAAAAAATTGTTTCACTAAATAAGAAATATCATATTAGAAAATTTTATTTAAAATAAAGAAAAAAATTATCAATTGAATCAAGAAACTATGTCATCCACCAATTTTTTTTTTATAGTGATTTAAAGAATATAAAATAGACTTTATTAATAAATCAACGAACAAATTTTTTTTGATGAATTTTTAATTTTTTTATATTTTTTAATAATATCAATAATAAATATTAAATTTTTTATACTGATTCATCAAATATATAATTATATCTCTAATGAAATCAAATGTATATATTATAATAAATAAATAGAAAATGAACACATAGATAAAAAAATTAGTAAATATCTAATAAAATTTTATTATTAAGGGCAAAATCAAAAAAAAAAAATAAGTTAATTTAAAAAAAATCTTTATTTCAATTTAAAAAATCTGTTTAAATGGATGAATGATATTTTATATTTTTATATATATATTTTTATTTGCAAAAACCAAAAGTTTATTTATAAATTATATTCATCTTTGGGAGATTAATAATTTCCAACGAATTAAATTTATTTATGTTAAAAATAGTAATTTGAAACGAAATTTGTTTTAATATCAATTTAATGAAAACAGGGATTAACATTTTTAGGCATTTAAATTTAACATATATAAATTAAGGAATGAATTATTTTGGAACCATTTTTTGAAATTATACTTTTCATTTGATAAATATAAAAAACAAAAATAAAAAAACTTTGAAGCATTATATATCTTATAAATAACCTAAACAAAATCAACTATGGAATCTCTACAAATATTCTTAAATGTCTATAATTTCTATAATTGGTAACAGAAGCCATTGGTTTATACCAACGGCTTTCCTTATTTCATTCTACAATTCACTCTCGTGTAGGTCATTTTGACGTCATGAGATATAGTGCGATATTTTCGCTTCTAGCGTCTTATATGCGCGTGTTTATCATTTTAGTGATTTCTATGTAAACAAAACAATGACAGACTATCATCACTGTCGTGTCCATATATTGTTTGATATGTTTAGAAATTACATCTTTGATAATGGCTTATAAGGAAAAGCTTAGATTTTATTAAAAAATAATGGATAAATATTGTGAATTTCTTTTTTCGGTTAATGATAATGTTATCAAACTTATCAGAAGATACGAAAAAATTTTACATAAAATAAATAGACAACACTTGTCTATATTATTTAATGAAACGTGTATAAATGAAAATATGCTGCCTAAATACACACAATTTAAATTACATGATCCAGCAGCCCACAATACTATTAATACTAAAAATTACAAATGTAGCCTTGTGAAAAGGCAAATCGAAATATCCAAAGAAAAATTAAACAACTTTAACAGCAAAAAACAGGACATTTACGATGAACTACAGGATATAACTACCCCGGACCAACTGGAGGAAATTACACATAGATAAGTGGAAATTACCAATAAATCTGAAGCTCAACACCAATTAAAATTATAAAAAACTGAATACATTATACAAAGGTAATATCACTCTTCCTAACAAAACTGATAAATACATTAACCTTTCCAACTATGAACTAACTAAGCACAAAAAAGAATTATTTAACCTTGGACCTAACTGCAATATATACCGTAAGTACAATCGACTTTTTTAAAAAATAGAAATTGAGACCCTATACCAAAACATCGTTAAACTCCAGGATGAACAACTAATAGAAACTACACCAGAATTTAAAGACTTACTTAAGGCCGAGGCACTGAAAGATCGACATGATAAAAGCAGAAACTCCTCAAAAAATTCTTTCTAAACAACTGAAAATTGCCGCACAAGAACTACGTAACCACCCTGACATTATTGTAAAAAAAAGCTGATAAGACCAACATTTTTGTCATCCTAAACAAATTGGATTACAACAAAAACTAGACCACATACTCCATGATCACATAAAGTTTAAAAAACTTAACAAGAACCCGACCAACCAACTAAAATCAAAGCTTAATAAACTTATTAATGCTAATAATGCTGGAACAGAACTCTTTAAAACTCCCTAAAATTGTTGGTGATTATAGACCTGGCTACATATATGGCACTATAAAAACACATAAACCTAACTATCCTCTCCGTCCTATCATATCGCAAATTCCAACTCCTGTATATCATCTAACAAAATACATCAACCAACTTATTACTCCCTATCTTCCTAGTAAATATAGTGTTAAGTCAACATTAGAAGTAATCCAAATCTAAAAAAAGTGAAAAACCTGACAATGAAATCATTATTTTCACTTGATGTTGAAAACTTATTTACCAATGTCCCTGTTAGTGAAACTATTGACATAATCATAAGAAATATATACAGTAACTCATCTTTACCCCCACTTAAAATTAATCCTAATATATTAAGAAAAACTACTATTAACTTGTACTATTGAAGTCCTTTTTCTTCGATCATAATAACAATATATATATACAACGTGATATGGTGTCTCCATGGGTTCAGTATTGGGCCCGACATTTAGCAATTTCTACATGTCGAACCTCGAAAATAAGTTATTTACAGATTTTAAAAAACCATCAATCTACCTAAGATACGTTGATGATATTCTTATGTTAGTTAAAAATACAGATGAAATAATTCAACTTCAAAAACGGTTCCAAAATAATTCTGTCCTTAAATTCACATATGAACTCAATACTAATAATAAAATCCCCTTCCTTGACATATTGATAAACATAAATAATAACAAATTTACTGACAGACTATCATCGCTGTCGTGTCCGTATATTGTTTGATATGTTTGTAATTACATCTTTGATAATGGCTTGAGTAAGCCGAAAGCTTAGATTTTATTAAAAAATAATGGATAAATATTGTGAATTTCTTTTTTCAGTTAATGATAATGTTACCAAACTTATCAGAAGATACAAAAAAATTTTACATAAAATAAATAGACAACACTTGTCTATATTATTTAATGAAACGTGTATAAATATATATATATATATATATATACACTAGTGATGTGTGAAAATAATTATTCCAAATATTTTTTACAAAAAATATATTCATATATAAATATATTAGTATTTAAAGTATCAATTGTAAACACTTATTGAAACTCATATTTCTTCTATTTTCATGGGAGCTTCCCATTTTATATGATCTTTGGGATTAAATTAACTGTATTCCTGGGCATGATGATAAATTACATCCAGCAGCCAGGCCTGAGATTGGCAGTTTTGAGGAGTGTGTAACCACTTCTTAATTACTGTTGTTCCCAGGCCCACCCTGACCCTGTTTGGGTCCCAGCTATGGGCAAATAGTAAAACCCCCTAAACAAAATATTATCAAAGTAAAAAAAATACATTTTTATAGTAAAAATACTAGCAATACATTTTTATATGAAACAAATTATCAACAATACATATTTATAGTAAAATTACCAGCAATACATACATACTAAATATTTGTAGTTTCTTCACCCAAATCCACTTAAAATACTACCAAATAACCAACATGAACTCTTTCATGACATTAATCCATATAATATACTACAATTTCTGTATTCCAAAATATAACTTCAACAAAACTACAATATAAAATGAATATATCACTGTCTCTAATAATTATGTTCACACAAACATGTATATTTCACAAAAGCTGAGTATCATCTACCAAGTGTGCAATTGTGAAAGTAGAATAACATATATTTTTATTGCTCCTAAGACGATTAATTTTTGGCATTAAATGATCCATAAAGTGTTGATATACCATTAAACAAATCAACAATCACTATTTTTAAGCATTGATTTGAATCTATTATTTGTCATAGTCTAAGTTTTAATGTACACAGTATAGCTTAATAAATTCTATAATAAATAAATATTTATAATTTATCTCCTTAATTTAAATTGTTTATTTCATTTTAATGGATCAAAAAGGAAATTCTCAAATTTTAGATATTTTAATAGTGGAACAAATGATTTAATTGGAAATATATATTGTACAAAGTATGTACTTTTTTAGTTTTATGCTAATGATTAATATTGCATGGAATGTTAGGAGTAGCACAAGAATTGTTGAAATTTTTTTTTAACAGTGGGTCAAAAGAAAATTACTGTTCTTTATATCTTTCCTTCTCCCTGCAACATTGGAAGAGAAAGCTTTGGACAATTGTAAAATAGTTTAAATGTTTGAATGAGAATAAAAAAAAAATCTTATTAACAAATCTCACTGGGATATACAGGAATAGGCTCTATTGAGATAAGAATGTAACACATTTTTTTATTCTATTGTCAGAAATTGTATCTGCTGAACATTTCCACTAAAATGAGCTACTTTTCTTCTGATTTTTTTTTTCAACTTTTAGCAGTAAGTTACAGAGCTTATTATAACTAAAATTTGATCTGGACTCTTATAAAAATTATATTTGAATATTTGCAATGTTAGAACATTTGAAATATTCAAATGTAATTTTTATAAGTGTTGGGATTAAGGTGCATCTGTTTTTGTTCAAAGTGCTGGTTTGTGATAAATGGCCTCATTTTTGTGTGGTCACATGTGTGTCTGTACATGTGGAAAAATACTGTATTAATTTTCTTTGCTCCCATTTTGTGCAACAAGTGTAAAATACACTCATAAGGGACTCATAGTAGAATAGCCTCAAAATGGACTTGTAGGGTAGCCTTAGAAGTCATTTATAGTAGGGTAGCCTCAGAAGTCATTTATAGTAGGGTATATTTCAAGTCATTTATAGTAGGGTAGCCTGAAAGTCATTTATAGTAGGGTAGCCTAAATGGTCCATAGTAAGTAGCCTCAGAAGTGGTCCATAGTAGAGTAGCCTCAGAAATGGTCCATAGTAGAGTAGCCTCAGAAATGGTCCATAGTAGAGTAGCCTCAGAAGTGGTCTATAGTAGAGTAGCCTCAGAAGTGGTCCATAGTAGCCTCAAATGGACTCATAGTAGAGTAACCTCAGAAGTGGTTCATAGTAGTCATCTCAAAAGTAGTTCATAGTAGAGTAACCTCAGGAGGGTGTTGTAGTAGAGAAGCCTCAAAAATGGTTCATAGTACCCTCTTAAGTGGTCACAGCTTCCAAACTGCAAAGTAATAATTGTGACCATTTTATAGTTATGTGTTTTTTGGTGGGAGATTTTACAGTATCTTTCAATGCCTGTTAATCCTGATTGGATTGGTCATGTACTATAATAAATTTAGAAAGTAGGATGCTACCTGTGAACTTTGTCTATCGTAAAGTGTGATCTGTCTGATTTGTTTCCAGACATCAGGCAATGAAAACTGTGAATGGGCAGCCATGTTTCGATGATTCACATGTTACTAACCATAATGATCATCAGTATATACCAACATATGTCACATATAACTGCAACCTAGCTTCAAACCCATATGAAAGTGATCCATGGTATCAAAAGAGTATCTAGTTAAATACAACTGGCTTCATCATTTTGAACTGTTTGGTAGGTGACTATTATATATGATGCCCCTAACAAACAGACATTCCTACCAAACATACCTACAGTGCGCTCAAACCCATGTAAGGTTGTTGGCAGTTTTATTTACTGATGAGTGCAGAATCTTTCTAAGTCAAATCATTGGTTGCCAATAGGCATAAATATGCAGAGGTCAAAGTACCATGTTGCAGTTAAAAGTTAAATTTTTGTTTCTCTTTTTAATAAAAATAATATAGAATTTTATTTATCTCTAGTAGTTACTGTTTAGTAATAAGTTTAAACTTTTGACAGTACTCCAGATTAACTGACTTGTACATTATCATTATATAGCTCAGGACTCAGGGTTGGACATTGGGGATCTGGGGACAGCAATGCAGGACTGAACAGTGTGGATAGGGATTGTCAATGGAGTTCCGACCAACCATAGAGAGGTCAAAGGATGATGTTGATGATGATGATAATGATATGCAATATACATATTAATACTGACTAATAATTTAATAGTTTATATAAATCTAAAGAATAATATTATATAAAAATAAAAGATAGAATCTGTGATGTCCAGTCTAAGAAGGCCTTCTGGATATGGGGAATTGGTTACAAAGTCCAGATATGAGGTCTTATATTTAGATTAAAATAAAGGAACTGAAATCAGGTTCAACATTTATTTTCAATGTTTTATAGTAAACAAAATAAGCTAATGATGAGTGAAATATAAGGGAATTGGTTTTAAGGTTAAAGAAATAAATAAAGTAATGTTAATGAAAATTCATTAAATTAAGTATGTTACATATGCAAAACAAATAATGTAATGAGGATTTTTTTAATCATGGTTGCATGATGATTCTTTCTCTTCTAATGTCATTTTTAACTTTTTCCACATTTTGTTTTGCTTTTGTTCTTGAAATTTTTTAAACGGAAGACACTTTTTAACTCTGCATGCATTATTACAATCATCATAGCTGAAAATGCTGGCTTTCTTTCCATAAAACTGACAACCATTTCAATAGCTTTTTCAATTTCAGTCCAGGTTTCATCACAATCATGTTTTATATTTCCTTGTTCATTGTGACAATGTGAATGCTCTTTGGAAGATTTTATGTCATATAATGTTGATTTTCTTATGTTTAACTCAACCATTAGTTACAATGAACTTTCACCAGCATCTAGTCTGATTAAAATTTCCACTTTTGCTATAAATCCAAAGTTGTTCTTTTCCTCTTATTCCCATAATCTTTTGCACCAATACCAATATCTTTATTTTATAATCTTTTAGTTATTTGGCAACATTGAGCTATATGAGTAAGATGCTGAAAAATTCCTTGCTTGACCAAGAATTCTGATGATTTTAATACTTGGTCAGATTTTGGGAAATTTGGTCAGACTAAGTACTTTTCAGTACTATTTGTGTATCCATATTTTAAATGAAATTTGGAGATTTTCTTTAAAGAAAGACATTAGCAAGTAAATATTTGCAAAAAAAAAAAAAAATTACCCTTCTTTACAGAAAGAAAACCAGATACATTAAATAATATTCAAGAAACTTTGTATGTTTTTTTTTTTGGCTTATTTGTTTTTTTTTTTTTTTTTTTTTCAAATTATAACTTAAGATTCAATTTCCCTTACAAGTTTTCATGTCATTTTAATCTTCAATAATTCTATTACTAAAAGTTAAAACTAGATCTTCACACAAAATTATTTGATTACCTCAGAACTGTAAGGAATAATTTTTTATTTTATGTTTTTTAATCATTTCATCACGAACAAGGTGATAATGCCACTAAGACACCAGGGGTTACTAAAAGGGAAAGAGAATGAGAAGACTTTAATGAAGAGCAAGGACCATAAAAGAACATGGTTCAGAAAGACACAAGATGATGATTGATGTTGCATTTAAAATTTTAAGATTATAGATAGCAGGGAAGCAGGAGTTCCAGAGGTGAAAAATGCAAGAATCAGTATAGAACTTAGTTACATTTAGCTATTTCAACACTAAAATGGTGAGAACTAGTTACCAATCTGGCAGTGCACTTAAATTCATGCAGTCAAAGTACCAAGGAGAAGAACTTATTAGAATAGTTGAAAATATTTATAGAAAAGAAAGAAAGCTATGTCACAGTGGTCAGTCAGTTATGTGCCATGTGTGATACATGCTTAGGTGATCATGTATCTTTCAATACATGTCTGACGAGGCAGATTTTTTTTGCACAGTAGGTTGCCATTTCTTTCTGTAGTAGACCAGTTGCCATCCAAGGCTATAGAACCCAGTCTTTCCTGCTATTTACCCATAGCTGGGGTAGGGGAGAAGGAGGGGATTCATACCTTTCCCAAGGGTATTAGCATGTAAGTGAATGTAATGGATTTGAATGGAATTCAAACTTGGCTCTCCAGTTCTTCAATCTGATTTAGAGCCACAATCCATTACTCCACCATGCCTCCTGTCACAGTAGTAGAAAAGTGATTGAAAATGAGATAACAGGTCAGGATCAATTCCATTACATTATTGTTCTTTGGATGTTGTTGAGTACCTCAAGATATATTACAGGAACTCCAGACCAGATATTGCAGCAATATTCAATTATTTAATTTATTTCCATGCACTTTATTTCATGTCAGTGTCACACAGTCATTAGTTGATGAGTTATTTTGTTTAAAGTCAATAGCTACTGGCTATTAAGGCATCAGTGTTGTTTAAAGAAATAATTTCTTTAACAATTAAATTGGAAATTAAGTATTTTTTTTTTCTTGGCATTTTTTCTTGGAAAAAGCATACACACATGCAATGGATGATTTGAAAGTAATGCCCTCAGTTAATTTCTATGGAAACAGCTAAAGATACAGAGAGCTCAAAAACAACAGTGTTGGTTCAAATCATTTTTCAATTAAAAGATATTATTTTTCCACATAATCACATTTTTATCAGCAATGGACATGTGTCTGCTTACTGAGCTCATAAGAATTTGTATCAGTGCAGACAACTCACTTTTTCATTGGATTAATGATGGCATAATTGCCAGGAAAATGTTGTCCACATAGTCCTTCTTTTATCTGCACAAACAGAAAAAAAAATCAGATGATGCTAAATCCAAGCTATATGGTGTGTATCTTCGCATTTACATTATCCTGTTTAAAGTGAAAGTTTGTCTTCCTCTTTGTCTTTAATCTAGGATTATATTATGAAGATATGTCTGTTATATTTTTCAGTAATTTGGTGTTCAAGCTGTGTAGGAACTGTCCATTTTAGACTGTGTTAAGATTCTAAGCTTTTGAGTGGCTTTAGTCACTATCAAGGATGAAAAATGTGATCTCTCTTCCTTTCTCTCTCTCGTATATATAAATATATGCTATATTTCAACACAATATTAGAGAAAGAAACATAGAAACATATATATATATATATATATATATATATATATAATTAAACCTAAAGAGCCAAATAAACCTACCAAGGTTTCACCTATGCGGATTGTCAGGGATTACTGGCTAAAGAGGTAATGTAAGAATGGAATATATGTGTACAAACACAAAACCGTGACCAAACCAAAACAAAGAGAAAAAACAAAAAGAAAAAAGAAATAAAGAAATGACCCAACAACGGGAGGGGTAAATATTTATTCAAAATTAAAATTAAAGAAAAAAAAAAAACAAAATACAAAAAGAGGGGACCAAACCTAATCTAGCAACCAATGTTTTCTATGTCTACATTTACTTGGGATTTCAGTTTTTAAATTTAGTAAATGATCAGGTTCTTTGTATAAAGTGATTGCTAATTTTTTCTCTAGACATAGAGGACAAACTTTGTTACCTGCTCTATATTTAGGACATCTTTTTAATACTTTACTTAGCTATTTTACTTACTTGTATCGAGGTTTTTTTTCTTTGGACTCTGAACTTGGATGCTAGATGATTGTCTTCGGCTGATATACATGTTCTTTGTTCTTTCTTTTTTTGTACCTTTTTTTTTCCCTTTACATATCAAAGTGCCCAAGGATTTCCGGATGAGTATAATTTCTTATATTTATAAGATTATTTATTAATTATATATATATATATATATATATATATATATATATATATATATATATATATTTATATATATATATTGTATATATTTTGGCAGCATGTTTTCATTAAGACATGTTTCAATGAATAATTTAGACAAGTTTTGTCTAATCATTTTTTTCAATAGGTTTCTCTCATATTCACGGACAAGCTTCTTAGTAATTTTCTCTTCCTTTAATAAGGATACTATCTTGATACATATTCATTTATTCTGAGTACTTTTAACATTAGCACAATGTCATCATCAGCACAACATTAGTACAATGTCATCATTTTTTTTCTAAGACAAAAATTGTTGTATACATCTGAAAGTTAAATTTTTTTAACTATGAAGCTATAATGTATCAAAAAATTAAAAACCAACCCTTAATAAAAATAATTATGAATACTGCACAAATGTTTTAAAATGTTTACAGTAGATAGTTTGAAATATCTAGGTTTTAACTCATAGTTTTTAAAAAAAAAAAAAAACATATTTCAAAACTTAGTTAGCTCCCCTGATGTTTACATTGTGAAACTTAAATCGTACAGTACATAAAGGATACTAAAAAGCTTGTCTGTAAAGATATATATTGCCATCTATAGACAGACTGTTTTGCTGTATCACAGCTCATCAGTGTGGATAGACATCCAATTGCCTCAAGCCAGGATTGAAACCTAACTGATTTGGCATCAGTCGCAGATTTTTCCCCAAGCTATCAACTCTTGGTAGAAAGGAAGGTGAATTTTTACATATTTATTTTGAATAAACATGCCAATGACTCAGAGTGCTCAATTTATAGAAGAGCTTTGCATTATCAACAAGAGCAGTCACTGTTTACAATTTCATGCTTTATCTCTAAAGTGCTCAACTGAAATTTATCTTTTTGGGGCCCCATATATATATTGTCATCCACAGACTGTTTCACTGCATCACAGCTCATCAGTGTGGCTAGATATCTGATTGCCTCAAGCTAGGATTGAAACCTGACTGATTTGGCACATATATATATATGTGTGTGTGTTAAAATTTTGATATACTTATAGGAAAATAGTGACCAGTATAAATACACGCACACACACACACACAGATAGTTGTGTATTTGGTAGCAACCTCTCTCCAATACATATTTATTAAAAATATTTTTCTTGCATTCAGTGCATAGAAATTGTTCAAATGATTGTTCTGAATGCTTTTATCTCATCATTCATATATATATATGTATGTATGAATGAGAGAAAGTGAGCAGAAATATTAAATAAATTAATTTACATGGAGAATTTTAGCACCTATCATATTAGGCTTGCTTTTATTCTTGTATTAGCTTTATTATATTTGAGTGAATTTCGACACTAACTATCTAGGTTTCAAAAGCTTAGAAACATTTCAAACAAATATAAGTATTTTTAATTAATCATATTATTTTTAGTCTTGTGTTATTTGATATTGTGTAAATGGTTCATTTTGTGATTATTTTTTTTCAAATGCTTCTTTTTTTCACCCTAACAAAAAGTATTTTTGTTACTGTACAAATTCCTCAAATGTATAGTCAATTGTGATGATCATTATTTTGGTCATATGACTCCAATGTTAGCATTGATGAACATAAAATAACCAGATAACAAAAAAAAACAAAAAAAACAACCAAACATTAGGTAATCATTGAATGCATATAAATATGATACCTATATCCAGTAAATACCATAGTTCTTTTACTACTCTCTGTTTTTTTCACTCTCAGTAACCCCATGTGCCTTACTGAATTTTATCATCTTATTTGGAGTAAATTAATAGAAAAATACTCTCTTTATAACTCGAAAAGAAAACATTCACTTTCTGAAAAATGGTTACATCCATTTCTACTTAGGTAGTCTATTTGACATTGTTCCATATTCTGAATAATTTGCTTATTCTTTCAACGCTCATTAAAAAACAATTATAAAATCATAATGAAAGATCATTCTTTTTGTCTTTTAATTATTATACTATTCAAAACACTTATCAAATAAGATTTCAAACAAGATAAGTGTTTAGCAATAATAATGTTAGGAAGCATTTTTAAAATTTAATATTTTTGATCTTTTAAATTTTTGTTTAATATGAGTAGACATGTCCAGCTATTGCCTTGTTTACATTCCTCCCCTGTCTTTTGAACAGGTGTAGAGGTTTAAAACCCTGTACTATTTGCATGAAAAACAGTTTGTAAAATTCTAGCAAAAAAGATTTTTAAAAGTTAAAATATTCATTTTTTTTTTTTAAGTCAATAACCAACTAAAAATTCATTAATTTCAATGTAATTTTATCAAAATGTCATTAGGGAACTTATAACTTTTAAATTAGTAAAAATCTTCCTAATGTGACTAAAAATATTCACAGGTTATTATTTTCGTACAATAAAGTGGCTTAGATAGAATTTTTGAGTGCCTTATAAAAAATAACCTTTTAGAAAAAAAAGGTGAATCCTGAGATAAGTGTCCAGATCAAAAGGAATATGAGCTGGTAAGGATGATGAGGTCTTCAATCCCTTCAAGTTTTGTATCACCAACAGCTTCTCTCAATTCATGTCAAAGAGTTTTCAGAATGTGGAGACAAATATTCTAAAGGCAATCTGCATACAATTTGATCTGTCAAATTGGCCAGGTGATATTACAGAGCTAGCAACATTTGGCACCACTAAAGTGAATGTCTTCATGAGACATTCTCCATCTAATATTAGAGTGTTGTCAAGAGTGTTTGAATATATTAAGGTAGCCAGGTAAGAATGGCTATTAACCAACACTACAGGCACCTTAATTCTTATGTGCTATATCAACAGGTCCTTCAGAATGCAGTTGAAAAGGATGGCCACTTCCAACACATGAAGAAGGCTGCAGAAATCAGTTTTATCCTCTCCCCATGAGCTCCTTATGTTGTGAGCGTGGCTGCTCCAGCATGAAGCAAACAAAGTCAGATTGGAAGTTCTGCCATTCAAATGAAATGATCAGCAGCCTCTTGAAAATCCCCATTCATGGCACTCATGCTCAATGATATGACCTAGGGAAAACAGTGACCAAGGGTCGGAGTAGTGGCCACAGGAGATAGATATCACAGTTTAAATTAATATTTATTTCTTGAAAATTTAATAGCATTTTTATAATATTCAGTTCTGCTTGAGCAATCATATCTCTTTCGATTCATGAATTGTTTCCCACAGTAGGTTGCTGTTTCTTTCTGTAGTAGACTGGTTGCTAATCAAGGCTATAAGATTCAAGCTGTACTGCTATTCAACTCATAGCTGGGGGAGTGAAGAAATGTATTCATACCTTACTCAAAGGTGTTTTCATCTAAGTAAATGTAATGAACTTGACTGGAATTCAAACAGTGACCAAATGGTGGAGTAATAACTGTAGGGCACAGTTTAAAGGTTGAATGGATTAAAATAAATATTTATTTCTTAAACATTTTAATTGTGCTGTATTATGCTACTAACAAACTATAAATGATAAAGCTAAAAATATTTGATTTCTGGACAGTTTAAAAGTTATGTTTTGTATGGTTCTGTTATGATGGTGAAAAAAAATTGGTCTGCAGTCCTGATGTGTCTAGGAATATCTCATCTTGACCTCTTTTTTTTTTAGTCTATGTCTGTACTACCTGGTACAGGGATTGAACTCACAACCAATAACTTAATACTCTAGTCTATTCTCTCAAATTCTTTTTTTGTTAGCATGGTAATTTTGAGTTCAATCCATGGGTCAAGTATTATAGATTTAATGGAGACTTAATAGCTAGCAATAATTGAGCCATACTAAACATACACATACACAAAAAAAAAAAAAAATATTCCTAAACATGAAACAGTGGAATAAAAACAATTTACATTTATAGATTAGATTAAAGGTCCAGTTTAAAATTCTGATTTTTTTTTCCAAATGTATAGACACTTGAAGAAGTTGATAGAATACAATGGTCAAAATATTTTGATAGTAACACTAAAGGTGGGGACATTAGTTCAACTGTAATTAATGATAAATACTCATACCATTAATTCAAATAAACTTTTTTTTATTTTGGTAAAATTTCAAAAGTACTTTAAATTGAGAAAAAAAATAGAATTTTTTTTTTGTTTTATCTTCAGGAGCTATAATTATTGTGGTTACAATACATGTCTATTTTGTGATCTGTGTTACATGTTTCTTAATACTCATTTCATATCATTATTTATAGCATTCATGCAATATCATAGGAATCTTTATTGAATCTGTTAATAATAATTAAAAGAAACTGACATTCATTCAATCTAACATTGCAACAATTAAATAATATAGGACCATCATTTTTAATAAATCTGTGAACACACTATAAGAACATTTGCATTTCACTCACCAATTATACAAACTATTTTTTTATTTTAGTGTAAAGGTTGGAAAAAATAAGGATAAAAGTATATCATATTTATTTTTGTAAGATTCTTATAGTAGCAAAAAATGATGAAAAAATAAAGTCAAAAAATCATTTTTAGAAATTAGTTACTAAATATAATGTGATACTTAAAAAGATCTATCTATATTTCTGAGATTAGGTATTGTAATTATTTACATAATACAGACTGTTATCCTCATTTTTTTTTTTTTGCAATCTTCACAATGTTTCAGCTGTTGTACTCTCCTGCCTTCTTCAGGTGATATACATTAGAGTTTTCAAACCGTATCCTTTTAGTTCACAGAGTAGATTGTTCTAATTCCACATGCCATGCTTTTTTATGTCTGTTTCAATTAATTCCCCTTGGTAACTAACCTCTCCAAGATTTTGTTCCCTCTGTTGTGGACAGGTATTGAACTCACAACTCTTTGTGTCAAGTCACTTTTGGATCACTCAATGATTTTATTCACTGGTCCATGTTTCCTTGGGGAAGTAACTGAAACTGAGATATCCAAAAAAGGTATGGCACATGGAATTAGAACAATCTGCCCCTGTGGGCTAAATAAAGGATTCAGTTGGAAATTCCAACATATATCACCTGAAAAAGACTGGAGGGACAATGTCCGAAACGTTGTGAATGGGGGAAATAAAGATGAGGACAACAGTCCAAACAATATAAATAGTGTAAATGTTTAAAAAAAAAAAACTATTTTAAAACTTTATTGAAGATTAAATATTTTAGTTCATAATTATATATATAAACACCTAGTTATTGAATAGATAATTTTTAAGATAAAAAAAAATAATACTTTAAAATAATCAAATATATAATCCAGTCAAAATTGTTTTTTTTTTTTTCCACAGAAATTAGAGCTGACAGCAGATGAAGGAAACATCCACCCAGGAGTTTTGTCACGGAAAGCATTTGAGGTATGCATCTTATAACTGTATTTATAGAGAAAGAAAATTAATTAAAATCAGTACTTGGCTTTGTATTTAAAAATCATGTATTCTTTGTAAAAAAAAAAAAAAAAAAAATCCTTTTAAGAAGGACATATTGCACATTATCTCCTAATTCTTTAAAATTCATGTGTTAAAATGGTATTTAAATTTAAAATATGAACAGTTTTGCATAATTTATTTTGTAATTAATGCTTTTGAAATTGTTTCCTTAATATTTCTTTATGAAAAATAAATTTTAATAAAATCAGTGTACATTTTTTTTAGATTCTGTGAAATAGGAAACATTTATAAATCTAAAACTTCACCTTTATTAAAGCTTCATGTTAGATTTATAAATGTTTCCTATTTGTTTCTTATCCTATCTATCAGTGAAATATAACTACAGTATTTATAGGTATATTTATATATATTTAAATGAGTAGAACATGCATTGAATTTTGGTCTGGTACTTCTGTTATGCATTTAGATATTCTTGATAAAATCCAGAGAAAAATATGCAATGTTATTGACCCTGACCTGGCTTGGTTCTAGTCACTTTCCCACTGTAATTTCATGTGCCTTTTCTATAAATACTTTGTCAGTGCCTTTTCTATAAATACTTTGTCAGTGCCTTTTCTATAAATACTTTGTCAGTGCCTTTTCTATAAATACTTTCATGATAATTGTTCTGATGAACTTTCCTCTATAGTACTTAGAATTTAGGATTTTAAGTGCAATACTAGATTGACTGCAAGGTCTCATCATTTTACAGTTGAAATAACTAGATGTAACTGTAAATTCTCTACTAACAGTTTCTTCCCTCATACTTCTTGCTTGTGGAACTCTTTTCCAGCTTTTTGCTTTCTAGTCAACTTTGATCTTCAAAAATGTAATGTCAGTCATTATCGTCTTTCCTGTTCTTTTATTGTTCTCTCTCCTTAATGTTTTCTTTTTCTTAGATTCTCTCACACTCAGTAACCCCCTTATGTCTTAGTGGGTTTATTATCTTGCTTGGGGTGAAATGATTTAAAAAAAAAATTTCTCGTGCTAGAAAAGCATTTGTTGATTTTTATATTTCTATTTGAAAACTATAATAAATGACTAATGTATAAAAATTCTTTTATTAAAATATTCTTTCTAGCTGACCAGATCTTTATTTAGATTAACAGAAAGTTAGTAATAATGTTGGATTATAAAAATCTGCTAATTAAGTATTGTTTATGCTTTAGACATAAAAATAAAATGAACCCCAATTTTTTTTTTAATATAGTATTGTTCACCTAATACAAAACCCAAGAGCCATTCATGGTAGAGTGGTACCAAATGAGGTTGTTGAAGGTGTACAGGGTAGGAGTAAGAGATGCACATTATGAGAATATGTAGGATAGATAATGGTTGACACAAGACTTGCAGAGGTTAAGGTCATTGTGATGGGTGAAACATCCTTTTGTGAGTCTGTTCTACAATGTAATAATTCTTGTGAAGAAGCTGTCTGAGTGGAACTTCCTCTTTACTAATAGAATATGAAAAGAATGAGAATGAATTAACTCTGTGTATGTGGCATGGTGTGTCCTAGCTATGATGGTTTGGAACTAAGGAATGTAACTCATCTAAACATTCCTTAGTTCCTCCAATTCAGACTTTTGCTGCTTGGACCTGTCATGCCTTGTACACAGTCAGCAGAGATATCAACTTCAAAAGCTTGGACCAATATCTTTATCTCTTATTTTGATTACACTTTTCAAATTGTCTGTTTTTTGGGGTTTTATGTTATAAACTATATGTAATTCACAATATATCATTTATATATTTGCAATTATACTTACATAATTGTAATTTTGATATAATAGAAAAAGATAATATACAGAAGTGTAATAAAATGGTAGAAATAGTGTATTCATAAATCATTGGATGTAGCAAGTAAATAATAAGTGATTTCATTTGAAACTGATCATAATGATATTAATATATTGGATTAAACAATTATAAAATTATTCAGTATAATCAATATATATAAATCAATATAATTCATAAAATTGTATAATCATTAATTATATCAGTATAACTAATGATACATATAAATTAATATAATTAATTTGTAATTTTCTAATTTATTATTTTAAAGAACTATATTAAAGAGCTAATGATTTCTAGCAACAAAAACTGACATCATTTTAATGAGAAATGCATTAATGTATTTTTAAAGAATTTAATAAACTGAAGTGTCCAAAAATTAGACATGTAACTCTTTCATTTAAAACACAGCATCTTTGTCATGGTGTCTACAAGTTGATCTTGGCATATAATTATTAATTATATTAACATAATTAAATATATATATATATATATATATATATATATATATATATATATATACTCAAGTATAGGATTGGTGTAGACAGAATAAAATTCAAATAACCAAAAACACTATTCTTAAAAGGGTGCTCAATACAGAGTAGAGAAAATATTATTTATTCAAAAATTATAACATAAACATGTTATAACATCACTACAAAAATAGCCATTTTGTTTCAACACTTCTGGTGTCTTCTTAAGTGATGGTGTTGAATAAAGAGAAAAACTCTTTATTCTACATTTCTATAATCCACAAATGATTGCTGAAACCTCCTGATGAGCAGACTAAATGATTACAAAAAATGTTTGTCTATAAAACTCTGGAATCAGGATGCTGAATATAAATTCCAATAACCAACAAATACAATTCTTAAAAGAGTGCTCAATGCAGAGTAGAGCAAATATAATCATTTATTTGAAAATTATAACATAAAAATGTTATAAAATCACTACAAAAATAGCCATTTTGTTTCAAAACTTCTGGTGTCTTCTCAAGTGATGGTGTTGAATGAATAGATACATGATCGCATTAGCATGTATCATGCATGGTACATAACTGACTGATATTTATTTATTTTTGTCTGAATAACACAGGTTTAAATCCTGCTGGAGAGTACAAATTTTCTTTATTAAGATTTCTCAAACATTCAAGCCAGTAGATGAAAATATTTTTAAAAATAGAAAGATGCTCATATATATTCCAGCCATGCACAACACGAAAACTCCTATTCAAAACAATACAGAAATAAATCACAATCTAATAGTCTGGGTAATGACAGCAAGTTTTCAACTACAACAGCTTAATCAGCAGTGGTAGCAAAATCAACAGTGATGGTTAGGTTTAAATTTCTAAGTTTACTTCAGCCAATTGTCCTATGGGACAATGGCCTAGTGGGTAAAAGCATTGGTTTGTGAATTTGGTGACAGTGGTTGTGAGTTTAATCTCTGTGCCAGGCAGTGTATACTTGCACGGTGGAAACAGGCGAGCAATAACTGAACAGTACTAAATAAGAACTAGATGATATCCCTAGACATGAGAACAGTCTACTCCTGTAGATTAAATAAAGGGTTTAGTTTGGAGTTACCCAGAAATGTTGTGATAAAAACAACAAAGATGAGGACAATAGTCTGAATATAAATAGTGTAAGTGATAACTCCTCATCCCAGAAATTAGGACAAAATATTTTTATACATCGAGAACAATTTTATGAGAATCTGACAAAGTTGAAAAATTATTTTGTGATGTTTCATCCTTTAAGAGTTCATCAGATTAAAATGAAACTAAATGTAATCAGCTAGACTATATACCCAAAACACATATTTAAAAATAAAAGGTAAGAAAAAAAATTTTACATTTTAAATTGAAAATTTTAGCATTCCCTCTCCTTCCTGCACATGTGTAATCACATTAATGTAATCATTTTAGTACAGTGAAGTTCTAAAGAATGAAACATTGCATGAAAATTTTTTTCTACTTTGTTGTAGATTTTCCCAAACAGGACTATTCATTTTCTGTTTGTCGAATAAGCTGTTTTATACCATAACCCCTTATATAGACGTGTGTATATATATATATATATATATATATATATATATATATATATATATATTTACCGAAAATGTCTTTTTCAGACACAGACAAATAAACATGTTCAAAATCTGACATTCATAAACTAGCTACAGATGTGTTTATATGTCGATCTTGATTCTTTTTATGTTCTTCTGAGCTTGAAAAGAGTCCAATTATCAATTTGTATATCTGGTAGAAGTGTTAGCCACTGCTTGGCTACTTCAAGGTGCTTCAATTTCTTTGTCTTTCCAAACAAATGAAAAAAAAATGTCTGAAAATGAAATGTTTTTCCAAAATAATTGTCAGGGGAAGGGGTTAAGTTCTCCACACTTCAGAATCTGACCTTGTATTTCAGACACTTTCAGATTACTTGCTTATTTGACCAGATCAAAACAAAAAAAAAAACAATGAAATGAAAAAAACTTCTAAACTAATTTTTTTATTGTCTTTTTCAGGTAAGTGAAAACTGAGCTTCTGTGGATTTTACCAAAATGATTTTTGGAACAAGGAATTTGAGATTTGTATTAAAATGATATGATATGGGTTAGGTCAGAAGTAAGTGTCTTTTTTTTTTTTTTTTTCACCCCACCACCACCCTACTTTCGAGTCACTGGAAGGTTGTTTGATAATGATTGTCAAAATAGGATTAGTGAACTGAATTCTTGACTGTATTTGTGTGTTGTTGTTTGTTTGTTTTTTTTTTGTTTTTTGTTTTTTTCAAAGTTTATTACATCTACTTATCTAAAGACTATATGACTCCACCATATTATATATTAGGATATATCAAGTTTTTTTTTTTTTTTTTTTTTTACAGGGCTTTTACTCTAAAGCTTATTTCACGTACTTGTAATGGGTGTTCTGGTGATGTTTGCTTTGTCTAAATGTAATATTTCCTGTATGTATTTTTTGGGGATTAAAAGTGCATCATCAATCCAAAATGGGATTATGAGATTCAACAAAATAAGCATAAACAAAAATGATAAAATGCTCTAGTATAAATTTTCAGAGAAATGATTGTATATTTTAGAGAACATTTATGTATACAGAAATAAAAGAAGTTTTGCTTATCTGTTGGTGGCAACCTGTTTCTATCAGAACTGTTCAGGACATCTTCCTCTTGTGGCCATTGAAAAACTAAGAAAGTTTTGATTTTTGTTTCATTTGGCAATGAAACACTTCTTCTGATGCATCATGGGAGTATTCTGTATTTAACTACTTTTTTATAATTTAACTTTTTCTTTCTTGTTAATTACCATTCTTATCTGCATTTTAAAGTATTTTTATTGCTTAATGTTTAATTTTTCTCTTATTCTTAATTATTTTGGTTCCAGGCTACTACATAGTCGAGAAATAAGGGTTATTTAGTAATTTATTTGTTGCTATCACTGTATACTTATCTAAAGACAATATGTCTTTATGGTATATTAAGAATATGGTTATTATATATTAGGATGTATCAAAAATATTTTTTACAGGTGTTTACTGAAAAGCTTTATTTCATGTACTTATCTAAAGACAGTCTATGACTTGACCTCATTATAAATTATTATTATT
Source organism: Acanthosepion pharaonis (assembly GCA_903632075.3). NCBI lineage: Eukaryota > Metazoa > Mollusca > Cephalopoda > Sepiida > Sepiidae > Acanthosepion > Acanthosepion pharaonis. The sequence goes on from CAHIKZ030001803.1 coordinate 573,184, forward strand.
ATAATAGTAATAATAATAATTTAAATCAAAAGTATTTTTGTTTTTTACAGACCTTTTATTCCAAAACCTTATTTCATGTACACATCAAAAGACAATATATCTCAACAACATATTATTATATATTAGGATGTATCATATGTATTTTCATTTCTTTTTCATCCTTTACTCCAAATCTTATTTCATATATTTATCTAAAGACTATGACTTTACTATATTATTGATTAGGATGTATCAAAAATGTTTTTTTCTTTACAAGCTCTTTAAACCATTAATTCCAACATCTTATTTTTAGGGCAGTGAGCGTTGAGTTAAAGGCTTCTAAAAAATCCAGCCTTATAGGTTTCTATCTATAATTAATATTGGATATTTATTTTTTATATTTTTAATGGTGGTCAATCAAGCTCATATAATGCTCTACAAGTTATTTTGAAGCATCCTATTTGACAGCTGATGGTTGTTCACTTTGGGACTTTATATCAAAGGACAAGTTACCACAATTAAAACCATTAAACTTGTTTTGGGCAGGGCGATCAGATATTGTTTCGTTTGCTTCCATTTGTCAAATTTATGCCAGCAACTTTGAAGCACATTGTAAAACAATTTTTCCAAAGCAGCCACAATCTTAAGACTTGTACTCACCATTTTATCATCTGGACAATACAATTGAATAGTATTGATAATATATTATGATATCTATATAAAGATGGTGATATATCATTATATAGATATCATCATCATTGTATAGATATATATCTCATCATTATCGATATATCTATTATGATGATGATATATCATCATCATCATAATAATAGATATATCTATGATGATGATAGTAATGTAAGTGATGTCTTGTTTAACACAATTATAGGATAATTATTTTTATCATTGTTAATATTATTAATAATTATTTTAAATATTTTTTAACTTCTTATATAATACAAATTGAATATTGTTGTAGTCATTTAATTTTAGCCACACACACTAATTTAATCAAATTAACCTAGTTTGGCACAAGGCCAAATATTGGGATGTGAATCTGGTTTTCTTTTCTTATAAGTTGGCCTTTTTGAAATTCTTGCTTTTACCTAGACCCAACCATTGGTGCTGGTGTAATATATGCAACTGTCCCAACCATCAGTATGACCACCCTCATACCTTTCAGTTCTTTTTAAATCATTGCTTATTGCCACGATCACTTTGTTGTTGTTTTGCTGATATATTACCAGAAAATTAAGATTTGTTAATGATAATATTTGCTTTTTACTTTAAAACTTTGAGTTGATAAAAACATAGATGTAAATGCAAGGCAGACCCCAAGCATGTCAATGAAATAAGCAACAATAGTATGTCAACTCTAGAAACGCATTTCCAATGTTCTTGCATTGTGCTAACTTGTTTTGCAAAACAAACTGTCTGTGGCATACATATCTTAATTAGTCTGACTGTTTTAAGGATGTCTTTTTGTTTGTTTTTTGGTTGCTTTTTTTGCTTTCTCTTCTTGGCTTGTCTCCATCCATTGGTTGTGATACCTCAGGATAAGCATTCAGTTCAACTGCATAAAGTATGAATTTAAGAGCCCAAGAAATGCACACATCTGTTTTGGGAGCTTCTCTTTTATTTATTTATTGTTTTATATGTAAAGAAGTTGTTATTTACCTACCCTTTCTCTAATTTGGATCACCAAGTTGGCAGGGGAGATTAAATTTCTTCTCAACCCGTCAAAAAAATAACATTAACATGCATAATAAATAATTGAATAAAAAAACAGCCCCTCTCTTTTTGAAAGAGCAAAAAACATCCATCTTTTAAAAAAAAAAAAAAAAGTTCAGCTCTTTTGGACTAAAAACTTAATATTATATGACAGCACCTTGGGCACTTTGATGTGGTGTAATGGTTAGTAAACTTGTCTTGCTAGATCAATTATGATGCAGTAGTTGACAACACACACACACACATATATATATATATATATATAAGTATATTTTGTATGTGTGTGAACACTGTCCTTCGGTTTCAAAAAAGATTTTGTTTTGTAATTCATTATTGGATCTGGGGGTGGTTCCGCAAACCAAGTTTGGATGCACAGTCTGCAGCAGTGGGAACACTGGAAATTGGTGGTTGTTACCAATGCCAAAGTTGCACAATGGCGTAATTTTCTTTGAATATTGATTTGATTTTTTTTTTTTTTTATTTATTTATTTATTTATTTGTTTTTTTAAATACCTTGCTTCTTCAAGCTTTGTAGAGGGTCTGGTGGACAATGACACATCAATTCAATCCATCAGCAGTACACTCCTCTGGCTCCCTTGGTCTGATCTTGCACCAGTGAACGTCAGATTTGATTGCATCTTTGTACAATTTCCTTAGTTGGCCTTGATGTCTTTTATTACATAGCAATTCTCTATACAGTAATGATAATATTAACTATTTCCCTATAAGGAAACATTTCAAATTCATTGACCAAGCAGACAGTACATTTTTTGGTTGAAATTTATAAAATCTTTTTCTTAAAACAATTTTTCAGGAAAATAGATTTCTTAAGCCCAGTCGTTATTATTACACTTTCAAGTACTGATGAGATTTTTCTTCTTAACCTTTTATTTGAAGTAATTCAGAACCTTAATATCTTGATTATGCCATTATTTTTCTTTGAGTTACATGTGTTATCCATTTTAGTTGTTGTTGGTAAACCTCAACTGATGTGGTTTCTGTTATTTGCTACAGTTCTTTCTTTGTGTTTATGTAGTGTCAGTCCATATTGTTCAAAGAAGGATGGCCTTTGCCAAGAGTCTCAAGTATATATATATATATATATATATATATTTTTAAAATTATAACATAAAATATGTTATAAAATCAAAAAAAAATACCCATTTTGTTTCACCACCTCTGGTGTCTTATCATGATGATTTTAGGGTTAATAATGAGTTTTAAAAAGGTTAAAAATAGACCAAACACCCCAAATTTGGTTTAATTAAAAAAAATAAGATGCAATGATCAATCAAAATACAAACATATGAAAAGTCAAAACATGACAACAACCTTTTTTATAATTTTAATTCTCAGGGACAAAAAAAAAAATATTCTGATTAAATAATATTAAATTTTACAATAAAATTGAAAAAATTAAAAATTACCAGTTTTAAATTTAATCTGTGGAAAAAATTAAGTTTAAAATATTTAAAATTATTTAAAGAAGAAAAAAAAAAAAATATATATTTTTATTATTTATTTTGTTTGAAAAGGCCAAAACTCAGTTATGGAAGGGTTGGATATATGGAGACATAAATATGTACATGTACGTTGCTAAACAAAAATATACATTTTACACACATAATATAAACATAAAAGAGAAAGGAGAAGAAAATGGGAGAAGCGTGTGTGTGTGTGTGTGAGAGAGAGAGAGAGAGAGAGAAAAAAAAAGAAATAGGAAGTAGGTTTCGCTGAATCTCTTTCATGCTAAAAAGGAAATTTCAAGGTCTGAAGATTGAGTTCAAGCATAAAACAGACTGCCACCATTTTTGTTACCCTCAGTGTCCAACGATATATATATATATATATATATATATATATATATATATATATATATATCTGTGTGTGTGTGTGTGTGTGTGTGTGGTTAAACATCAACATCAACATAAATGTTTAACATACGTGTATATCCAAATCTATAAAATGCTTACATATCTTCATATATACACATAGATGTAGATGTAATAACTCACACAAACATTGCCATTCTATATACGTATACACTATTGTATATGCATTATCTTTAATAACTATTTTATGGCGTGTTTGATTAATGAAAATATATTCGTTTATTCGATTCCTATTGCATTAATGCGACATTCTTGAACTAATCACCTATTTTCAACATAATGTTATTTAATATTTTTAATCCTTTCCCCCCCAACCCCAAGCAAAGGCGGTAGTGTCACTAGTATGCAGGTGTTACAGAGGTGAAAAATGAGAAAAGACTCAGTAAGAATAATTAAAAAATCTTTTTTACACAAACCAACACGAACAGACTCCTGCGTGGAAGCTACAATAATCAGCTCTTCAAAAATTTGGTTCAAATTGCTATCTATCCACCATTTGATTTTCAACTCCTGTCTCTTATGTTCATACCCTCCTCTATTTAACAAGATTCTACTTTAAGTTATCAGTGATTGATCGTCTACGGTTTGTCAACCCATTGCAGGTTATTTAAAGCAAAAAAAATATTTTCAAAATTACCTCAATATGAGTATAGTTCATTTCAAGCTGGCCTGGACCCCAGCCATCTTCTCCTGAAGGGACGAAAATGCATCACAAATAAACCCTTTCCTACTTTTGTCATACAAATGTCCCCCCACATTATGGGTGTGTATATATATATATATATATATATATATATATAGAGAGAGCCTTTACTTTATATATGAAGGTGGACTGATAGAAAGCTGTTAAAAAAAATAAATAAACAGGTTTAATAATGCGGTTAGAAATTAATTTATATCATCTTTACCATACTGCCTTTCAATACCTCAACCTGCTAAACTTGAAGAATGTACTTAAATGGTGTAACAGTATACTTTTTTACCACACACTACCAACCTCCATATGTGTTGAGTGTATATAAATGCATACACACACACACAAACCAATAGATTAGCCTTTTTAATTCAGAAAAATCAATTCTACTATAAGTGATAAATTTCTTTTTTTTCTTTTTACTTTGTATATTTCCTTTTATGTTAAGTCTGCATATCCTTGTAATATCTGTCTTTCACATAAATTTCATTATTGTAAAAGAAACATCACATACACACTGGAGGTAGGTAAGAAGGTTCTTTCTTCCAATCTTTTTATTTACTTTTCAACAAAGTAAAAAAAAAAAAAAAAATGAATATCAACTTCCAGAAGAGTTTACCGCATAATGGAAAAAATCCTGCAGTTAAATTTGTTTTATTATTTTAAATCAGATTTATTTACCTGTACAATTCATTTACTAAGACTACTTTTTTTTCAAATGGTCATGTAAACAATAATCACAATATTTACTGTGAACCATAAATTTTTCAATTTACAAAAAAATTTCTACATTTTAATAAATGGAAACTTGTTATCATGACTGAAAAAGTGGACATTAAATTTAGAGTTATTCGACATTAATACTAGAAATCAATTTCCATCAAGAGCACAAACATTTTACAAATAAGTTCAGTCCCATAAATGAAGCAAAGTGTTTAGTACATTTACATTACAAAAATAATGCAAAAAATCAACACGCAAGAATGATTATCAAGGGACAAAAGATACACTTTCAGTTTAGTAAGAAAACTGAAAGGCAAAAACAATTGTTGAAAAAAAAGCAGATATAAAACTGAAAGAAAAAAAAAACTCACTCAAAATCTAGAAGAGCAGAGGTCTATATATTTCTTGCTTCCAATTTTTTATTTCACAGAATAAACAGGAATTTAACACAACAAATTTAAGAAAATTAATGAAATTTCCTGAAATTCTCAGCAACATGAACACTAAAAGGAAATCAGAAAATGGTCAGAGACATTATTTGTATTTCTAAATGGAATTTGGTATAAACAATAACAACATTTCCTCAACTCCAAACAACAACTTGGCAATATCTTTAATACAGTTTTGATTATTTTTTGTTGCTACTTACAGAAATAAAGTGAAAAATAAATTCTAAATAGAGAACCTGAGTGCAACTGTTTATTTAGCATTTATTAAAATGGAGATATGTTAATGAATTTAATAGGACTAAAAGTTTCAAAAAGACATTTTGCACTGTAAGATAAATATAAAAGGCTGGACCCATTTTCTTCTTTTCTTTTACAATAGAGATAGTTTATCTACTTCTGGATTTCTTTCTTTCATAGACTTTCAAAATTTTATATGTGAAATATAATTGTCATGGAGAAAATACATGCTGCGATTCACCAGTGCTGGATCCTTCCTGGCGCAATGCCTGTTGCACACGTTTCAGTGCTGCAAGTATAGGTCTCCAGTGACCGTTTGGCCTGTGGTAGCGATTCATGTGAACCCACTTGACCAGTCCACCAGACACAAAACGCATAATCTTACGTATGGTGCATAGGTAGTCTTGCGGTGTGAGACAACATCCTGTGAGAGACAACCAATGTCTAGAACGCTGGGAATTTCCTTACAGAACCCACTTTTATCGCAAGTAAGCACTCGATTGAATAAGGATGCGGTACGGTGGCGAGAAAGCAGCGATACGCAGGCTGCCGCTCAATTGTTTTAAAATTGGATGTGCGGTTGTGTAACCTAGCAAATTTGGCGCAACTGAACTAGGAGGTGCAGGTGAATCTACCATGAAAGATGGATAGATAATTACGCAATAAATGTTCACAGTTTGCACATTCTACGATTCTGTCCACAAACTATTTTTATTCAGGAGACTTCATTAGTAAACCTGTAGTTGTCCACTGCAGCAGAATGCATTATGGAAAAAATATTTTGAATTTTTTTCGAAACCTGAAATTTTTTTACATTTAAAGGGTAAAAAAAATGATCCGATGCATGAAATTAAGCTGATATTAAACTTGGATCGTAAATATAACGATTAGAATTCAAATGTATCTGAAAATTTTCATGCTTTTGATGTCAAGAACGGATTCCCAAAGTCTGATGTTCCAGTATTTCGATTGTGTCCATGGGGAATTTGAAGCCATTATGTAATATTTAAATTTTATGACTAATTAAAAACAACTAAAAAATGAACAGAATGGTTAACTGGTAGACAGAATACAAACACTGGATCAGTTTGTAAAATACTTTTGATACCGGTTTGCTGGATTAAAATTATAGAAAAAAGCAGAGAGAGAGAATATGACGATAAGAGCATTCGACAGCAAAGCCTCTGATTGGGATATTTCATACGCATTACGGAACACTTTCCTTACAGTTTTTATGCTTTTGCTTACCTGAATCGTTAAGGTGATATTTTTTATCACGCAAGTGCACAAATATTATTTGATACCAAATCACATTTTTGATAGAGGATAGGAGAAGAGAAGTTATGTGACCGAGCAGGATACAAAGACAGATTGATGTTTTCGATGACATTCCAATTGAATTTTAGAAACAGAAGGTTGGAATTTCTTTCTGTGGGGGAGGGTTTCCACAGGCTATAGAAGGTGAAAATAAATAAACCGTTTAAAAGAAAAGTTCACATTTCAAGTATTGGTATCCAGTAAATGGGTAACGTGACATTTGATAAAAAACTTGAACGCTGAATAAATAAAAAAAAACCAGCGAAAAGCAGTTCATAGAAATAGTTATATAAAATACTTAATAAAATTTATAGAGGCGATTCTTATAAATTAGAGATATAAAATGGAATGTTAGACCCTGTTGTTAAAATTTTTTTTTCTCTGCCATCTAAAGAATTCAAGAAAAGTAATAAATGTATTGTAATTTAAAAAAAAATTGTAAAGGCAGGACTACACACACACACACACACACACACACACACACACACACACACACACACACATTTGAATATATATATATCATATATATATATATATATATATATATATATATCTTGGAATATATTGTGTGTGAAAGATTTATATATTTCGGCATTAAATATATATAAATGTTGATATGCCGTTATATATACGTAACAAACAAAGATAGAAAATATATATTTTATATATATAACTTTATATGCTATGTTGTTTTTTTCCCACATTTCCGTCCTTTCTATATATATATTGTGATTGCCAATATATCTATATTCCCGTTCTGTCATCTATTTATACAAATTTATATATTATAATAGTTTCGTTTTCTGTGTCTCGATCCCTTCCATTTTACCCAGCTTTAATTCAACGCCACTTTCACAAGAAGATTCCATAGATTATAAATTTGGATTCGTTATTCTTTTTTCATATTATATGGATGTATATCGTTGTTCATATATGGATGTATATATATTGTATTTATATGTGTGTGTGTGTGTATATATGGATGTATATGTATATCATGTGTGTTTTATATATGGATTATATTAATATGTGTATATATGGATATATATATGTGTGTGTGTATATATATGTATATATATATATGAATGTGTGTTTATATGCATTTCATATATATAGTATATATGTGATGTGTATTTTTATATATATATATATATGTGTGTATGTGTTTATATATGGATATATATATATATATATATATATGGATGTATATATGTGTGTGTGTGTGTGTATATGGATGTATATATGTGTGTGTGTAATGTGTTTATATATGTATGTATATGTATTTGTGTGTGGATGTGTTTATATATGGATCATATATATGTTATTTGTATGTGTGTATATATATAATTTATGGATATGTGTGTGTATGTATATATATATTATAGATATGTATCTGTATATGGATATATATATGTGTGTATATTATATATAGATAAAATATGGATATGTATTTATATTTATATATATATATATATGTTTGTGATATGGATATATAGATAATGCAGTTGTATTTGATAATTAAGAATTTATGTTTGTATTCATTTCTACTATAAAAATCTGTTCCATTATATCTCTTAGTAAATGGTTCTTTCATGTGTTTTCTTTGGTCTTGCAGGATGTATAAAAGTGTATTTATAGAAAAGAGAAAATATAATATATATTTATTTATTGCCCCAGAATATATATACCATTAATACAAAAGTATATAAACAGGTAAAACTTGCACTTTTTATTATGATTTTTTTTTTATTAACTTTTTTTTATCTTAATTGTATATGTTCTATTTTCTTTATTTACTATTTTTAATTAAAGAACTTAATATAAAATTTACTTTTCTTTTAATAGCTTTTTAAAAATTTCTTTTTTTTCTGATGCTCTTATCTGATTTGCTTTCTCTCAAGTCAATCACAGATATTTTTTTTTTTTACCTAGAGACTTTTAAATTTTAACATCAAGACATTGAACAAAATATATTCATGTCTGTCTTTAAATTCTGAGACAACTGCATAGCTAAAAAATTTTTTACTTCTTAGGTATTTTTTTTTCTTTTTTAATTGCTACTAATTATTTTTGTAGATGCTGACGTTGACATTGAATCCCTGAAAAAGAAAGTTAAAAAGCACATTTAAATACTGACTTTTACTTTGCAGAATATGATTTATTCATGATTAGTTCACCCAATATCATCAAAAATGGTGGCATATTTTGTTGAGTCCTTATCATTATCAGAAAGATTTTTACACGTAAATCATTAAATATTTTTTCAATTATTGTTCTGGTATTCTGCTCCATGTT
>CAHIKZ030001803.1:592500-602500 GCA_903632075.3 Acanthosepion pharaonis
AAACAGGTTTGTAATTTGTTTGGCATCAATGATTAGCATTCTTCTTGTAGTAAATTAGAATAAGAATAGTCAATAAATTAATAAAAGGTCAATTGACTTATCTTTCGATTGTCTCCAATGTTTTGTGGATACACTGCTTATCAGGGTCAGTGGCTTAGATAAATCTGAACCTCTACTAATTTATTGACTATGTATTTATCTGTTTGTTCATATCTATCTATCTATACACATGCACACACACACAAACACACACACACAGCGTGGACATAGGAATCAGCACTGCATCATAAATATTACTTTCACACTTCAATTGAGTTTCAGACCATGAAAATATAAGTGAACTACTGGTTCTGTTGGAAAAAAAGATTTTCAATTTAGAATTTATTACATTTGAAATACTTTGACAGTTAAAAAATAACTTGATGGTGATTAATTTTAGCAATTTAGTTATTCTTTTTAATTGTCTGAACATTGCTTGAGACATGAAACTGCCAGTCCCCATGCAGCGTTGATTCTGATGTCCACACTGTCTACATCTACAAATGCTCTATTTCTGATATTGAGTACTCTTTCTGCTAAAAAAAAGTAATTTTAGACAATATATTCATTTTTGTCTATAATATTTTTTGTTAGTTACAGATCGAGCCAAATCAGATCGGAGATGTCTGAAAAAAAGGTCAGAACAATATTTTGAGGCCATTGGAATCAATCTTCGTGATGGCTGCAGCAATATTTCCCAAATTCCTGCAGTCACAAAAATATGGCATGTTTGTTTCTGTTCAAAAGAGCTTTTGCAATTCAAGTTTGAATTTCCATGTCAAACAAACACATATGGATCTGGCTTTTTAGAAATTGCTTATTTGTTATTTCAATATGGCTGATTTCAAATGCTTACCAGGAGAAGCTTCTGGCAAACATGGACCTCCATGCCTGCAAAAAATCTGTTTCAAAAGACAATTTTCCATTGACACCACTATTATTTTAACTACATTCACCCCTTTGGCAATGCTTATTTACAAGATTATAAAAAAAATTATTTAACTTTTATATAAAGATTTATTATTTACCATTTTATGAAGAAATAAATGTGAAAAGAAATATTATTCAAAGATTTTAAAAATATTATAAAAATGTCTGTCCATAATTTGATTTCATTGTAGTTTTAATGAATAAAACTATCTTTCTTGTATCATCCAGAGATAGTTATATAGAAATGTTGTATAAATCAAAAAAAAAAAAAAAATATACCAAAATCATTTTCTAATTCCCATACAATTATCAACTGAAGATGAACAGTAAACATACTCATGAAAACATTGTAAATAAATTTTAAAAATACATAAATAGCCATGTTTTTTTTGTTCAGGCAGGACTGGGATTAATCTTGCACAAAGCAAAGTGGGTCTTGCCTAACAGAAGATTTTTTTCACAATGATTTGAGGCAACATTTTACAAGGCCAAAAACTTTTTTGACACCCAACTCAGACACTCACTGTACTCCAATTACACAGTGTTTTTATGGAGACATCATCTCTAGAAAGGTTGTCATTCAAGGCTTGATATATATATATATATATATATATATATTATATATATATTAAATAAAAACAGATTTTTAATTTTCCATGTAATAAATTATTTCACCACATAATTTAAAAAAGGACTGCGGATCATCAGACTTTGTTTGGACTGAAAAAAGTCTAATGATCCACAGTCCTTTAAAAGGGCTGTGGTGAAATAATTTATTACATGGAACCTTAAGTGGTCTGTTTTATTTAAATTATTTGCTCTGAATTTACATTGATTTCTCTGGATTTTATACTCCTTAGGTTTACCCATATGGATTACCTAGTCTTTCATAAACTAAAATATATATATATATATATATATATATATATATATATATATATATATATATACACTTTGGCTGCTGGCTCCCATAAAAAACTCAAACTGCCTACCCACCCTTTGACGGTCTTGTTTTTCAACTTGTCGAGGTGACATGGCACCATCCTCACCAACAGAAATTCTAGTGGGGGTATCTAGTTTAGACAGCAATCACCCATCTATGCCTGAGGATGATCAAAGAGTGGGACTTGCTTAAATATATTGATTAAAGCAACAACAATTAGGATCTTATTTTATGTGCCATCTCTCCTATTCAGGATGTGGGTAATCATAGCTCTCCTCTGTATTTCTTAGCAACACTTGTCTTCTTATTTCCCTATTCTGCTATGTATTTACACAAACTCGTTTAGTAGGTTACTCACTGCCTTCCCTGTCTCTTTTGCCTTCAGTATGTCCAGTGTGTGTCAAATTCTCCAAACCCTCCTTACTCATTATGTGTCCAAGAAATTTCAACTCTCTTTCTGATTATAAGTATAAGTGTCCTTTTTTGTCTCCTTTTTTCTTAAAAATTCCTCATTGCTCACATACTCTGTCCATGGTATTCTCATCATCCTTCTGTAGAACCACATATCTGTTGCTGTAATTGTTCTCTACATCTGTGAAGAAATTGTCCAGCATTCACTGCCATATTGGAGGATTGATATTTTTTGAATAATAACAAGACTGTAAAAGGACATTCCGATAAAGCTTGTCTATTAATTCCTGAAGCATAATGGTAAAAAAAATATTGTGTATTTAAAGTACCCATTTGACATTATTTATATTTTGTGTAAGCTTTTTAAAAAGGTTTCACAATAACTTAAATTTTTCCAGCTAAAAGGAATTGATAAAAAAATCACACTGAAGAATATTCTGTCCAAGAGTAAAAACATAACACTGAAAGCCAGTTAAAGACAGCATAAGGAAAAAAAAAAAACAAATCTTTTAAGCTTGTATTCAATGAAATTTGACCACTGCCCATATATGAGGTTTTTTTTATTACTTATATAGTAGAGTACTTTGAAGGGGAGACAACTATTTTTGTCATCACTACAAACAGTATAAACATTTTTATACTTTTTTTGAGAGAACAAGTTTGAAATGACCCACAGTTTCTTTCCAAAGTTGTGTACATTTTTAAAATAATTTTTGATTAGTCTTGGTACTACTTTGTATCATCCAAAACTGAAACAAGTACCCAGGTAAAATTTGTAAAGAATTTAAAAATTATGGTTTTGTTCAAATTTGTGGCAAATCACAAATGTGTACCAGTCAAACAGTAATAAAATACATAAATATATTCAGTTTATCTCTTTTAAAATTACTTTCAGGATTTTAAACTGACATGCCAAAAGTCATAGGATAGAGTAATTCTCTGTAGGATCCCTTGGTAAAATGTAGCAACATGATATAGCATTGATTCCTTCAGTAGCCAGAAGTTCATTTTGGAGAGATGTTGAGCTATGATGGCTCGATAATTGTCCATATAATATCCAATATCTCTAGATGCAGGATTTTGCATGTAAATATACTTTCCATTATGTCCTATAAATTCTTGATTGGGCTTGTGTTCAAGTGGACATGGTGGCATCACTTTTTTTTTAAAGTTTCCAGAATTCTTTCCAAACCAATTTTGGGCAACAGGGGCAACTGATGATATGGGTCCTTATTGAATAATTTTTTGAGGTGCATAGAATCCAGAAATGGGTGAAAAATAGTCATGAAATACTGCAATATAGTGGTCACTAGTCAATGAAATATTTAGACAGACCAGCAAACCCAACCCAACACATGAAAACAACTCATGTAATTATGGAGCCACCACCAACTTTTACAGTGATTTGTTCACAACTGAGATTCATGGGTTCACAGTATCTGTGCCATATTTGAACCCTAACTATCAGCATGGTGGACTCAACTAGAACCATGACATGACTTATTGGACATGCTTCCAGTTCTCAAGTGTTCAATTAGTGAGGCCAAAAGCCCAAGTAAGATACTGTGTCTGCTTTTATGATACTTTACAGGGTCACCCTGGTGAGTCTTTGCCCCTCACATCTCATAGAAACTAATGAGTGTTGAATGGATTTGTTAGATATATTTGGTACTGTGTTGCAGGCTAGTTATGCATTTCCCAACATTAGCAACGTTAGTGTTTGAAATTGAGAATAATATGCTGTTTCCTGAGAGAAAATGGTGGACTCAGCATGTGAGTCCATGTGAAGAAAGGCAAAGAAACCACAAGAACCAGTACATGTACAAACAAATGATAATGTATTAGCAAGAAAGGTATACAAGTGACAAAGATAATGATGTGTGTAGCAAAATGTTATATTCCGTGCTAATAGGAATATATACTTGAAAAACATGGTGATAAAATAAGTAAAGGTTTATTGTAAAAAAACCAGTACAATAAGAATAAAGTCTCTTCTAGCTCAATGAATTAATATTGTTTGTTTTGTTTAGCAGCATATCAACATCTCAATGGGTTATTTAATGCTAAAATGTAAATATTTTGAACAATTTTATGGCTTCAACTGAATATTTTGAATGCAATCGTCTTCAATTGCAGATAAAATTTATTGCTGATTATGTATTGTTGGTCTTTCTATATAAAAATGTATTGCTGGTATTTTTACTATTAAACTGTATTTTTATACTTTCATAGTGTTTTTTGTTTGGGGTGAGGCTCACTATTTGCCCATGGCTGATATCCTAACAGGTGTTACTACTCCGGGTCAGGGTGGACCTGGAACAACAGCAATTAAGAGGTGGTTCCACACTCCTCAAAAGCTCCAATCTCCCAATCATAGGACTTGTTACCAGATGTAGTTTAATGCCATACCCAGGACTAATGAATTAATAACTATGGCATTTGCCAGTTGATGGTTCAAAGGAAATATTTACCAATAATGACTTGGGCTTGATCTTTTTACACAAGCACTTGTAGTGATGAATATAAAAACATCACTACCAACAATTTATAATAAAGAAAATACTGACACTAAATTATAACTGTATCAAAACTTTGCTTTATATGTTTCACATGTTATAGAATGCAACACATGGCTTACATTCTCTTTCTCTCTCTCTCATGTGTGAGAGAAAGATAGATAGTAAGCCATCAACAGGACATGGGTCCAAGCTGCTCAGAAAAAGATTCACATCAATAGGGCTGGTAAGTGAGCTGCTGGATTGATGTGACATGAGTAGGGCTGATAACAGTCCATATCACAGCTGACTACTTCTACTTGTTTGTGCTGCACTTTACAAATATGTTGAGTGACTGAAACAGGTGCTGATATAACCAGACCAAATGCATAATATGCCACAAGTTATGGTTCTTTTGAGCTAGGAATTCTAATGTGTAAATATTCCACTAAATTAGTTATCGTATTAGTTCCAAATTTCTAATACGGCTACATTAGTACATTGCTGCTTGAAATTTTTTGCAAAGTTTGAAGGGATTTTTATAAAATTGTACATTTTTCTGCTTTTTTATTCCCTCTTTTGTCTTTTTCTATTCTTCTGTATTCTTATTCATATATGTTATAATCCATGCTAATAGGAATATATACTTGACAAGCATGTTGGATAATATAAGTAAAGGTTTATTGTAAACCAATTTGTAAGAAATAAGTATGATTATGCACATGATCGTCACAAATCAGTCAGCGTAGTAGTGCTGCTATTGGAAGGTCAATGGTTCTCATAAATCTGGGTGTACACTCAACAGGTCCCAGCCTAGGCGGTAACTAACGCTGTCCCAGCCACAGTCACACATGTGGTACAGGCCGAATATATGTGGGGTTCCCGAGCCCGTAGGCTTGGGCAAAAAATCCCTGTAGACCCTGTATAAATGGGATCGGGTCTGTCTATCTCCCTGGATGAGACTCTGCCCTTCGGCATAGCCTCGTCCAGGTTTCTCTCTGCCCGAATACAGAGAGTTCAACAGCACAGCTAGAACAAATTCCACCTAGACTCCTGTAGTCTGTTGCCTTACAGATACTTATAGGTAGTTACTACCGATAATCACGGGGGGTGACAGGTTATTCCATTACATCAATATAGCAACTTGTTAATACATTTAACATTGACAATGCAGACATTTTTTTCTTCACTTATCTCTTATTGGTATATAAGTCGCAGATTTGTTGTTTGTCTATTAAAAAAAACAGTTCATCTAAATGAAAAAATTCAGAGATTCCAGGATGTTGGCTCAAGTCTTATCAAAATGAGAGACTGTCAGTGACATAAATTTTTAAGCTTTAGAAAAGTGGCACTTCTGGAAATTTGGATGTAGCGACTGAGTGTTAGGATGGTATCCAAAACTTTGTTTTTTAGTTGGGTGATGGCTCCTTCTGTCTTGGTTGGTAGAATCGGTATTGAGGAAGACTATAAACCTTCATGTATAAATAAATGGACATGTCAGTACTGCATAAAGATGATCTGTTTTCATGCATTCAGTGTATTCTTCCGTACATTTTGAGTAGTATGCCACACTATCTTCAAACAAAATCGGACAATATGGTTAAGCGACAATCAATACAGGAAAGAGCAATGGAAGGAGCATGTTACACTTAAAACCTATTTTCATAAATATGATATTTTTTTTTTTAAGCACCAAACAAGAAGCTCACTTGTACTTGAGGAATAAGAACCCAAAGGGAAGAAGTGAGGAGTAATGAGGAATTTGTATAGGATGAATATACATGCACCTACCTTCATTTGAATTAATTATATTAGATGGTTAGGTAACAGGGCCTGCAAAGGGGGCAAGTTATCTGTTCAAAATAAAAAATAGTCTAGTGGGTTCATTTAGCAAAATTGAGTGGGAGTGACATGTATGGATTTGGTGTGGTTTGGTGAGTTAGAGACAGAACTTAAATCTATTGTGTTGTGTTGGGTGGGAGAGTTCTAAAAGATGGTCATATACCAAATTACATTCTATTTTCTTTTGGTGGTGGTGGGGGAAGTGAAGAGACTCAAACGTCTGTAACCCTTGATAGAATAACTCCCATTAAATATGTAGGCCACAACAATTAAGATATTTAGCAGATGTTAGAATACAAATATATATATATATATTTAACAAACTCACCAGATAATCTAATAGGTCTTTTTAATATAAAATATTCCATCTCACAAAAGAGCAATATGATATATACATCCAAGAAAGAAAAACTTAAACACATCATCAAAGAACTCTGTAATAAATTTATTTAGATAATTTTTGTTAAAATCTGTCTCATCTGACTGATGTTTTTTAACAACCACCTAAAATTCATTTTATGTATTTAGAAAAGGAAGTAAATATGATGAGATATATTTAAAAACTCTGTAAAAAAAATAAAAAAGGGTGTTAATCACTTCCTTCTTGAGATATATATTTAAAAGATAAAACTGTTTCATTGAATAATTTAGACAAGTTTTGTCTACTTATTTCCAATGTTAAATTTCATATTCATGTACAAGCTTCTTTTTGGTGTCATTAGAGGAAAGAAATACCATGTTGAAATATTATTTATTCTACAACTTTTGACATTAGCACAATGTCAAGAAAAGTGTTGTTTTGTTAAAGACAAATATTTTAGTGGGGGGATTTCAAAGACAAAAGGTGTATTCATCTGACAAGTTAAAATTTTTTTCTTTTAAAAAAAAAAAAAAAAAGTTTAGTGCAATTAACGATTAATGCTTCAGGGGGATGTAACTAAGTTAAAAGGTTGTCAATCAGTTCAAAATGTTTTTATTAAAACTATTAGTAATTAAACCTTGATATTCTAAATTATATATAAACATTTAAAAACATTTAGACAAGTATTCTACTTATTTTTAATTGGATCCTTTTTTATTCATGACAAAATTTTTGGTATCATTATTAAAGAAGAAAGAAAATTATGTATGTTGATACATATTATTTTATTCCAAGTACTTTGATATTAGCACAATGTCATCTTCAGGTTGTTGTTTATTTCAAGACAAATATTGTAGTGTTCATCATTTTCAAAAGACAAAATTCTGTGTTCATCTGAAATTAAAATTTTTTTTTCTTAACGTTGAAAAATGTACAAATAATTATATTTAATATGTTTATATATATATATAATTAATTTATTTTTTCAGGGTCTGTAACTGAGTTATATTCATTTTTGTCTCAAGATATTTTTAAAAAACACTATAAAAACTTCTCTCTAGATATTTGGAAAACTATCCTACTGTAAAGACTTTTAAAACATTTCTGACAAAACATCCACTAATTAATTTTTTTGCCTTAAGGTTTCAAATTTCAATTTTTAATATTTAATGGTTCTTTTTAAAATAAAATCCTGGGGCCATTTTTTTTAAGCAAATTTTGATTTATACAATGGTTCAGTAAGTTAAAATACCTAAATATGTTGCATATGTTTGATGGGCCAATTCTAGAATATTACCAAGACACGCAATTTTTCTGTGAAGTGCAACCCATGCTTACTTCATAAGTCCAAATTTCTAGGATCTGGCTTCATTATATAGACCAAATGTCATATGATCTCTAAAATCCTCCATTTTTTTTTTTTCATTCTCAGAAACTTATTATTGTTAAATATTCAGATCAAATGTCTATACACATTTATTAATATATTGTCTATCTATCTCCATCTATAGACATCTTGGCCTGTTCGTATCATTCTGCCCATCTTGGCCCCTCCCGACGTCATTCTGCCCCTCTTGGTTTTGCCAGTATCAGTTGCCCATCTACTCTATGCCGTTCATTTTCTTTCTTTTTTTTCCTCTTATCATTCTGCCCATCTTGGTTTGCCTGTATCATTCTGCCCATCTTGGCCACACATTCTGCCCATCTTGGCCTGCCCTCTCCATTCTGCCCATCAACAAATCCCTGTCATTATTTCCCATCTTGGCCAAACCTTTCATTCTGCCCATATCATTCTACTTGATTTTCTTCACCCGTATTTTTCTCCCCATATCATTCCTGCCCAATGTGTCTCCCTGTTGGTCATTCTGCCCATCTTGGCCTGCCCGTATCATTCTGCCCATCTTGGTTTGCCCTGTCCAGCTGAATCTTGGTTGCCATTTCCCTTCTTTACATGGATCTCCATAGCCTGGTCAAGATTTACCCATGTCATTCTGCCCATACTTGCCCTGCCAATATCATTCTACCATCTTGGCCTGCCATTATCATGCTCCCAATCTTGGTCTGCCATTAACCACCACATACCTGATCTACCTGAAACCACTTCCTACCTTGTTTCTGCCTCATCAATTGTTCCATAAGGCCCCACAGAATGTTTCCCTCCAATCTGTTGGCCCGTTCAACACTTTTTTTTTTTAATTCAGGATCACTAGTTTATTGAATGTTCCTTCTCATTCTTTTGTTCTTCTCCATGTCAATCTTGACTGCATTTTTAGGGTTCAACAACAATTTGCAGTTGATTGTTGAGATTTTCACACAAAAAGAAATTTGTTCTTATTTTTTTTTTTCTTTTATCAAGATGCCTTAAAGCTTACATTTGTTACTGTTTTAATATTATTTTTTTTCTTTTTTACTCCATGTAATGAAGGTAAACTGTGGCTTAGTCTGACGACAGAAGCTTGCTAGCTTAGCTAAGAACTCAAAAATTGAATTGCCGGCAAGTGGAGGAAGGAAAGTCTTTTTATATCATAGACCAACAGCTCTCGCCTCTACACCAGAGCAGAAAACTATAGTTTCGTGAGGTACGCCTTATTTGCCATAATATACTAATGCACAGGACCAACTGACCGACTGTTGCCTGTGCGCCAAGTCAACGCCAACGTGTGAATCAATTTATCCAAGCCGTCTTGCCTCATGTATCCTAGAAATTTAATCTATGTCTACTTGTGTTAAGTATAATTGCCACTTTTGCTTCCATTTTCTAAAAAATTCGCCGTTGCTCACATGTAATTTCCATAACATCCTCAGTATGCTTCTGTAGTAACATGTATAAAAACACGTTTAACATGTGCCACGTCTCAGTATCCTTGTGTAGAGCTACATTTTCATTGTTCAATTAATTTTTTGCTTAGAATAAAGATTCAAAAATACCGCCAGTTTACTCGACTAATAGTCGAGTGAAAATGGCTATGAAAAATTTCT